>SMDT01000514.1:0-164066 GCA_005392925.1 Aquilaria sinensis
CCTTTGGCTATCAGTCAGGAAACTCGAGGATACTGTTAGCCCCCCCGAGGTACTAAAAAGATTGCCTTCGGAGATGAAGAATCAGCTGTTGCAAGCCGAAGAGGATCTCCCCGAAGGTGAAACCCTGAATCAGGGAACTCCTCAAACTACGGGCATAATTCCCGAAGGGGCATCGTCAGCGCCGGAGGATGACCTCATCAGGGACTTCGGGGGTACGGCATGAGCATTTAAGGAGACTCTGACATGTCACCCACAGACGTTACAGGATGCCCCAAATGGTGGTCTGACACACTGACGCCATCCAGGTCCCGTCACGACCTGTCTCGGTTCAAGGCTCAAGAAACCTGCCACCGGCTACTTGTCCCCTACGCCCAAAAATTCAGGAAAGATCTGACCGAACACGTGTCATGATCTGAATGGGCTGGATACTCCTATAAATACCAGGAAATAAACCTGGGCAAGGGATGGATCCTTGAGCAGACTCCTTTCTTTGAGAAAACACAAACAGGCAAGGCCTTTCTATTTTTCAGTGTGCCTCCCTTATTTTCTTTCAGGACACTGACTTGGGCGTCGAAGGCTCCTCCCCCGAAACACACCCCGGGGACCTTCTGACCCCCTCTTCCAAGCTTTTTAGGCACGTTCCCCTGGGCAATCTTGCATTCGGGCATTCTCCCCCTCAGGAAGTCCCTCCACAAGTTACAATGTCATCTGACGAAGATGCTACAGGGCATCATAAGCCTTTGTATATCTTTGATGGTTGTAGGTGTTTGGAAATCTAGCAGGGCTTTGGCCTTTTCGCGGTTGGCGTCTATCCCCCTTTCCGATACCATAAACCCGAGGAACCTCCCTACATTTACTTCAAACACGCACTTCTCTGGATTAAGGCGAATGCCGAACTCCCGAAGTCGTTGAAAGGTCTCATTTAAGTCGTCGATATGATTACTAGGCATTCTGCTCTTAACTATCATATCATCAACATATGCCTCCATGTTTCTCCCAATCTGAGAGTCGAACACTTTATTCATCAACCTCTGATACGTAGCCACTGCATTTTTATGCCCGAAGGGCATTCTGACGTAGCAGTAGGTGCCAACATCGATGATGAAGGCGGTTTTTTCTTCATCTTTAGGGTTCATCCAAATTTGATGATATCCACTGATGGCATCAAGGAAACTGAGGAGACCGTATTCAGCGGTTGAATCCACCAATCGGTCTATAGCTGGCAAAGGGTAGGAGTCCTTTGGACAAGCATCGTTCAGGTTCCAAAAGTCGATGCACATTCGGAGCTTTAAACTCCCTTCCTTTGTGGCGATAGTCATTCAGGGTACTTAACTTCTCTTATTACCCCTACCTCCATCAGATGCCTAACCTCAGCTTTAACGAAGGAATTCTTATGAGATGATAGGTTCCACTTTTTCTGCCGAATCGGTTTGGCATCCGGGCGGACTTTGAGGCTATGGTGGATTATACTGGGGTCGACCCCAGGCATGTCTTTCGGAGAGTAGGCAAATACATCTTTATTTATTAATAAGAAAGATACAAGCCTGTGTTTGTCACCCTTGGCCAATTTTTTCCCTACTCGGGTGTTCTGGCCGGGGACCAGCTCTACATCTTTCGTCTTGACTTTTTCCAGCTCTTCTGCTTCTTCTGTTATGGTCACTTCGCCTGTCGTGATAGCTTTTTCCATAGTCGAAGTCTATATTTGGACCTTGGCCGGGCTTTGTCTAGCCCTGGTGAAGACCTTCCTGACTTCGGCTTGGTCGATGAAGATCTCTGCATCTCCTTCTTTGGTTGTGAAGGTGACCGTCAAGTACTTCAAATTCAGGCAGATGTGGAGATTTCCTTGAGTTTGCCTCCCAAGGATAGTGTTGTATGACGAGGGCACGTCGATGACGATGAATCTCATCATTACAGACGTAAATAGTTCTTCCCGATTCTGAGGTGAGGTCCCTTTCAACATCAGAGGTAAATCGATGCATCCAAGAACTGGGAGCTCAGATGGCCCAACCCCAAAGGTGGGGGAATTGACCATGTTGAGGTCACCCCTTCAGATGCCTAGTTTAGGCAACAAATGCGAAAAGAGGATGTCAGTGTTGGAGCCGTCATCCAGGAGTACACTTTTGACGTCCCAACTCCCTATCCTTGCAGTGACGAGGAGTGGGTCATCGTGGGGGAACTTTACCATGGACCCGTCCCTGTGAACAAGCCCGTTCGGTGAGTTCCCATATTCCATTATGGAGATCTCCCTTATCTTGCTTTTCCTTTCGGCCGAGGCTGTCCTTGTGGTGATGGTTTGGATGACCCCTGCCGAGGGTGGTGGATTCTTTCGAGGACTTCGGTCCCGATGTCTGTCGAAATCATACTCCTCCTCATCTCCTCTTCCCTGTTCCTCCTTTTTTCCTTTCGGAGAAGGCATCCGGAGGTACCAGCGAAGCTGGCCTTGTTTTATTAGGGACTCAATGTACTTCCTTAATTGGAAGCAGTCTTCAGTGTCGTGGCCATGGTCAAGGTGGTATTGGAAAAATTTCTTCTTCTTTTTCTTATTTTCCGAGGTCATGGCCTTCGGCCTTAGGACTGTAGTCCCTTGTCTTTCCAAGGCCATAAGAATGCTGGCTCTTGTGGCGTTTAGAAGAGTGAACGTCATTGGCTTTTTCCCCTTTTGCTTTCGGAGCCTTCCCCCAACCTCATTCTGGTGTCAGGGCTGGTGACTTAGTCCTTCGGACCAAGGGTGTTCCAGCTTCGGTCGCTCCATCCTGAGTTCTTCGGTCGTCATGTGTTGTTCGGCCCTTCTGTAGAATTCTCCCAAGGTGTCTGGAGGGTCTTTAGAGAACTCGTAAAAGAGTTGGGAATCCCTCCAAAGTACTCTTGTCATTGCGAGGATACGAATCTCGGGCCGAAAGTCTGGCACATTCAGTGCTTCTCGATTGAATCTTTTGACATAGTCGCGAATGGTTTCACCACTCCACTGCGCTATATCAAACATCTGTACTAGCATCTTGGCTGTTGGACTGCTACCAATGAACTGCTGAGTGAAAGCAGTAAAGAGCTCCTGGAAAATTAGCAAGGTTCCATGGGCCAATGAATAATACCACGCCGTCGCCGGACCGGAGAGGGTCACCTCAAAGCACTTGTAGAGGGTGGCGTCATCGGCGCCGTGGAGCATCATGCTCCGTTTGTACTTTGTGAGGTGCGCTGAGGGTCGCTATGCCCATCATAGGTTTCTAAACAGGGCACCCTGAAGTCGCTAGGCATTGGTGCCTCCACTACTTCTCACACGAAGGGTGACTCTTCTCCGGTATAAGTGTCAGACAACCTCGACCAGACTGGTTTTTGGGAGATCTGCCTCTCAACCTTTTCCAGTCTTCCAAGGATCTTTTCCATAAGGGCAACAGTGTTGGCTTCCTCTTGCTGCCTGGTGGCCATTTGTAATGGCGAACTTCTTCTCCTTCTCGGAGAATAACTTCGGTGACGATGAGACTAAGACCTTCGATATGGGGATGGACTTTGCCAAGAAGAGGCCCTGGTCTTCTTTGGGGCATATTCCCGGGAAGGTCACACCCTAGGGGGCACGTCCTCCATTGAAGATGCGTCGAGAGAGTCCTCACTACCAGAACTCTGGTGGGTGGACCTCGAGCCTCTCTCTCGGGCTGCTGTCGAATGGGAGGTCCTTCGGCCCAGTGGAGGCTGGGGCCACCTCTGATCGAGCTGCTAAGTCATTTCGGCAATGATGGAGCACTTGAAGTCTCGCAAGAAGTTTATCGTTATTGTAAGGGGGCGATCATCTTCTGGCGTAGAAGTCACTGCAGTGGGCAGCTAGGTTGCTGGCTGAGCTTCCGACGCGGAGGTGGACTTCGGAAGCCCCTTGCCCTTTGAGCGCCGAGTATCTACGATGGTGACCTGGGAAATGTTTCCCATAGACAGCGCCAAATTATGCCCTGCACCATCGTTGTTGTGTGACATGGTGAGCCTAGAGCCCAGATACCGGTGAGTGAACGCCGGGGTGAGGATGGTCTGTGATGGGTTTCGGGAGCCAAACAGCACAGCGGAATTTAATCGAAACCCTCTAGGATCCAAGTGAAATGGGGTAAACCGGGTGTTTGAAAATTTTCATACCTAATTTTCAGTTGAGATCTCTCACTCAACTGTAGAGTTGGATCACAAAACCTAAACAGTTGACGTGTTGAGGCTCTCTATGGTATCCACACGAGCCTCTCGGGATCACCACGCTTCCACCACGACCTGGAAGATGCGTTTCTTTTGCGCTCACAGTGCTAGCTTGTGTCCTCCAAGGAATTGCAAGAGAAGAGTGTAGCTATCCTTTTGTAGGCTAGGGCAAGGAGACCTGCGAATTTCTCACTAGAAGTTGTATTTATAGTGAGACTCAACTTCCAGGCCTAATGGGTTTCAAAGCCCTAATCCAATTAGGCTTTAATTTCGGGCTTAATAATGGCTCAACTATTGGGCCCATTATTAATACAAAATTATTGTGAAACCAAAACCCAAATTATTAGCCCATGCACTCTAATGATCCAAATAGCTCTATGTGTGCGACCCAATAGGCTCTTACCACGTTGGCAATGATCATAAATCACATTTATGATCATAAGCAATGAGCGGTGTCTAGCAACACATCATTGCTACCCAAGTGACAAGATTGTCGATGATTCGACTAAACCTTTATGATCATCACCGATATATGCCATTGTCCCTTTGTCCAAGATATCAAGACTAAGCATGAGACATGGAATGTGTCACTCTCGTATAGCCCAATCTTTGGTTTCTTGATTACCGAGTAGACCAACTTAAACTGATGACATTGATATCGTATATCAACTCATCTGAGCATGGCCATGCATTTTTCTAAGTCTTACTCTATCAAGGGGCCCGAAGATATCACTCCCGTTACATAGGAGGGACAAATCCCATCTTGATCATACAAATCCCTCCACATGATATGTGACATACCCAATAACCTCCTTCAAGTTCACTCAGTTACGAGCAACAAAGGAAAGTATCAAAGTATGTGACTCACATGTAGGGAACCTTGATGATCTTAGGTCGAAGGACTACATATACCATGATCACTATGAGAATCACTTATGACACTCATATAACGATCCATGTAGTGTTCTCATGGTGGGTCGGTCCAGTACACAAGTTCTCCAACTTGTACCCATATGTAGACTACATGTCTCATATTAGTCTCCATATATGCTAGTCGTTATGTATTATTGCAACCCACTCCACAATAATACTAGACTAGGGACGTTTAAGAATATCATTATTCTAGGGTTACAATTATGTTTGTTAAGTTACGCAGAAACAAAACAACAAACATAATTGCTGGATTAATGCCTTAATAAAATATCATGACTCAATGTGCAAAAATACAATCATCTCATGATTGGCTTTTGGGCACAACACTAACAATCTCCCACTTGCACTAAAGCCAATCATCCATGTATCTAATACCGATGGACCTAGAATGGCTATCATGCTTTTGCTGCGTAAGGGGCTTTGTCAGTGGATCAGCAATGTTGCTATCTGTCGAAGTCCTGCATATCCTTACATCACCCCTCTCGATGATCTCCCTGATGAGATGATAGCGTCGGAGTATGTGTTTGGATCACTGGTGAGATCGAGGTTCCTTAGCCTGTGCGATTGCTCCATTGTTGTCACAATAGAGCTCTATCGGGTTGGCAATGCTTGGAACCACTCCAAGTTCAGTGATGAACTTCTTGATCCAAACTGCCTCCTTCGTAGCATCAGAGGCGGCAATGTACTCAGATTCTGTTGTAGAGTCAGCTACTGTCTCTTGCTTTGAACTCTTCCAGCTCACAGCACCACCACCAATACAAAACACATAACCAGATTGTGATCTAAAATCATCCTTATCGGATTGGAAGCTTGCATCGGTGTAACCCCTTACAACGAGCTCATCTTCACCTCCAAAGACCAAGAATGCATCCTTAGTCCTTCGTAAGTACTTAAGGATGTTCTTAACAGCTGTCCAATGACTCTCACCGGGGTTCGATTGGTACCTACTCGTCATGCTCAAAGCATATGAGACATCGGGACGAGTACATATCATGGCATACATGATAGATCCAATTGCTGAGGCATATGGAATCTTACTCATGCGCTCTCTCTCCTCGGGTGTACTCGGACACTGAGATCTAGAAAGAGTTATACCATGTGACATGGGCAAGAATCCTTTCTTGGAATCTTGCATGCTAAACCTCTTTAGCACCTTGTCAATATATGTACTTTGACTTAGGCCAAGAAGCTTTCTAGATCTATCTCTATAGATCCTGATGCCTAACACATAGGCTGCTTCACCCAAGTCCTTCATAGAGAAACATTTCCCCAGCCAAGTCTTCACAGACTGTAGCTCAGGAATGTCATTCCCGATGAGTAGTATGTCATCTACATACAACACCAAGAAGACAATAGCGCTCCCACTAACCTTCTTGTAGACACAAGGTTCATCTTCATTTTTGATAAAACCAAACTCTTTGATTGCTTCATCAAAATGAAGATTCCAACTTCGAGAAGCTTGCTTCAGTCCATAAATGGACCTTTGCAACTTGCACACTTTATTGGCATTCTCAGGAGTGACAAAACCCTCAGGTTGTGTCATGTACACATCCTCAAGTAGCTTTCCATTTAGGAATGCAGTTTTGACATCCATTTGCCATATCTCATAATCATAGTGTGCAGCAATAGCAAACAAAATTCGGATGGATTTAAGCATAGCAACTGGTGAAAAAGTTTCATCATAGTCAATACCATGAATTTGCTTGAAACCTTTTGCAACCAATCGTCCCTTAAAGGTAATCACATTACCATCCGTGTCAGTTTTCTTCTTGAAAACCCATTTGCACCCTATGGGTTTTACCCCTTCAGGTGGGTCAACCAAAGTCCATACTTGGTTTTCATACATGGATTCCATCTCAGATTTCATGGCCACTAGCCACTTCTCAGAGTCAGGCCCTGACATAGCTTGTTGGTAGGTTGTGGGCTCATCCTGATCCATGAGCATCACATCACCGGTGTGAGTCACGAGAAATCCATATCTCTCGGGCTCACACCGAATCCTAGTAGACCTACGTGGGCTCTGTGCTACAGGAACAGACTATTGAACAACATCTTGCGGTGTCTGTTCAGGTTCCATTTCAGGTTCGATGTCTCCTTGTTGTTCTTGAATTTCTTCAAGTTCTACTTTCCTCCCACTAGTTTCTTTATAGATAAACTCTTTCTCCAAAAAGACACCAGTTCGAGCAACAAACACTTTTTGCTCAGAAGGATTGTAGAAATAGTAACCCTTTGTTTCTTTGGGATACCCAACAAAAAGGCATTTTTGAGATTTGGGCCCTAGTTTGTCAGAGGATTGACGTTTCACATAAGCGTCACAGCCCCAAATCTTCATAAAAGACAAATTGGGACGCCTCCCACTCCATATCTCATATGGTGTCTTTTGAACCGATTTAGATGGAACTCGGTTTAGTGTAAAAGCGGTTGTTTCTAGAGCATGTCCCCAAAAGGAGTTTGGAAAGCCAGCTTGACTCATCATAGAGCGAACCATGTCTAATAGAGTTTGATTTCTCCTCTCAGATACACCATTCCATTGAGGTGTACCTGGTGGAGTGAGTTGTGATACTATACCACACTCCTTCAGATAGTCAAGGAATTCTCGATCCAAGTACTTTCCACCTTGATCTGATTGAAGCACTTTAATACTCTTCTCGAGTTGATTCTCTACTTCATTCTTGAATTCTTTGAACTTTTCAAAGGATTCTGACTTGTGTCTCATAAGATACACATAGCCATATCTACTGAAGTCATCAGTGAAAGTAATGAAGTATTGGAAACCTCCTCTAGCTTGTGTAGACATAGGGCCACATACATTACTATGTATGAGTCCTAGTAAGTCATTAGCCCTTTCACTTTGCCCTGTGAATGGGGCTTTGGTCATCTTGCCCAACAAACATGACTCACATGTCTCATATGATTCAAAATCAAATGAGTCCAAGAGTCCATCCTTATGGAGCTTGGATATGCGGGTCTCATTTATATGGCCCAAGCGACAGTGCCAGAGATAGGTCGAGTTTGAATCATTTAATCTGACCTTCTTGGTATTCACATTATAGATTGGATCTTCGAGGTCTAGAACATACAACCCATTGCTAAGTTGAGCACTACCATAAAAGATTTCATTCAAATAAATAGAACAACATTTGTCCTTTATTATAAATGAAAAACCTTTCTTGTCCAAACAAGAAACAGAAATCAAATTTCTACTAATAGTAGGCACAAAGTAGCAGTTGTCTAATTCTAAAACTAATCCACTAGGTAAAGTGAGAACATAAGTCCCTACGGCTAAGGCAGCAACCCTTGCTCCATTTCCAACACGTAGGTCCACTTCACCTCGGGCCAATCTTCTACTTCTACTTAGATCCTGCACATTTGCACAAATGTGAGATCCACATCCAGTATCCAATACCCAAGATGAGGAAGTAGAAAAGTTAGCCTCTATAACAAAAATACCTGAAGTGGAAGTCTTACTTCCCTTTTCCTTAGCAAGTTCTTCAAGATAGAGCTTGCAGTTGTGCTTCCAGTGTCCAGGTTGCTTACAATGGAAGCACTCCCCTTCCTTTGCCACACCACCCTTTGGTTTCAGTGCAGCTGAAGAAGAACTAGCATTGGACTTTCCATTAGCTTTATCCTTCTTCTTGTTGGCTTTTCCCTTTCCCTTGCCCTTTTGAACCATCAAAATGGGCTTAGCCTTCTTAAGGTTTTGCTCAGCAGTTCTCAACATGTTGAGCAATTCAGGAAGGGACTTGTCAAGGTCGTTCATGTTATAGTTCATGATGAACTGACTGTAGCTTTCAGGCAACGATTGCAAGACTACATCGATAGCCAACTCTTTCTGAAGAGCAAATCCCAAATTCTCAAGATTCTCAATGTACCCAATCATCTTGAGCACATGAGGACCCACGGGACTTCCCTCAGACATCTTGCACTGAAACAATGCCTTAGAGGTCTCAAACCTCTCATGCCTAGCTTGCTCTTGGAAAAGCATTTTGAGATGTTCGATCATATTGAACGCCCCCATGTTCTCATGTTGCTTCTGAAGCTCAGATTCCATGGTAATAAGCATGAGGCATGCAACATCCAAAGCATCATCAGAATGCTTCTTGTGAGCATCCCTTTCAGCTCTTGGAGTAGTGGCAGCAGGCTCATTCGGAATGGGTTGCTCTAGGGCATAAGCCTTTCTCTCTTGTTTGAGGACTATCCTCAAGTTTCGGTACCATTTGAGAAAGTTGGTCCCATTCAGTTTTTCCTTCTTCAGGATCAATCGCAATGAAAGTGTCAATGTGTTTTGTGCCATGGTTATCTACAATAGTAAATATGTAGTTGATAGCCAAACGCTATCGCCTCTATCTGGCCGAACTCCCGGCCACAAGAATGGCCAGAAGAAGCTGGCGCTACCCGAGAAAATGTGTGATCATGCACCTCGGGAGATAGCCGAAGAGCTCCGAGCCCGGCACGCTAGGAAAACTCGAGGACACTACTCGGCCCCCCAAGGTTGTGAACAGATCGCCTTCGGAAAAGCGGCACCAGACACAGCGAGCCGAACATGATATCCCCGAAGGCGGAACTCCCTGAAACTGGGAACCCCCGAACTGAGGGCTTGTTTCCCGAAGAGGCTCTGTCCGTACCAAAGGACGACCTCACCCAGGGACCTCGGGAGTACGGCAGGAGCATTTATGGAAGCATTTAAGGAAGCCTCTGACACATCCATTCGCAGACGCCACAATCCGCCTCAAAAGGCGCACTGCCACGCTGACGCCATCAGAATCACATCATGGCCCGTCTCAGCACATGGCTCAAGGCAACCTGCTACCAGCTATCTGTCTCCTACGCCCAGAAATTCAGGAACATCCGACCGAACACGTGTCGCGATCTGAACGGGCTAGGCGCTCCTATAAATACCAGGAATTAATACTTGGCAGGAGGCTGGTTGGAAAAAACACTGCTCCCACACTCTGAGAAAATTACCAGGCGAGACTCCTCAGCCCTTTGTGCTATTTTCTCTGCCTTTCTCTCAGCCACCACTGACTTGGGCGTCGGAGGCTCCCCCCCCGGAAAAACACTCCGGGGGCCTCCTAACCCTTTGTTTCTGAGCTTTCAGGCACTCTCCTTTGGGCGATCCAATCCACCAGGCGTTCTTCCTCCTAGAAGTCTCTCCTCCAGTCATCATGACTCTGAACGATGAGGCCCCTGGCCATCATTTGGCGCCGTCTGTGGGAACCCGCTCTGAGATCGCCGTCGTTGAGACTCGGCGTTCTAAGGACAAGGGACTCCCGAGGTCCCCGTCCGCGCCTGAGATACAACCGGCTGCTGAGCAAACACTCCCAGGGACTTTTGCGCCTGAGGAAGACCGCCCTCTGGTAGTCACCATGAGCTTCTTGAGGGACTTTCAGCATTCGGTCGTTGCTGAAGTGACCCAGCAGATCGACCGAAGGTGGCCACAGCAAGCACGGGCCCAGAGACCCCCCTCACCGACACGCCCTCGGGAGAGAAGCCCCAAGTCTACACATCGCAGTTCGGGGAGTGGAGACCCTCGCGAAGAATCATCCACAGAAGATATAGCCCTCGGGAAACGGCCTGTGGGACAAACCGGGTCCAAGCGACCGAGAGTCTCACAGCGAAGCAGTTCGTCGCCTGAGGCGAGGTCCTTGTCCCCTCAGCGCCGAACTCGCTCCCCGAAGAGGCGCCGGCGATCTCCATTCCCTGAAGAAGGCCCTAGCGCCACAGTGCTTATGGAGAGGATACTAGCACGGCTGGACAGAGTGGAGAAACAAGTGGCCAGAAAACCCGTTTGGGCCAGACTCTCTGGAACATGCTGCGAAGATGACTCCCCATTCATTCAGGCCGTCGTTGAGGCAGCTATGCCAGGTAACTTCAGAGTACCTCGTCTGGAAATTTATGATGGCCTTACAGATCCACAGGCCCACTTGACGAAGTACAGACGCAGCATGATAATGCACGGTGCTGACGACGCTACTATGTGCAAATGCTTTGAAGTCACCCTCACAGGGCCAGCAACTGCTTGGTACAATTCATTGCCTCCAGGGACCATCACTGAGTTCCAGGAGTTGTCCAAGGCCTTCACACAGCAATTCATTGGGAGCAGACCTACTGCGAAGATGCCTGTCCAGATGTTCGACATAGAGCAGAGGAACGGAGAAACCATCCGAGACTATGTCGAAAGATTCAATAGGGAAGCTCTGAGCGTCCCAGACTTCCGGCCCGAAATCCGCATTCTTGCCATGACACGGGGCCTTCGGCGAGACTCACAGCTATTCTACGAGTTCTCAAAGGACCCCCCGGAGACCCTCAGAGAATTTTACCGAAGGGCAGAACAGCACATGACCGCCGAGGAACTAAGAATGGCAGGGCCGAAGCCCGATCACCACCGCGCCGATGGGTCCAATCAGCAAGCTCGGCATCCGACCGAACAAGCAGGACGACCTCGGAGGATGCGGGGAAGGAAACCCCAAAGTTTCACACCATTGAGCACTACACGGAGCAACATTCTCATGGCGCTGGAAAGGCAAGGGACGCAGATTCGGCGGCCAAGGGCCATGACCGCCGATAACAAAAAGAATGCCAAGAAGTTCTGCCAGTTTCATCGCGACCACGGTCATGACACCGAAGACTGCTTCCAGCTGAAGAAGTACATAGAGTCGCTGATAAAGCAGGGCCAACTTCGGAAATACCTGCGGATGCCATCCCCGAAAGGCAGAAAAGTGGAGGAAGAAAGGGCCGAAGATGAGGACTATGACTCCGACAGGCGGAGAAATAGAAGTCCAAAAAGGCGCCCTCCACCTCCAGCAGGGGTTATCCAAACCATCACCACGGGGCTCCCATCCTCGGAAAGAAAGCGGAAAGCCAGAGAAATTGCAGTCATGGAGTATCAAAGTCCATCAAAGAAACTGGCTCGCAAAGATGGCTCCACCGTCGTCTTCCCCCACGACGATCCGCTGCTGATCATGGCGAGAATAGGGAACTGGGACGTCAAAAGAGTGTTGCTTGATGATGGCTCAAATGCTGACGTCCTATTCTCGCACCTGCTGCCGAGCTTGGGCATCTCCAGCAGCGAACTGAAGCCTGTCACCTCGCCCACTTTTGGGGTTGGACCATCCGAACTCCCCGTCCTCGGATGGATCGATCTCCCACTGATGATGAGAGGGACTTCGGTGAACGGAGCAGCTGAGTTGTACTCTTCCACAATGGCGAGGTTCATCGTCATGGACGTCCCGTCCTCGTACAACGCCATCCTTGGAAGGCAGACAATGGGGAACCTGCATATTCGCCCTGATGTGAAGTACTTGACTGTCACATTCGCCACCAAGGATGGAGATGCAGAGGTCTTCATAGACCAAGCCGAGGTAAGAAAGGTGTTTGTAAAAGCACGAAAAGCTCCGGCGAGCAACCTCGCGCAAACGATGGAGGCAAAGGCGCTAGAAAAAGGCAAAGAAGAAGATCTCGCCAAAGCAGAAACGGAAGCAATAGAGCTTGTCCCAGGTCAATCTACCCGAATAGGGAAGAGCTTGGCCGAAGGTGACAAGGAAAATCTTGTATCCTTTCTGCTGGAAAATAAAGATCTGTTTGCCTACTCACCGAAAGATATGCCAGGAGTAAACCCTGGCATAATACAGGATAGCCTCAAAGTAAGCCCGGAAGCAAAACCTGTCCGGCAAAAGAAACGGAGCATCTCAGCCCACAAAAGCAACTTTGTCAAAACCGAACTCCAGCGTCTCCTAGATGCTGAAGTTATCAGGGAGGTCAAGTACCCCGAATGGTTAAGCAACGTGGTCATTGCCATAAAAGAAGGTAGCAGCAAACTCCGGATGTGCATCGACTTCAGAAACTTGAACGATGCTTGCCCGAAAGACTCATACCCTCTGCTGCCAATAGATCAACTGGTAAATTCAACTGTTGAGTATGGGCTCCTAAGTTTCCTAGACGCCTTCAGTGGCTACCATCAGATAAGGATGGACCCCGAAGATGAAGAGAAGACTGCCGTCATCACAGAGGGAGGAACATATTGCTATATCAGAATGCCCTTCGGGCTAAAAAATGCAGGAGCCACCTACCAGAGGCTGATGAACAAGGTCTTTAAAGACCAAATGGGGAGAAACATAGAGGTGTATGTTGATGATATGATAGTCAAGAGCAAGCTGCCTGGCTACCACGTTGCAGATTTAGAGGAAACCTTCCAAAAGCTCAGAGCCTTCGGGATCCGCCTTAATCCTGAGAAGTGCATCTTCGGGGTGACCTCGGGAAAATTCCTTGGGTACATGGTATCCGAAAGAGGCATCGATGCTAACCCCGAGAAGATTAAGGCTCTGCTTGAGTTCCGAACTCCTGCCACAGTCAAAGACGTGCAGAGACTGACCGGAAGAATAACCTCTCTGAGCAGGTTTATTTCCAGGTACGGAGATAGGTGTCGACCTTTCTTCAAAGTCCTCACAAAGGCAGCAAAAATGGAAGGCAACCTCGGAAGGAATGATCATCCTTGGGATGAAGATTGCCAAAAAGCCTGGGAAGAACTCAAAGTCTACTTGGCCAGCCTGCCGACTCTGCGACAACCTCGGGAGGGAGAGCCCCTCGTACTGTACCTCGCCATCACAGAAAAAGCTGTGAGCTCGGTCCTCGTGAAAGAAGAAGGGCCAAAGCAATGGCCGGTCTACTATGTCAGCAAGTCCCTGCATGGCGCCGAAGTCAGGTACCCTTTGCTTCAAAAAGCTATATACGCCTTGGTGCTTGCAGGGAGAAGGCTGCGACCATACTTTCAGGCTCACCCCATCATCGTCCGAAGTAGTCTGCCGCTACGGGATGTCATGAAGAGAGTTGATCATTCGGGAAGGCTCTCCAAGTGGTGCATAGAGCTGGGCGAACACGAAATCACGTATGAGCCTCGGAAGGCCATAAAAGCTCAAGCACTGGCAGATTTTATCGCCGAAATACCCACCACTGAGGAGAGCCATTCAGACCCAAAAGAGGGTGAGCCAGAATGGACCTTGCACGTAGACGGAGCCTCGGGGTCCGAACACCAGGGAGCTGGAGTAATTATCAGGGGCCCCGAAGGCCTGGAGGTAATGAAGGCTATCAAGTTCAGCTTCAACGTCACCAACAATGTAGCTGAGTATGAAGCCCTCATAGCGGGATTACGCTTGGCCAGAAAGATTGGCGTGAGAAACTTAAAGGCTCACAGCGATTCCCAGCTGGTAGTTCGGCAGACGGCAGGAGATTATGGGGCGAAGGACCCAATCTTGGCAAAATACCACGAGCTGGTAGCAAAGCTCATCCAAGAGTTTGACGCCGTACGGATCGAAAATGTACCCCGGCGGAATAACACTGAGGCAGATTGCTTGGCGAAGTCGAAAACATACACCGAGGTGCTAGACCATCCGAGCATCTCAGTGCTGAGCATAGCGACCTCGGGAACAGGGTGGAAAGACCCAATAAAAAGATACCTCGCAGAGAATTTGCTCCTCGAAGACCCCGGCGATGCTGCAAGACTGCGAAGACGCTCCGGAAGATTCTTCCTGATTGGCGAAGAGTTATACCGGTAGGGATATACGAACCCGCTGCAAAGATGTGTGAATGAAGAGGATACTGAAATGGTCCTTGAAGAAGTTCACGAAGGCATGTGTGGTTCACACATTGGAACTGATGCCCTTGCAGCAGTGATACTCCGCCAAGGATACTTCTGGCCTACCCTGAGAAAGGACGCAAGGCAGTTCGTCCAAAAGTGCGGTAGTTGCCAGAGACATGCAAAAATCCAGAGGACACCCTCGGAAATGGTAACTTCGGCAAACTATCCTTGGCCCTTCGCAGTCTGGGGTATAGACCTTATTGGGCCACTCCCCACAGCAACCGGAGGCGTGAAATTCTGCGTGGTAGCAGTGGACTATTTCTCAAGGTGGGTGGAGGCAGAACCACTAAACTTGTTGGGTTTCGAGGCAGAACCCCTAGCAACTATCTCGGCAAAAGAAGTGCAAACGTTTGTGTGGAAGAACATAGTATGCAGATTCGGCATACCGAGGGTACTAGTGGTTGATAATGGATCCCAATTCATAGACAAAGGATTCCAGGAATTTATCAGCGACCTCGGAATAAAAATGCACTTCGCCCCAGTAGCTCACCCCCAAAGCAACGGGCAGGTGGAAGTATCGAACAGGACCATAAAAGATGGCCTGAAAAAGAGACTAGGGGAAGCCAAGGGGAAATGGCCGGGAGAACTCCAACGTGTATTATGGAGCTACCGAACGACGCCCCGAAGAGCCACAGGGGAGACTCTTTTCTCACTCGTCTTCGGAACAGAGGCCATTATCCCAGTAGAGATAGTTCAACCTTCAGTACGGGTGCAAGTATTTGAAAGTTCAAAGTATGTGATTCACATGTAGAAAACCTTGTTGTCTATGTCGAAGGACTACATAACGCATGAAGGTGGTAACGACCTCGGTCTGAGAACCAATCTCGATCTTGTGGCCCAACACAGAGAAATAGCCGAACTGAGAAGAAAAGCTTCCCAGCAAAGAGTGGCCGCGGCTATAAACTTACGAGCCAGGCCAAAAGAAATCAAGAAGGGAGACCTCGTTCTCCGAAAGGCTGACTTTGCACCCCGAAGGCCGTCCCATGGAGTACTTCGCGCAAACTGGGAATGACCTTATCTGGTTCTCGCCGAAGTACGAAAAGGCGTGTACAAACTTGGCGACGCCGAAGGCGTAGAATTGAAAAATACTTGGCACTCAGACGCCTTGAAAAAATTCTACGCCTAAGATGAAGCGGAGGAATTGTAAGTACAGAATGCTCTTAAGGAACTTTGTTCTTAAGTATCCAAAATTGTGCAAAGTACGAAAAGAATTCCGAAGGCGAAGAAAAATATGCTCTTGCCAAAATTCTAAGCCTAAGATGAATGACTTTGTAAGTAAGAATGCTCTTAAGAAAATCACGCTATCCAAAATTGGCAAACAGAATTCCGCGAAGATGCTCGCCATGATAAAGCGCAGATATGACTTTCCGAAGTCCCTTGAGCCATCATGCTCGGGAAAGATGGAAAACAAAAATATCGCAGAAGTACTCGCCGTAGCCAGCGCAGAGATAATTTCCTGAGCTCCCTTGAGCGAACGTGCTCGGGAAAATGGGAAGTGAAAAATCTCGCGGAAGGTTTTCCGAACTCCCTTGAGCAAATATGCTCGGGACACCTGGAAAAACAAAAATTTGACTGAAGGTTTTCCGAAGTCCCTTGAGCAATCATGTTCGGGACAAATTGGAAATGCAAAAGCCTGCAAAAAGACTTAGTCAAATTTTTTCAGACTTTCTAGAAAGTCTCTCGAGCAAACGCACTCGGGACAAAGGAAGGTAAAAAAGTTTCTTTGATCGCAGGTTTTCCGAAGTCTCTTGAGCGAACGAGTTCGGGACAATGGAAATGAAGAGACTTGCAAGAAAAGACTTAGCCAAAAAATCTTCATTAAGAGCAAAGCTGCTTTACAGAAGAAGTGCCCGAAGAAGGAGCACAAAGGAGAAAAGGAAAAATGGGGCCCTAAAAAATAGCCTAAGGGTTCGCGGCGTCCCGAGAGCCACTCGCTGGCCCGCCCTTTTCCACCACCTTTCGCGCTGGAATTGAAGGAGGAAGTTTCAGATGCTCGACCTTGGACCATTCCCACCGAGGTCCCTCAGGAATATTTAGGGCCTCCAGAAAAGAGAGGTCTAAATCTGGGAACCTCTGGAGAACCTGGTGACGAGCAAGGCAGAAGCCGTCCTGAAAGGCAACCTTCGCCATTTGATCAGACTCGTTCTTATCAAGCTCGAGGTCGTCAAGGTCGTCCTTCAGTTCAGCAATCTCCTCCTTCAGCGCCTTTATCTCCAGCGTCCCCTTGGACCCCTTCTTCAAAGACTCGACCTCAGCCCGGAGAGTATTATTCTCACTCGTCAACGACACTATAAGGCTGTCAGAACCAGCCTTGTGCTTGAGAAGATCTTCGTTGGCGGCGAGCATCCCCTTTATTTGTTCACCGAGGTCAGCAATCTTCTGGGAGGAATCCTTTTGAAGTTGTTCTTTTTCCTTCCGGAACTCCTCCCGAAGGGCAGTCACTTCTTTCTCAGCAGCCTCTTTCAGCTGCTGGTTTTTGGCGGCCGACTCCGCGAGTGCGATCCTCGCCTCATTCATGGTCTGAGTGGCCGAAGTTCGGAAGGCAACCTCCCTGGCCACCCGAACTCGGAGAAAGCCGGCGTACCCCAGCAGCTGCAAAAAGATAAAACGCAAGGTCAGTAAGAGCCAAACACTTAGGAAAAAATTGAAGGGAAAGAGCTGTGAAGGATATACCTGAGCAGCATGCTCGGTGATCTTTGCGGCGAGAGTGTTATCCCCCGGATGGGCCGCCGCTATAGCCTTGAAGGAGGCCTCAGTAAGCACCCCCTTCGAAATTTCCTTCGCCATTTGAGGACAGTCCTCGGAGTACAAATTCATGTCCTCCGTGAACGTCCAGAAAGGCTCCTTTGGTATCTTCCCTTGCGGGATTTTGGCGTCCCGAAGAGCTCGCTTCCGAGCATGTTCGGCCGCCCAGTCAGGGGTAGTCAACTCCCCTGCGTGGCAAGAATGAGAAGGAGATTAAAGACAAAGAAGGCAATCCAGAAAAAACAAAGGAAGTACACTTTGTCTGGAAACAAACCTGGTGGAACCTCGACAACGACGTCCTCGGAGTCCTCGGCCTCCTCGGTTGAAATGCCCTTGCCCTTCCGCCTGCGCCGCTCCTCGGCAGAAGGTACTTCTACCACTACATCAAGGAGGGCCTGCGACGCAGTAGGACCTTGAGGAGGGACGTCGGTTGAAGGGACCTCGGAAACAGCAGTCTCAGGCGCCGGAATCTCGGCTGTCCCAGGCTCCTCAGCAGTCTCCTCGGGAATTTCTTCTAGAGGAACCTGAGCAGGGGACCTCGGCCGAATCATCGAAGTCTTTGCCCGTTTTCCTCCGAAGGTCTTCTTCGCCCGCGCCAGTAGACTTCCGCCTTCGGGAAGCCGCCTTCTTCGTCTGATCGCCCTTCTCCACTTGGCCGGTGAAAAGGGACTTGTAATAGGCGGCAGTCCCGTCGCCCATCTCTGAAAAAGGAGAGAAACATCAGCGTAAGTCCGAGGAAAAAAACAGCAAAGGAGTAGAAGATGACTCACTTTCGACAAACGTTTCGAAAGAAATCTCCTCCTTAAGAAGCTTGACCAACCAGGAATCCTTCCCGGCGATGGCAGGAGCTGGCATCTTGAGGTCAGTCTTGTGCTCCTTTACCACCTTTAATTCCCGAAGGACCTCTTCGGTCATCAACTTCCAGTTGATTGGAAAAGGGTAAAGGGCGCGCGGAGCGACCTCGGGATCCCAGTCAGAGACAGCCCGAATGCGGGCGTCGAAATCCGCGAACACGGGAGCCAACTCTGGGGTCAGCAGCATCCTCGGATCAACAACGTCCACATCCAGTGTTCCCTGAGCCCATTTGGTCGGAACGTACGACCAGGCCTCGTCCATCTTCAGGAAGAAGAACTTCTGTTGCCACCCCCGCCAGTTGCCACCCCCGCCAGCTATCCTTAGTGGCGAAGGTGAACATGAATTTCTTGCTCCCGGATCCCCGAGGTAGCATGAAATAGAAGCCACCCTTCGGGACCACAGAGAGCTTGTAGTACTGCATAAAGATTATGAAATGGGGTTCTATCCCGAAGACGCCACACATGCAGAGGTAGGCGTTAAAATAGCAGAACGAGTTCGGGGGAAGCTGGTTCACAGCAATGCCATGAAATTTGCAGAACTCGCACACCATCTTCGGGGGAGGATACCGAAGACCGGCCTTCAGCTGGGCTCGAAAAACGGTAACCTCCTTACTATGGTTTGAAAAAGCATAATGGCTAGAACGAGGCAGCCTAGTAATGGCGTAAGAGGGAAGAAAGAATTTTTTCTTCCACCTCTCTAACTTTGCAGGGGTGGTGCAACAAGGATGGGCTAAAAGAGGCTGCCAGCTCTCAGGAATGGGCATTTTCGACATGAAAACGAGTTTGAAAACGGAAGAAAACAGTTTCCAGAGAAAAACTCAAAAGAACAGAGGGATCAAAACGCTCTGGAAAACAAAAACCCACCGAAAGATTTGCCAAAATCTGAGGACGCCGTCGTGAAAGTTGGCTGGAAAAAAGCTCTGATTAAGGTAGCTCCGCCACAGAAAGCAAGAAAGTGCAAGAACAGGGGCAAAGCAGAGAAAAGAGCAGAAGAAAAAGCAAAGGGAACTTATGATGGAATGGGCTATTTATAAGCCAGAGGTGGGTAACCGAAACATCGTCATAAGTACCCTTTGGAGGCGAACCGTCGCCGTAACTGCTCTCTGCACCTGAAAAGGCGCGCCCTCTGTAACCGACGCGACTCTCCTCCAATGGCAAAGCGCCATGTGTCAACCGCTGCGCAAAAATGGGGGACACGTCCTCCAAACGTCCCTTGAAAACTGGGACACGTCTTCTGACATCCCTGGAAAACTGGGACGCGCCGCTCAGACTGACACGCTTGGCCAAACAGACCTGCAGAAACAAAGAGCAGGCCAACTCGAGGACGCCAAGAGACAGGCTATGGCCGAACAGCCCATGACCTTCGGGCAAGAGGTGTATCTTCGGCACAGGCTCCGCCTCGAAGACACCAAAGAACAGGCCAAGGCCGAAGAGCCCATGATCTTCGGGCAAAAGGCGCATCCTCGGAACAGGTTAAGCTTCCAAAGAGACTCCCATAAACAACCTCGGAAAGAGATGCAAAACCGAAGTCTTCACTTCGGCTTTCCAAAGGGGGGCATGTGATAGCCAAACGCTATCGCCTCTATCTGGCCGAACTCCCTGCCACAAGAATGGCCAGAAGAAGCTGGCGCTACCCGAGAAAAGGTGTGATCATGCACCTCGGGAGATAGCCGAAGAGCTCCGAGCCCGGCACGCCAGGAAAACCCGAGGACACTACTTGCCCCCCCAAGGTTGTGAACAGATCGCCTTCGGAAAAGCGGCACCAGACATAGCGAGCCGAACATGATATCCCCGAAGGCGGAACTCCCTGAAACTGGGAACCCCCGAACTGAGGGCTTGTTTCCCGAAGAGGCTCTGTCCGTACCAAAGGACGACCTCACCCAGGGACCTCGGGAGTACGGCAGGAGCATTTATGGAAGCATTTAAGGAAGCCTCTGACACATCCATTCATAGACGCCACAATCCACCTCAAAAGGCGCACTGCCACACTGACGCCATCAAAATCACATCATGGCCCGTCTCAGCACATGGCTCAAGGCAACCTGCTACCAGCTATCTGTCTCCTACGCCCAGAAATTCAGGAACATCCGACCGAACACGTGTCATGATCTGAACGGGCTAGGCACTCCTATAAATACCAGGAATTAATACTTGGCAGGAGGCTGGTTGGCAAAACACTGCTCCCACACTCTGAGAAAATTACCAGGCGAGACTCCTCAGCCCTTTGTGCTATTTTCTCTGCCTTTCTCTCAGCCACCACTGACTTGGGCGTCGGAGGCTCCCCCCCCCGGAAAAACACTCCGGGGGCCTCTTAACCCTTTGTTTCTAAGTTTCCAGGCACTCTCCTTTGGGCGATCCAATCCACCAGGCGTTCTTCCTCCCAGAAGTCTCTCCTCCAGTCATCATGACTCTAAACGATGAGGCCCCTGGCCATCAGTAGTGTAAGAGTCATGAATTTTAATTCATTTAATAAGGACTTTTATTAAACGATACTCCCACTATTTTCCTCAAAATAATAACGCTCGATATTATTTCGGAACACCTCGGCGCTAAGGTATTCTAATGGGCCAAGATCCATATTTGACCATAACCTGAGTCAGCTTTGGCTTTTATCTCAAGTTACAGCTATTTAGGTAGGCAACTCTTTGCCAATTTCATCTTATGCAACTCTTGGATAGTTGGGTGAATAACACTTGTCCAAGCTAATCTCACGAGCTTAAGCCCAACTCTATGCCTCTAAGTCCCTAATCCTATTAGGATGACTTAGTTAAGTCAGACCCAAAGTTAGCAATTTGGATATCACTATTATCCCATCGTGCCTTACCAAGATGAACATAGGTGCTTTGCTTTGGCAAACCCACCTAATGTTGATCAAAGTCTTGACGAGTGCCAACATTTGGAAGGCATCACATTTATGACTTAATATTTGTTTGAGGGATTTTTTCGTTTGATCTCACCAATTTTTTAACTCTGGTTGTCTTATACATGCATCATATACAAATATAAAACATGCATCTCATGCGTTCAAGAAAATAAACGTGACATGGTTATAGGCAAAACTATGCGATATTCTCAAGCCAATGAGAATATCATAAAAGCCTAAGAAAAGAAAAAGAGTCTTCACAAGCTCCTTCCCTTCCTTTCTTGGCTGCCCTTTTGTTGTCATCTCCTTGGACATACCTCATTGGATGATCCCATAATGCACTATTACATCAATAATAGAAACCTCGAGTTACATTCGAGGGGAGTAAGGTGAGAAGAGAATGTACAATGAGAGTGATAAGAGAAGGCACAACTTGCAGGCCGTATTTACAAGTACAACGAATCAAGGGCTATAACCATGCACCATGCTTTAAACACCAATCAGCATATCAAGTCAAATCTTATTCAACAAAGATGCATGCCAATTTTCCCGCGTTGATCAACCAGTTTTTATTTATGTGGCGCTTGGCATACGGCGGCCCGCTGGCTGGTTAGCGGGCGGTGGTTCCGCTGACTAGTCAGCGGATGGGGTCAAGGGGAGCCGCCCTTGCGGGGGGCGTGGGGGCAGCGCCCCCCCACGCAAAAAATTATCTTACAATTGCTTAGCCCGAAATCTTCTATTTCGACCAAGCAGGCACCTAAGACTCCTCCATTCGAGCCACCAAAACTACCTTACTTTCAGTGCCCGAACAGGCCGAATCCGAACAAAGCTAGGGTTTTGGAACTATTGCAAGAATCCTAATCCGTATAGGTATCTCATACCATTCAATTTCGGGTTAATCTCATTAACCAATTTGTGTCGTTTCTTCATATATCTCATATGTTCATTATGAGTTCCGGTTTCACGCATCATGAATCAATCTAATTAATCATGGCTGAAAAGCAACCGAACATATAGCATCATGAGATTCAACACTCAATCCTGATTTAGGGTATCACCGGTAGCTCTGATACCACTGATGGGTTTCGGGAGCCAAACAGCGCAGCGGAATTTAACGAAAACCCTCTAGGATCCAAGTGAAACGGGGTAAACCGGTTGTTCAAAAATTTTCATACCTAATTTTCGGTTGAGATCTCTCACTCAACTGTAGAGTTGAATCACAAAACCTGAATAGTTGACGTGTTCAGGCTCTCTATGGTATCCACACGAGCCTCTCGGGATCACCACGCTTCCACCATGTCCCGGCAGATGCGTTTCTCTTGCACTCGCAGTGCTAGCTTGCGTCCTCCAAGGAATTGCAAGAGAAGAGTGCGGCTGTCCTTTTGGGATGTTAGGGCAAGGAGACCTGCGAATTTCTCACTAGAAGTTATATTTATAGTGAGACTCAACTTCCAGGCCTAATGGGTTTCAAAGCCCTAATCCAATTAGGCTTTAATTTCGGGCTTAATAATGGCTTAACTATTATGCCCATTATTAATACAAAATTATTGTGAAACCAAAACCCAAATCATTAGCCCATGCACTCTAATGATCCAAATAGCTCTATGTGTGCGACCCAATAGGCTCTTACCACATTGGCAATGATCATAAATCATATTTATGATCATAAGCAATGAGCGGTGTCTAGCAACACATCATTGCTACCCAAGTGACAAGATTGTCGATGATTCGACTAAACCTTTATGATCATCACCGATATATGCCATTGTCCCTTTGTCCAAGATATCAAGACTAAGCACGAGACATGGAATATGTCACTCTCGTATAGCTCAATCTTTGGTTTCTTGATTACCGAGTAGACCAACTTAAACTGATGACATTGATATCGTATATCAACTCATCCAAGCGTGGCCATGCATTTTTCTAAGTCTTACTCCATCAAGGGGCCGTAAGATATCACTCCCGTTACATAGGAGGGGAAAATCCCATCTTGATCATACAAATCCTTCCGCATGATATGTGACATACCCAATGACCTCCTTCAAGTTCACTCAGTTACGAGCAACAAAGGAAAGTATCAAAGTATGTGACTCACATGTACGAAACCTTGATGATCTTAGGTCGAAGGACTACATATACCATGATCACTATGAGAATCAGTTATGAGACTCATATAACAATCCATGTAGCGTTCTCATGGTGGGTCGGTCCAGTACACAAGTTCTCCAACTTGTACCCATATGTAGACTACATATCTCATATTTGTCTCCACATATGCTAGTCGTTATGTATTATTGTAACCCGCTCCACAATAATACTAGACTAGGGACGTTTAAGAATATCATTATTCTAGGGTTACAATTATGTTTGTTAAGTTCCGTAGAAACAAAACAACAAACATAATTGTTGGATTAATGCCTCAATAAAATATCATGACTCAATGTGCAAAATTACAATCATCTCATGATTGGCTTTTGGGTACAACAATAACAGTCCGGTGGGAGGAGGACGGCAAAGACTCAGAAAAAATAGGGTTTAGGAGGTCCCCGGGGTGTTTTTCTGGGGAGAAGCCTCTGATGCCCAAGTCAGTCTTTTGGAATTGGAGAGTGAGTAATAAATGGAGAGATTCTTCCTTTGGAGTCCAATGCCTTTACCTGGGTGATTACCGAATATTTATAGGGAGGTGAACAGTAGGTGTTTGTTTGACATGGCCGGCCTAGATCATGACACGTGTTCGGCCAGATACGATCCATACCTTCGGTGAGAAGGGGAACATTGCGGTCGGCTGGCCAGGAGCCTAGGCCACGTGAGGGCGGCGTGTCTGGGGGCGGTGTGTCGGGGATGTGTCAGAGGCTCCCTAATTGTTTCTGTCATACTCCCGAGGTCCCTTCGGTAGAAGAGAGGTCTTCGGAGCAGGAGAACTACCTCCTGAGATCACTTCAGTAATCCAGGAATATCCTCGTCGAGGGAGGTCCCATTCGAGAATGTCCTTCCTTGCCGAAGGTGGTTCGGTCATCTTAATAAGGGTGATGATGGACCGTTTTCCCGACGTTGGTACTGTCATCTCTAGGGATGGTGAAGAATTACCGAGGTCAAATGTGAGAGGGCCGGACATCCTTCTTTCCGAAGTTGGTGCTTTTCTTTCCGAGGGTGGTGCCTTACCCGAGCCTACGGGTTTGAAGTGTGATAGGCGCTTCGGCTATCAATCATAGATGTCCTTTCTTAATGTAATGCCATCCTCAGAAGGCAGACACAAGGTAATCTTCACATTTTCACAGATGTGAAATACCTAACTGTCACATTCAACATAAAGGAAGGTGACGTGGAAATACTCATCAATCAAGGCAAAGTAAGGAAAGTTTTCATGAAAGTAAGGCAGAGCCCGATGAAAGTTCACACACAGAACTCAAAAGAAGAAAGCATGGCCGATGAAGATGTGATATAAGGAGAAAAAAATGTTCTTCAAAAAATAGAAACAGAGGATGTAGAACTTGTCCCTAGCCGAAGTAACCGAGTAGGGAAACACTGGTCGAAGGTGACAAGGAAAAACTTGTATCTCTTCTATTAATGAACAAAGGTCTTTTTGCTTACTCTCTAAAGGATATGCCCGGGGTAGACCCTGGTATAATTCAGCATTACCTTAAATTACAACTAGAGGTGAAGCCTGTTTGACAGGAAAAGCGTAGCCTATGGGTGTATAAGAACAATTTTGTTAAAACCGAACTCCAACGGTTAACAAAGGCAGGCATAATAAGGGAGGTCAAGTACCCCGAATGGCTCAGCAATGTTGTTCTTGCCATAAAGGAAGGGAATGATAAACTTCGAATGTGTATCAACTTCCAAAACATAAATGATGCGTGTTCAAAGGACTCGTATCCTCTACCACCAATAGACCAATTAGTAGACTCCACTTCCAAATACGGTCTATTTAGTTTCCTCGATGCTTTTATTGGATATCAACAAATTTGGATGAATCCTAAAGATGAGGGAAAAACCACCTTCAGTACTGATGTTGGGACCTACTATTACGTCAGAATGCCCTTCGGCCTTAAAAATGCATGAGCAACATACCAAAGGCTAATGAATAGGGTATTCAGCTCCCAAATTAGGAGAAATATGGAAGCCTAAGCCAACGATATGACAGTTAAGAGCAAACAACCTTGTAGTCATATCATAGACTTGAGGGAAACATTCCACCAACTTCGGGAATTTGGAATCCGTCTTAACCCCAAAAAATGTTTGTTTGGGGTGACTGCTGGAAAATTCCTCAAGTTTATGGTATGCAAAAGAGGTATTGACACAGCCGTCCTTGGCCCCTGAACTTCGTTTAGTGCCTTATTTTTCTCGGAACTTAGTGAACTTTGCAAAACTCCTCTATTCTTGCTATGTAAACTTGAATTAAGGTTCTAAACTTAATTTAGAACACTTTACCTTCCTCAATCATGCTTCCCACTAGAAGGGCCATAACATTCTCCCCTCCTTCTTGAATTTGGTCCCCCAAATTTCGTTGCAACACTGGAAAAACACTAGGATACCTTTTCAGCATATCCTGCTCTGTCTCCCAAGTAGCCTCTTCTTCACTATGGTTAGACCAAAGGATCTTAACCATCGAAATCCACTTAGTCCGCAATTTCTTGACTTGCCTATCAAGTATCTGAACAAGTTTCTCCTCGTAGGTCAAGTCTTCTTGAATGGGTATCACTGAAGGATTAACTACCTGTCTGGGTTCCACTGTGCATTTTCGGAGTAGACTAACATGAAACACGTTATGCACTTGGGATAGGTTAGGTGGTAATGCCAACCGATAAGCAACTTTCCCTATCTTCTCCAACACTTCAAAAGGTCCAATATACCAAGGAGCTAACTTGCCCCTTTGCCCAAAACGGCTAATTCTTTTCGTGGGTGACACTTTCAGAAGTACTTTATCCCCAACTTCAAAACTCAAGTCCTTTCTCCCCAAATTTGCATATTTAGTCTGCCTGTCATTGGCTGTCTTAATCCACTGCTGGATTAACTTAATCTTAGCTGTAGTGTCAGCTATGATTTCAGGTCCAATAACTACCTTATCTACAGGATCTACCCAACAATGAAGTGTCATACATCACCTCCCATACAAAGCCTCATATGGTGCCATTCCAATAACAGTTTGATGACTATTATTATAAGCAAACTTGATCAGTGGTAGATGCTGATCCCAATCACCTTTGAAATCAATAGCACACATCCGTAACATATCCTCCAAAGTCTGAATCACTTTCTCATATTGCCCATCAGTTTGAGGATGAAAAGCAGTACTAAGACTAACTTTGCTTCCCAATGCTTCTTGAAAAGCATGCCAAAATCGTGATGTACACCAAGGATCTCTATCGGATATAATCTGATCCAGTATTCCATGGAGTCTCACAATCTCCTTGAGATACAACTGAGCCAACTTCTCCAATGTATAAATGATCTTGATAGGTATGAAGTGTGCCAACTTCGTCAGTCTATCAACCACTACCCATATAGCATCATGCTAACTCCGGGTATTCGGTAACCCCACTAGGAAATCCATAGTAACGGATCCCCAGTTCCTTACTGGCAGAGGTAAACTCTGAAGTGTGCCTGCTAGTTTTTGATGTTCTGCTTTAACCATCTAGCATGTTAGACACTTTGCCACATGTCCTCCTACATCCCTTTTCAATCCTGGCCACCAAAAATGTGTTTTCAGATCATGATACATCTTACTAGCACCATAGTGGATATTCAAAGTACTACTATGTGCCTCCTAGAGGACTTGCTGCCTAAGCCCTTCCACATTTGGAACATAGAGATGATCTCCATAATGTAGTATTTCATCCTTGTATCTGAATTCCTTCCTCATAGTGCCAAGTTTCGCTTTTCCTGAAATTTTCTTCAACAATCGATCTTTCATCTGAGCTTCTTTAACACTGACTAACCAAGCTGACTGCACTTCCAGAACATAGACTAGGGATTTTTCTCGACTTTGCCATAATTCATGCAAAGCTAAGAAAAAGTTCCTCAATACCCCTTCAGCGGAGTTCGTGGCCTGATCCTTAGATAGGCTCACTCCCGTGTACTTCCGGCTCAACGCATCTGCTACCACATTTCCTTTACAAGCACAGTACTCAATCGAACAATCATAATTTTTTATGTATTCAATCCATCACTGCTACCTCATGGTCAGATCCTTCTGGGTAAACAAATATTTCAAACTTTTGTGATCAGTGAAGATTTTGAACGACCTCTATATCAAGTAATGCCTCCACAACTTCAGTGCAAAAATTACTGCCACTAGCTCAATATCATGAACAGGATAGTTCAATTCATTAAACCTCAGCTGTCTTGAACCATAAGCAATCACCTGACTGTCCTGCATCAATACATATCCCAAACCAGAACTAGATGCATCAGTATAAACTGTAAAAGCTGTGTTCAGATCTGGAAAAACAAGTATTGGTGCACTAGTCAATCATTCCT
The DNA here is from genome assembly GCA_005392925.1 of Aquilaria sinensis. Taxonomy (NCBI): domain Eukaryota; kingdom Viridiplantae; phylum Streptophyta; class Magnoliopsida; order Malvales; family Thymelaeaceae; genus Aquilaria; species Aquilaria sinensis. The sequence goes on from SMDT01000514.1 coordinate 27,674, forward strand.
TAAATTCCATATAAGCTTCTTCACACTTTGGTATCCACTCAAATTTCTGAGTCTTTTTGGTCAAGGTTGTCAATGGTGTAGCTATCATAGAGAATTTCTCTATGAAGCACCTATAGTAGCCTGCCAAGCCCAAAAAACTCCTAACCTCTTTAACTGTAGTTCATCTTTTCCATACAATTACCACCTGAACTTTTTCAGGATCACTTAATAAACCCTGAGCATTAATGATGTGGCCCAAAAACTAAATCCTGTCGGACCAAAACTCACACTTAGACAACTTTGCATAGTACTGATTATCCTTTAGCACTTGCAAAACTATTCTAAAGTGCGTTTCATGTTCTGATGTAGACTAGGAATATACCAAAATGTCATCAATGAAAACTTCAACAAACTGATCCAGAAAAGGCTTAAAGATCCAGTTCATGGCTTCCATAAATACTGCAGGAGCATTCGTCACACCAAACGGCATAACTGTATATTCATAGTGTCCATTCCTTGTTCTAAAAGCAGCTTTCGAAATATCCTCCTCCTTCACTCTGATCTGAAAATACCCAAACCGAAGATCAATTCTAAAAAACACTTTTGCTCTTCTAAGTCTATCAAACATATCATCAATTCTAGGAAGCGGATATTTGTTCTTGATTGTCACTGCATTCAACTTTCTATAGTCGATGCACAATCTGAAAGTTCCATCCTTCTTATTTACAAATAACACCGGAGCCCCCATGGTGATACACTAGGCCTTATAAAGCCTTTCTCTAGCAGTTCCTCCAACTGCTTCTTTAACTTATCCATCTCAGGAGCTGACATCCTATAAGGTGGTATGGAAATATTTTCAACTCCAGGCTGGAGATGGATTGCAAACTCAGTATCCCTCTTGGGTGGTAACCCAGGTAACTCTACTGAAAACACTTCAGGAAACTGATTGGCTACTGGAATCTTTTCAAGTTCTTCCTCTACGGACACTCCATTCAATAAATAACACTCTTCTTCACTGCCTATGGGGATGGTACCCATAAGTCTAAGGTATAAACTCTTAGAACTAGACGCTAATCCTCCTGTGCAAGTCACTCTAGCTCCCTGAGCATCAGTAATGCTGATTGAGTGATTTGCACAGTCAATTTGTGCCTTATGCTTACTTAGCCAATCCATTCCCAACATTAGGTCATAAGACTTCAACTCTATCACCCACAACTCAACAGAAAACATGGTTGCCTAATTGCGAAGGATACCTAGTAACCACTTCATTGGTCACAATAAAACCCCTCCCCGCAGTTCTGATGAGTCTCAACTTACCTGAGATTTCTCGCTGCAATTGAAACTTATTTACCAAGGCAAAAGATATCACTAAAAGAGTAGCTCCTGTATCAAAAAGTACTCTAACACCCGTTCTGAAAAGTAAAATTACCTCAAACGGCGGCTGGTTCTCTGGTCACCTGACTCGCTAGGGTGAAAACCCTCGGCTCAACTGTTGCTACTCCTACACCAGGCCGATTCCCTATGGCGAGGGGTACAGGGGGTAAGTTTCTAGGTGGACCTGGAAAACGCCAAACTTGTGGGCATTCCCTCGACCAATGCCCCTTCTGACCACAAAATATTGCAAGTGTCAGTTCCCAGGTGCGTGGTCTCGTGCCATGAAATCGGCTACACCTAAGACAAGGACCAAACCTCCTTCTCTTCAAAGAATTTTGGTTCTCCACCATTGGTCACTTCCCGGCACTCTTTCCTTGCTTGGCTGGTCCAACCTTCACCTTTTTGCTAGGTGTTCTGAAATCCTCAAATTCCCTTTCTAAGGCTAGCATCTTCTGGACCACCTGGCGATAGCTCCTGATATCTACTATTGCCATATACCTCCTGAGTACAGGTTTCAAACCATGGAAGAACTTCTTTGCTTTCAACTCATCATTGCCCATCATGTACGGAGGATACCGGATAAGAAAATTGTAACATTGCTCATACTCCCATACAGACATTTCTCCTTGTACCAAATTCTCAAACTGAATCCTCCTCTGGTCCTGAGCAGCTTCACTCATATATTCTTGTCGGAACTTTTTTTCAAAGTCTGACCACTTGAGCAACTTTTTCTTGTGCTCTGGGCGAGTACCATTACTTTCCCTCAGTATCTCCATCACATTATCCCACCATAGACTAGCCCTTCCTCTCAGAAAGGAAGGTACTAAGGTTATTTTTTGCTCTGATTCATAACCACCACAAGTGAAAATTCTATTCATTCTGGACAACCAGTCTTCTGCTCTGTCGGGATCACCTATCCAATCAAAGCTCGGTGGATCAACAATTTTAAATTTCTCCAACAATCTCATCTGATGTGGAGTGTCTCCCCTCCTTGGACCCTCCATCACCTCTAGTTCTTCATCCTCCTTATGAACATAATTTCTACGTTCATGAGCCCTAGGCACTAGCTGCTGCTCAGCATGCCTTTCTTGATCCTGGTGTACATCATTTTCCTCTTGAGCAACATCTCTGTCATCATAATCTCTAAACATCTCAGTGACAATAGTGTTCATGCCCTATGCCACTTGGGCCATCATCTGTGTCAACCCGTGAAGAACTCTGGATATCCCATCCAGTCTGGCCACAACTGGGTCACTAGAGCCCGCACCAGGTTCTCTAGCCCCAGTAGAAGCTCCTGATCTAGTATCAAACATAGTAACCTGCAACCAAAGCCAGACAACGTTCCCCAGGTGTTAGTAAGTACTAACATCCTAGCACTTGGACATTCCAAACTAGATCTCAGTCTTAGCCTCCAATATCTATCTAATGAGCTCTAAGCTCTGATACCAAAAACTAACACGGCCGTCCTTGGCCCCTAAACTTCATTTAGTGCCTTATTTTTCTCAAAACTTAGTGAACTTTGCTAAACTTCTCTATTTTTTCTTTCTAAACTTGAATTAAGGTTCTAAACTTAATTTAGAACATTTTACCTTCCTCAATCATACTTCCTACTAGAAGGGCCATAACAGGTATCTATGCCAAGCCAGAAAAGGTTAATGCCATGCTAGGATTCTAAGGATGTCCAAACGCTCATGGGAAGATGTTAGTGTTGTGCCCAAAAGCCAGTCATGAGATGATTGCAATTTTGCACATTGAGTCATGATATTTTATTAAGGCATTAATCCAGCAATTATGTTTGTTGTTTTGTTCCTGCGTAACTTAACAAACATAATTGTAACCCTAGAATAATGATATTCTTAAAAGTCCCTGGTCTAGTATTATTGTGGAGCGGGTTACAATAATACATAACGACTAGCATATGTGGAGACTAATATGAGATATGTAGTCTACATATGGGTACAAGTTGGAGAACTTGTGTACTGGACCGACCCACCATGAGAACACTACATGGATCGTTATATGAGTGTCATAAGTGATTCTCATAGTGATCATGGTATATGTAGTCCTTCGACCTAAGATCATCAAGGTTCCCTACATGTGAGTCACATACTTTGATACTTTCCTTTGTTGCTCGTAACTGAGTGAACTTGAAGGAGGTCATTGGGTATGTCACATATCATGCGGAGGGATTTGTATGATCAAGATGGGATTTGTCCCTCCTATGTAACGGGAGTGATATCTTCGGGCCCCTTGATAGAGTGAGACTTAGAGAATGCATGGCCATGCTCGGATGAGTTGATATATGAAGTCAATGTCATTAGTTTAAGTTGGTCCACTCAGTAATCAAGAAACCAAAGATTGGGCTATACGAGAGTGACACATTCCATGTCTCGTGCTTAGTCTTGATATCTTGGACAAAGGGACAATGGCATATATCGGTGATGATCATAAAGGTTTAGTCGATTCACCGACAATCTTGTCACTTGGGTAGCAATGATGTGTTGCTAGACACCGCTCATTGCTTATGATCATAAATGTGATTTATGATCATTGCCAACGTGGCAAGAGCCTATTGGGTCGCACACATAGAGCTATTTGGATCATTAGAGTGCATGGGCTAATTATTTGGGTTATGGTTTCACTTTAATTTCGTATTAATAATGGGCCCAAGAGTTGAGCCATTATTAAGCCTGAAATTAAATCCTAATTGGATTAGGGCTTTGAAACCCATTAGGCCTGGAAGTTGAGTCTCACTATAAATACAACTTTTAAGTGAGAAATTCGCAGGTCTCCTTGCCCTAGCCTCCAAAAAGGACAGCCACACTCTTCTCTTGCAATTCCTTGGAGGACGCAAGCTAGCACTGCGAGCGCAAGAGAAACGCATCTGTCGGGACGTGGTGGAAGCGTGGTGATCCCGAGAGGCTCGTGTGGATACCATAGAGAGCCTGAACACGTCAACTGTTCAGGTTTTGTGATTCGACTCTACAGTTGAGTGAGAGATCTCAACCGAAAATTAGGTATGAAAATTTTTGAACACCCGGTTTACCCCGTTTCACTTGGATCCTAGAGGGTTTCGGTTAAATTCCACTGCACTGTTTGGCTCCCGAAACCCATCAGTGGTATCAGAGCTACTGGTGAAACCCTAAATCGGGATTGAGTGTTGAATCGCATGATGCTATGTGTTCGGTTGCTTTTCGGCCATGATTAATTAGATTGATTCAAGATGCATGAAACTGGAATTCGTAATGAACATATGAGATATATGAAGAAACGACACAAATTGGTTAATGAGATTAATCTCAAATTGAATGGTATGAGATACCTATATGGATTAGGATTCTTGCAATAGTTGCAGAAACCCTAGCTTGGTTCGGATTCAGCCTGTTCAGGCACTGAAAGTAAGGTATTTTTGGTGGCTCGAATAGAGGAGTCTCGGGTGCCTACTTTCTCAAAATACAAGATTTCGGGCTAAGCAATTGTAAGAAAATTTTTTGCGCAGGGGGGCGCTGCCCCCCACGCCCCCCGCAAGGGCGGCTCCCCTTGACCTCGTCCGCTGACCGGTCAGCGGAACCACCGCCCACTGACAGGCCAGCGGGACCGCCATATGCGAAGCGCCACATAAATAAAAACTGGTTAATCAACGCGCAAAAATTGGCATGCATCTTTGTTGAATGAGATTTGACATGATATGCTGATTGGTGTTTGAAGCATGGTGCATGGTTATAGCCCTTGATTGGTTGTACTTGTAAATACGGCCTGCGAGTCGTGCCTTTTCTTATCACTCTCATTGTACATTCTCTTCTCACCTTACTCCCCTCGAATGTAACTCGAGGTTTCTATTATTGATGTAATGGTGCATTATGGGATCATCCAAGGTGGTATGTCTAAGGATCATCCAAGGTGGTATGTCCAAGGAGGTGACAACAAAAGGGCAGCCAAGAAAGGAAGATAAGGAGCTTGTGAAGACTCTTTTCTTTTCTTAGGCTTTTATGATATTCTCATTGGCTTGAGAATATCGCATAGTTTGGGCTATAACCATGTCACGTTTACTTTCTTGTAAGCATGAGATGCATGTTTTATATTTGTATGTGATGCATGTATAAGACAACCGGAGATAACAAATTGGTGAGATCAAAAGAAAAAAATCCCTCAAACAAATATTAAGTCATTAAATGTGATGCCTTCCAAATGTTGGCACTCGTCAAGACTTTGATCAACATTAGGTGGGTTTGCCAAAGCAAAGCACCTATGTTCATCTTGGTAAGGCGCGATGGGATAATAGTGATATCCAAACTGCTAACTTTGGGTTCGACTTAACTAAGTCATCCTAATAGGATTAGGGACTTAGAGGCATAGAGTTGGGCTTAAGTTCATGAGATGAGCTTGGACAAGTGTTGTTCACCCAACTATCCAAGAGTTGCATAAGATGCAATTGGCAAGGAGTTGCCTACCTAAATAGCTGTAACTTGAGAGAAAAGCCAAAGCTGACTCAGGTTGTGGTCAAATATGGATCTTGGCCCACTAGAATACCTTAGCGCCGAGGTGTTCCGAAATAATATCGAGGGTTATTATTTTGAGGAAAATAGTGGGAGTATCGTTTAATAAAAGTCCTTATTAAATGAATTAAAATACATGACTCTTACACTGCATATTTACTGTTGTAGATAACCATGGCACAAAACACATCGACACTTTCGTTGCGATCGATCCTTGAGAAGGAAAAACTGAATGGGACCAACTTTCTCAAATGGTACCGAAACTTGAGGATAGTCCTCAAGCAAGAGAGAAAGGCTTATGTCCTAGAGCAGCCCATTCCGAATGAGCCTGCTGCCACTGCTCCAAGAGCTGAAAGGGATGCTCACAAGAGGCATTCTGATGATGCTTTGGATGTTGCATGCCTCATGCTTATTACCATGGAATCTGAGCTTCAGAAGCAACATGAGAACATGGGGGCGTTCGATATGATCGAACATCTCAAAATGCTTTTCCAAGAGCAAGCTAGGCATGAGAGGTTTGAGACCTCTAAGGCATTGTTTCAGTGCAAGATGTCTGAGGGAAGTCCCGTGGGTCCTCATGTGCTCAAGATGATTGGGTACATTGAGAATCTTGAGAATTTGGGATTTGCTCTTCAGAAAGAGTTGGCTATCGATGTAGTCTTGCAATCGTTGCCTGAAAGCTACAGTCAGTTCGTCATGAACTATAACATGAACGACCTTGACAAGTCCCTTCCTGAATTACTCAACATGTTGAGAACTGCTGAGCAAAACCTTAAGAAGGCTAAGCCCATTTTGATGGTTCAAAAGGGCAAGGGAAAGGGAAAAGCCAACAAGAAGAAGGATAAAGCTAATGGAAAGTCCAATGCTAGTTCTTCTTCAGCTGCACTGAAACCAAAGGGTGGTGTGGCAAAGGAAGGGGAGTGCTTCCATTGTAAGCAACCTGGACACTGGAAGCGCAACTGCAAGCTCTATCTTGAAGAACTTGCTAAGGAAAAGGGAAGTAAGACTTCCACTTCAGGTATTTTTGTTATAGAGGCTAACTTTTCTACTTCCTCATCTTGGGTATTGGATACTGGATGTGGATCTCACATTTGTGCAAATGTGCAGGATCTAAGTAGAAGTAGAAGATTGGCCCGAGGTGAAGTGGACCTACGTGTTGGAAATGGAGCAAGGGTTGCTGCCTTAGCCGTAGGGACTTATGTTCTCACTTTACCTAGTGGATTAGTTTTAGAATTAGACAACTGCTACTTTGTGCCTACTATTAGTAGAAATTTGATTTCTGTTTCTTGTTTGGACAAGAAAGGTTTTTCATTTATAATAAAGGACAAATGTTGTTCTATTTATTTGAATGAAATCTTTTATGGTAGTGCTCAACTTAGCAATGGGTTGTATGTTCTAGACCTCGAAGATCCAATCTATAATGTGAATACCAAGAAGGTCAGATTAAATGATTCAAACCCGACCTATCTCTGGCACTGTCGCTTGGGCCATATAAATGAGACCCGCATATCCAAGCTCCATAAGGATGGACTCTTGGACTCATTTGATTTTGAATCATATGAGACATGTGAGTCATGTTTGTTGGGCAAGATGACCAAAGCCCCATTCACAGGGCAAAGTGAAAGGGCTAATGACTTACTAGGACTCATACATAGTGATGTATGTGGCCCTATGTCTACACAAGCTAGAGGAGGTTTCCAATACTTCATTACTTTCACTGATGACTTCAGCAGATATGGCTATGTGTATCTCATGAGACACAAGTCAGAATCCTTTGAAAAGTTCAAAGAATTCAAGAATGAAGTAGAGAATCAACTCGGGAAGAGTATCAAAGTGCTTCGATCAGATCGAGGTGGAGAGTACTTGGATCGAGAATTCCTTGACTATCTGAAGGAGTGTGGTATAGTATCACAACTCACTCCACCAGGTACACCTCAATGGAATGGTGTATCTGAAAGGAGAAATCGAACTCTGTTAGACATGGTTCGCTCTATGATGAGTCAAGCTGACCTTCCAAACTCCTTTTGGGGACATGCTCTAGAGACAGCCGCTTTTACACTAAACCGAGTTCCATCTAAATCGGTTCAAAAGACACCATATGAGATATGGAGTGGGAGGCATCCCAATTTGTCTTTTATGAAGATTTGGGGCTGTGACGCTTATGTGAAATGTCAATCCTCTGACAAACTAGGGCCCAAATCTCAAAAATGCCTTTTTGTTGGGTATCCCAAAGAAACAAAGGGTTACTATTTCTACAATCCTTCTGAGCAAAAAGTGTTTGTTGCTCGAACTGGTGTCTTTTTGGAGAAAGAGTTTATCTCTAAAGGAACTAGTGGGAGGAAAGTAGAACTTGAAGAAATTCAAGAACAACAAGGAGACATCGAACCTGAAATGGAACCTGAACAGACACCGCAAGATGTTGTTCAAGAGTCTATTCCTGTAGCACAGAGCCCACGTAGGTCTGGTAGGATTCGGCGTGAGCCCGAGAGATATGGATTTCTTGTGACTCACACCAGTGATGTGATGCTCATGGATCAGGATGAGCCCACAACCTACCAACAAGCTATGTCAGGGCCTGACTCTGAGAAGTGGCTAGTGGCCATGAAATCCGAGATGGAATCCATGTATGAAAACCAAGTATGGACTTTGGTTGACCCACCTGAAGGGGTAAAACCCATAGGGTGCAAATGGGTTTTCAAGAAGAAAACTGACATGGATGGTAATGTGATTACCTTTAAGGGACGATTGGTTGCAAAAGGTTTCAAGCAAATTCATGGTATTGACTATGATGAAACTTTTTCACCAGTTGCTATGCTTAAATCCATCCAAATTTTGTTTGCTATTGCTGCACACTATGATTATGAGATATGGCAAATGGATGTCAAAACTGCATTCCTAAATGGAAAGCTACTTGAGGATGTGTACATGACACAACCTGAGGGTTTTGTCACTCCTGAGAATGCCAATAAAGTGTGCAAGTTGCAAAGGTCCATTTATGGACTGAAGCAAGCTTCTCGAAGTTGGAATCTTCGTTTTGATGATGCAATCAAAGAGTTTGGTTTTATCAAAAATGAAGATGAACCTTGTGTCTACAAGAAGGTTAGTGGGAGCGCTATTGTCTTCTTGGTGTTGTATGTAGATGACATACTACTCATCGGGAATGACATTCCTGAGCTACAGTCTGTGAAGACTTGGCTAGGGAAATGTTTCTCTATGAAGGACTTGGGTGAAGCAGCCTATGTGTTAGGCATCAGGATCTATAGAGATAGATCTAGAAAGCTTCTTGGCCTAAGTCAAAGTACATATATTGACAAGGTGCTAAAGAGGTTTAGCATGCAAGATTCCAAGAAAGGATTCTTGCCCATGTCACATGGTATCACTCTTTCTAGATCTCAGTGTCCGAGTACACCCGAGGAGAGAGAGCGCATGAGTAAGATTCCATATGCCTCAGCAATTGGATCTATCATGTATGCCATGATATGTACTCGTCCCGATGTCTCATATGCTTTGAGCATGACAAGTAGGTACCAATCGAACCCCGGTGAGAGTCACTGGACAGCTGTTAAGAACATCCTTAAGTACTTACGAAGGACTAAGGATGCATTCTTGGTCTTTGGAGGTGAAGATGAGCTCGTTGTAAGGGGTTACACCGATGCAAGCTTCCAATCCGATAAGGATGATTTTAGATCGCAATCTGGTTATGTGTTTTGTATTGGTGGTGGTGCTGTGAGCTGGAAGAGTTCAAAGCAAGAGACAGTAGCTGACTCTACAACAGAATCTGAGTACATTGCCGCCTCTGATGCTGCGAAGGAGGCAGTTTGGATCAAGAAGTTCATCACTGAACTTGGAGTGGTTCCAAGCATTACCGACCCGATAGAGCTCTATTGTGACAACAATGGAGCAATCGCACAGGCTAAGGAACCTCGATCTCACCAGCGATCCAAACACATACTTCGACGCTATCATCTCATCAGGGAGATCATCGAGAGGGGTGATGTAAGGATATGCAGGACTTCGACAGATAGCAACATTGCTGATCCGCTGACAAAGCCCCTTACGCAGCAAAAGCATGATAGCCATTCTAGGTCCATCGGTATTAGATACATGGATGATTGGCTTTAGTGCAAGTGGGAGATTGTTAGTGTTGTGCCCAAAAAGCCAATCATGAGATGATTGTATTTTTGCACATTGAGTCATGATATTTTATTAAGGCATTAATCCAGCAATTATGTTTGTTGTTTTGTTTCTGCGTAACTTAACAAACATAATTGTAACCCTAGAATAATGATATTCTTCAAACGTCCCTGGTCTAGTATTATTGTGGAGCGGGTTGCAATAATACATAACGACTAGCATATGTGGAGACTAATATGAGATATGTAGTCTACATATGGGTACAAGTTGGAGAACTTGTGTACTGGACCGACCCACCATGAGAACACTACATGGATCGTTATATGAGTGTCATAAGTGATTCTCATAGTGATCATGGTATATGTAGTCCTTCGACCTAAGATCATCAAGGTTCCCTACATGTGAGTCACATACTTTGATACTTTCCTTTGTTGCTCGTAACTGAGTGAACTTGAAGGAGGTCATTGGGTATGTCACATATCATGCGGAGGGATTTGTATGATCAAGATGGGATTTGTCCCTCCTATGTAACGGGAGTGATATCTTCGGGCCCCTTGATAGAGTGAGACTTAGAAAATGCATGGCCATGCTCGGATGAGTTGATATACGATATCAATGTCATCAGTTTAAGTTGGTCTACTCGGTAATCAAGAAACCAAAGATTGGGCTATACGAGAGTGACACATTCCATGTCTCGTGCTTAGTCTTGATATCTTGGACAAAGGGACAATGGCATATATCGGTGATGATCATAAAGGTTTAGTCGAATCATCGACAATCTTGTCACTTGGGTAGCAATGATGTGTTGCTAGACACCGCTCATTGCTTATGATCATAAATGTGATTTATGATCATTGCCAACGTGGTAAGAGCCTATTGGGTCGCACACATAGAGCTATTTGGATCATTAGAGTGCATGGGCTAATTATTTGGGTTATGGTTTCACTTTAATTTCATATTAATAATGGGCCCAAAAGTTGAGCCATTATTAAGCCCGAAATTAAATCCTAATTGGATTAGGGCTTTGAAACCCATTAGGCCTGGAAGTTGAGTCTCACTATAAATACAACTTTTAAGTGAGAAATTCGCAGGTCTCCTTGCCCTAGCCTCCAAAAAGGACAGCCGCACTCTTCTCTTGCAATTCCTTGGAGGACGCAAGCTAGCACTGCGAGCGCAAGAGAAACGCATCTACCGGGACGTGGTGGAAGCGTGGTGATCCCGAGAGGCTCGTGTGGATACCATAGAGAGCCTGAACACGTCAACTGTTCAGGTTTTGTGATTCGACTCTACAGTTGAGTGAGAGATCTCAATCGAAAATTAGGTATGAAAATTTTCGAACACCCGGTTTACCCCGTTTCACTTGGATCCTGGAGGGTTTCGGTTAAATTCCGCTGCGCTGTTTGGCTCCCGAAACCCAACAGAAGAATCACTGCCCTTAGTAGATTCATCTCCAGATACGGGGACTGGTGCCGACCATCCTTTAAAGTGCTCAAGAAAGTAGCAAAAAATGAAGGCAACTTCAGTTTTGAGGAACACCCTTAGAACGAAGATTGCCAAAAAGCTTGGGATGAACTCAAGAGCTACTTAACCCATCTACGGACACTTCAGCAACTGCTGGAAGGAAAACCTCTCATCCTTTACCTATCTGTCACTAAAAAGGCAGTGAGTTCGATACTAGTAAGGGAAGAAGGAGGAAAACAATAGCTAGTGTACTATGTAAGCAAGTCCCTGCATGGTGCCGAAGTTAGGTATTCGCTGCTACAAAAGCCATCTATGCCTTAGTACTGGCAGAAGGAGACTTCGGCCGTACTTTGAAGGACATCCCATTATAGTTCAAAGTAACCTACCTCTTCGGGATGTTATAAGGATGGTAGACCACTCAAGAAGATTATCAAAGTTGTGCATTGAGGTCAGTGAATATGACACCACTTATAAGCCAAGAAGGGCAATAAAGTCCCAAGTACTGGCAGATTTCATCGCTGAAGTACCAACAACCGAAGGTAGTCTAGAGGACCCCGGAAATGATGAACCTGAGTGGACACTCTTTGTCGATGGTGCCTCCGATTCTGAACACCAAGGAGCCGAAGTAATTCTATAAGGACCTAAAGGTATGGAAGCTTCAAATTCCATCAAGTTTGGTTTTAGTGTCACCAATAACATTACTAAATACGAAGCCCTCATAGCAGGCTTATGATTGGAAAAAAGAGTTGGTGTAAGAAATCTGAAGGCCCACAGTGATTCTCAGCTGGTGGTCCGATAAGTGACATGGGACTACGGGGTAAAAGATTTGAATTTGTCAAAGTACCATAGTCTCATAAAAAGGTTTATCCAAAAGTTCAACAGGGTACAAAGAGAAAATGTACCCCAGCAAGACAATGTGGAAACAGATGCTTTGGCTAAATCAAAATAATCTACCGAAGTGCTAGATACCCCTAGTATATCAATATTGGCCATCGCAGCCACAGAAAAAGGTTGGAAAGATCATATCAAATGGTATCTCGTGACCTGAAAATTACCCGAAGGCCCTATGGAAGCTACGAAGGTGCGAAAGTGCTTCGATAGATACTTTCAGATTGGGGAAGAACTGTCTTGAGAAGGGTATGCAAAGCCACTACAAAGGTGCATCAGTGAAAAGGATATCGAGAAAATTCTTAAGGAAGTCCACGAGGGAGCTTGTGGGTTTCACATCGGGACTGATGCCCTTGCTGGGGTTCTACTCCGGTAAGGATATTTCCGGCCTTATGCCCGGCGGCATCCTCATTCTATGACATGCTGGAATAAAGGAGAGACTTCCATTATGAAGATGTTTGAAATAGTTAGAAGAACAAGGGTTAGAAATTTGTTTCCGGGGGAGTAGGAGCCTTCGATGTCCAAGTTAGTATTTATGCAAGTAGTAGAAAAGAGCAGAGAATAGTGAATAAGAAAACGTCTCCTGTTCTTACCAAGGTCCCTCCCGGGTGTTTATAGAAGGGTGGAGGCCATTTGACACGGCTCATTTAGATCATGACACATGTTTGGTGAAATCTGATCCGTACCTTTGGAGATAGGGACCTCTAACTGGCCGTAGGCCATTCTGGCTAGAGGGTATGGGCGTGTGCAAGGTCTTTTTGTCATAGGCTCCTTAACCATTTTTGTCGTATCTCCGTGATACCCTTTTGGGGTATGAAACCCCTTCGGGCAGAGACTTTCCCCGAGGGCTATTGGGGAAGGCCCTTCGGCAGAGTGGGTTACCTTTGAGAGATGTTTTCCTCTCCTGAGGATGGTGGAAGACACCTTTTCCCAAAGTTAGTCATGTCCCTAATCGAGGGTGGTGTGTGAGTGTGCCTTGAGGTTAGGGCTAAGGCCTTACCAAGGGTGGTTTCAGGATAGCTGATCAGGAGATTGCGGGGGTCATATCCCTGAGGCTATCACATGCCCCCCTTGGGAAGCCAAGGTTGTATCTTTGGCATTAAGCCTTTAAGAATGTGGCATGGAGATCTTTTCTGAAGGTGACAGTCATCCCTATTAGCATAGCTAACTTCTGACTAATGTCACCTTCTTCGAAGTGGGCACCTTTTTGGTTCAAGATGCCCCTTTTGGCTGAGACAGTGTCTTAGGCATTAAGTGGGACTCGTCATTTTTTCACCGAGCTTTTGATGTTTCTAAAGTTTTATCTTCGGGCGGGGAGAATATTCCTCTTCTGAGTTTTTTATCTTCTGTTGCCTGTAATGAATCGTCACATCTTCTGACCAAGTAGTCCTATCACTTTAGGCTAGGCTTACATAGGCCTACCAATGTCAGAAAGTGTGCCCTTGTTTCTCATGTTGGTGACACGTGTCACTAGGTGACTGGTGAATGGTTGCGTCCGTTACATCAGTTACGTCCCTTCGCTTGCAAAGGGTCATCATGGTAAGGCTTTGACTGCCTCATTCAGTCTATATAAACCCATCCTCCTTCAGAGTTTTCCACACTTCTCAATTTCCATTCCTTTTGCTCTCTGGTTTCCTCTCGTCTTTCATCTTTCTATGGTGGTGGTACTAGCGGGGGAATGATTTTTGGCTAGTTTGTGGTGATTTCCAAAATCCCTGTGTTCATTCCGAACTAGGTGGGTTACCTTTCGAAGTGCTTTTTTGTTTCAATTCCTTTCCCTTCACCTTTTCAAAGTCAGATTCATCTGTTCCCGAACATGTCTTCTTACCATATAAAAGCTCGTCCCGTTCCTAAGAGTTGGCTCCTAGTTAACTTTCATCCGAGCTGTGCCATTGCAGAAAAAGTGAAGAAGTGGTTGGCTAAATCTTTTCTCCCTTTATATGCTGTCACCAGGCTACCTAGTCCTGGTATGCCTAGCTATACTCCTCATTCAAATGAGGTTACCATCTTCAGGCCTCAGCTGAAAGTGGGACTTCGGTATCCCCCTCCGAAGATGGTTTGTGACTTTTGTTAATTTCATGGCATAGCTGTCGACCAACTTCCCCCGAAATCTTACTCCTACTTTAATGCTTTTATTTGTTTATGTAGGGTCTTCAACATAAAGCCCACTTTATCTTTTTCATGAAATACTACAAACTCCACCCTGTTCCAATGGGCGGGTTCTACTTCTTGCTCCCCCAGCGATCTGGGAGCAAGAAATATACGTTCACCTTTGGAACAAAGGATAGTTGGCAAGGGTGGTAGTAGAAGTTCTCTTTTCTGAAGGTGGATGAGTAGTGGAAGGACATGTTGACCAAATGGGCTTCGAGGACTCTTGATACTGATGTAGTAGACCTAAGGAAGCTCTTAACCTTAGAGCTAGAGTCACAGTTTAAAGAGTTTGATAGCCATAATCATGCTGTCACGGATTGAGATCCTGAGGTCGCTTCATGTTCTTTATACCCCTTCCCCATCAGATGGAGTTTCATGACCGAAGAGGTCCTTTGGGAGCTTGGGGTAGTTAAGGAACATGTTACCAATGAAGGTATGCCAAAGCCCTTGGTTGATGGGAAGAATGCATGGTTGATGAAGCTCATTTGGGGAGAACTTACGTATTCGGCACTGAAAGAGAGTAAGCTCCTTTGCAATTTTGTTACTTATGCCTTTCCATACTTACACTGATGTTCTCCTTTTTCTAGAGATGGGTGATAAATCTGCTGGTTTCTACAAGAGTCTTTTCCTCAGCCAATCCGAGAAGGGGGAGCAGCAAAAGAAGAAGGCACCAAAGAAGAATTAGGCACTAGCAGGGCCATCTTCGGCGTCAAAGTAGAAGAAGACCAAAGAGGACTCCCTTTTACCTCCGCCCGAAGGGGAAGTGGAGGTGCTTGGTGAAACTCCCGTTCATGCCGACCCATCTTTGGAACCAGCCATCTATTCAACCCCTCTCAGTCCCAATATAGCTGTTGAGACGTTGGAGACTTGGGTCAGGGAGCTTTCGGTTGAAGAATTGGAGGAATGCTGCAAGAAAAAAGGCAAAGGTGTTTCAGCTGAGGTCCTTGATGTTAGTGACTTTGAGGGAGATGACGCCGAACTTCCCCCCAGGTTTGTCCTTTAGCCATTCATCTATGAGTTTGGGAATTTTTGGTATTTTAGACCTTGTATACGAATGGCTAAGGGATAACGTTTTAATGGAACTTCATGTGACTTTGCAAGTGAAGGGACACACGCTCTGTGGGTGGAGGACCATGCTCTGAAGAGGGCCGTTTGGGACTCAAAAATCCCGAGGGACAAAGTTTCGAGGGAGCCCTTCTAAACTTTCATGGAGGACATGGACTTGTTATCCGAGGACATGACTAATGCCACCTTTTTAAAGAAGTCCTCGCCATGAGGATGAGTGAACACGTAGCCTAGGTAAACCTTAACCCTTTAGGACTTAGAAAAATTCTGAGCTTTTGTTGCTTTTTGACCCTTATTTGGAATCCTCCCCTTTTGCAGCTGTTGGCATACAGTGGATATCTTCGGCCTCAGGCAGCTAAGTAGTCTTCGTTCTGAAGTCTGTCGGAGGAGAGCTTGGCCAAGGAACTTTTTGCTAGCTCAATCATCAAGTACAGTGACCTTAATAAAATTGTGAAGGAGGACCTGGCCAGTCTTCAGCAATAGGTGCTGAAGAGAAAAAATGAGCTATTGGAAGAGTTTTCTTCCAAGGTGTTAGACCTCAGCTTGAGCGTAGTGGCCTTTACTTTGGCGAATGAAACCTTACAAAAGGAGAAGGAGGAAGCCGTTGGTGACCTTACCAAGACGCTGGGGCTCCACACCAAATTCTTAGCTGAGATCAATCGATTGAAGAAGGAAAAGAAGAAGAAGAAGAATAAACTAGAGAAGGAGGTCGAGGTTCTTAGGAAAGAGCTAGAGGACTTAAAGGCAAAGTTCGATGAGGTGACTAAGTCCTCTTATCAGGACGGTTTTTGCCTTGCTCGCCACCAAGTCTTGTCCAAGTATCCCAACCTTGGCTTTTCCTTCCTTCGGGTGCTTGACAATCCTGAAAGACCATCCTTGGAATGGTCAAGCGTAGAATTTCTCAACCTTCCTATTCTCCCTCCTTCGGCGATCGAAGTTGGCGCGGATGAAGAAGTTGAATCTGAAGATGACCAATCCAAGGATGCTAAAGACCTCGAAGATGGGCGAGAGAAGCAATAGGCACCTCCTTTTTTTTTTATAGGTGTTCTACACCTTGTATTCTCGGAATGAAATGTTAACGGAACTATTTTGCTTCAAAATTTTGGCTAAGTCCCTGATTGGTCTCTGGATAGTATCCTCATCCTTCGGTGCTTAACTATCTTTGGCGATGAGGGGTTTCATGATCATCTTCGATCAACCTCCTTTGAAAAATTTGCCTTCAAAAATAGTTAGGCATCTTTAGGGCCAACAATATTCGGTTCGCTATCTTCGGAGAAACTTAACTTGTGTGAAAAATAGTTAAGTGCCTTTGGCACCAACCATGTTCAGTCCATCACCCTTGGCAAAAAGTGTACAATTTCACACATGCACCTTCGGCAACAACCACATTTGGTTTGCCTCCCTTAGAAGCAACCATGTTCGGTCGATCACCCTTGGCAAAAATTGTACAATTTCACACATGTACCTTGATGCCCGGTGGCTTCATTGTTGAGGGTCATGTTGAATGGTGGAGGGACTTCCTGCGAGGAAGAACGCCTAGAGGCCAGATCGACGACGGAAGTGCGCCTAAGAAACTCAGAAAAAGTGGGTCAGTGGGTCCCCGGGGTGTTGTTCCGGGGAGGAGCCTCCGACGCCCAAGTCAGTAATGCTGAAAGAAGGTGGAGGAAATAGCACTAAGAGGCTTAGTGGACTCGCCTGGTAGTGCTTTCTCAGAGAGGGAGAGTCAGATTGTCCGTGTCCCCCTGCCAAGGCTTGTTTCCTGGTGTTTATAGGAATGTCTAGCCCATTCAGATCGTGACACGTGTTCGGTCAGATGTTCTCTGAATTTCTGGACGTAGGGGACAAGTAGCCGGTGGCAGTCTCCTTGAGCCCTGAACCGACACAGGCAGTGACGTGACCTGAATGGTGTCAGCGTGTTAGACCGCCGTTTGGGGCGGTCTGTAGTGTTAGTGGGCGACATGTCAGAGGCTCCTTAAATGTTCCTGCCGTACTCCCGAGATCCCTGGGCGAGGTCGTTTTCAGGTACGGACGATGCCTCTTCGGGAAACATGCTCGTAGTTCAGGGGTTCCTATATTCAGGAGTTCCACCTTCGGAGAGATCGTGTTCGGCCCGCTATAGCTGGTGCCTCTTTTCCAAAGGCGATCTGCTTAATACCTCGGGGGGTTAGTAGTATCCTCAAGTTTCCTGGCGTGCCGAGCTCGAGTTCTTTGGCTTCGCTCCCGAGGTGTGTAATCCCACCTTTTCCCAAGCAGCGTCAGGTTTCCTGGCCGTTCTTTCGGCAGGGAGTTCGGCCAGATAGAGGCGGTAGCCCTTTGGCTATCATACCTTTGGCAACAACCACATTCGGTTTACCTCCCTCGGCATCTTTTGCACAATTTTTCTAGCCAGAAAATTTTTCTAAGTGTAAACTTTTTTCGAAGAGTCTGAATACCATGTATTTTTCAATTTTCCACCTTCAATATCACTGAGCTTGTAGACTTCTGGCCGAACTTCCTCGAGGACCAAATAAGGTCCATTCCAATTTGCCCACAAAACTCCATGAGATAGTCTTCGGGCTTTGAATTCAGCCTTTCGGAGAACGAGGTTCTGTTTCTTGATTCCTTTACACTTGACACGCAAGTTTGAAGCAACGGCTACTCTCTACTCAAAAGCTTTTATTCTGAGCTTAGCCATCTCACTATGCTCATCAATCAGATCCAACTTGGTTCTTAAACTGAGGTTGTTCCCTTCTTTGTCAAACACCTGTATCCTCACCGATGGCTGTACAACCTCAATAGGGATAATGGCCTCCGTGCTAAAGATGATTGAGAAGGGTGTCTCACCTGTGGCCTTTTTAGGAGTTGTTAGATAGCTCCACAACACACTAAAAAGTTCTCCTGGGCATTTTCCCTTTGCTTCCTTCAACCTCTTTTTAAGACCATCTTTTATGGTTCCATTGGACACTTCAACTTGTCCATTGCTCTGAGGATGGGCAACCGGAGTAAAGTGCACTTTTTTCCCAAGGTTGGCTATGAATTTTTGGAAACCTTTATCGGTGAACTGGGAACCATTATCAGCTACTATCACCCTCGGCACACCGAATCTGCATATGACATTCTTGTAGACAAATCTTCGTATATCCTTCACCGATATTGCTGCTAAAGTCTCTGCCTTGATCCATTTGCTATAATAGTCTACTACGACTGTGCTAAAGTTCACTCCTGTTGGAGCTATTGGGAGAGGCCCAATAAGGTCAATGCCCCAGACCGCGAAGAGGTAAGGATAGTTCGCCGAAGTTATCACATCCGAGAGTAGTCTTTAGATGGGAGTGTGTCTCTAGCATTTGTCACATTTCTAGATAAACTGCCTCACATCCTTCCTTAAGCTAGGCTAGAAATATCCTTGGCGGAGTAGTACCCTGACAAGGGCATCAGTTCCTATGTGAGAACCACAGGCTCCCTCATGGACTTCTTTGAGGACTCTCTCCACATGTTCTTCACTGACACACCTCTGTAATGAACCTACGTAACCTTGTCGGTACAACTCTTCTCCAATCAAGAAGTATCTTCCTGAGCATTTTTGCACTTTCGCAGCTTTAAGAAGATCTTTGGGAAGTTCTGAAGTTGTGAGGTTTTTCTTGATAGGATCTTTCCACCCTATACCTGAAGTTGTCATGCACATTATTGCTATGCTTGGCTGATATAGTACTTCGGTGGACTTCTTCGATTTGGCCAGAGTATCTGCTTCCATATTATCTCATCACAGTGCATTTTCTATATGTACCATGTCGAACTCCTGGATAAGCTTTTTCACGAAATCGTGCTACTTTGCCAAGTTTAGGTCCTTCGCCCCGTAGTCCCCTGCCATCTATTGAACCACTAGCTGAGAATCATTGTGGGCCTTCAGATTCCTCACAACTACTCTTTTTGCTGACCGCAAGCCTACTATAAGGGCTTCACATTCAATGAGATTGTTGGTGACATTAAATCTGAATTTGATGGCCTTTATAGCTTCCATACCTTGGGGTCTGTGGAGGATTACTCCGGCTCCCTGGTGTTTGGATCCTGAGGCACCATCAATGAATAATGACCATTCAGGCTTATCATTTCTGAGGTCTTCTGGACTACCTTCAGTTTTAGGTACATCGGCGATCAAGTCTACCAGCGTTTGGGTTTTTATTGCCTTTCTTGGCTCATAGGTGATGTCATATTCACCGAGTTCGGTGCACCACTTTGATAATCTTCCCAAATGGTCTACCTTCTTTATGACATCCTGAAGAGGTAGGTTACTTCGAACAATGATAGGGTGCCCTTGGAAGTAAGGTCACAGCCTTCTACTTGCCAGTACTAAGACATGGATGGCCTTCTGTAGAAGAGGGTACATAACTTCAACACCATTCCAGGACTTACTCACATAGTATACTGGCGATTGCTTTCCTCCCTCTTCCTTTACAAGCACTGAACTTATTGCCTTTTTGGTGACGGCGAGGTAGAGGATGAAAGGTTCTCTTTCCTGCGGCTACCGAAATGTTAGTAGATGAGTTAGGTAGCTTTTGAGCTCCTCCCAAGCCTTCCGAAAATCTTCATTCCAAGGGTGTTCCTCGGGACCGAAGTTACCTTCATTTTTTGCTGCTTTGGTAAGAACTTTAAAGAATCGTCAGTACCGGTCCCCAAATCTGGAGATGAATCTGCTAAGGGTCGTGATTCTCCCAGTAAGCCTTTGCATATCCCTGGTCATTGTGAGAGTTCAAAATTCTAGCAAGGCCTTAACCTTTTCTGGGTTGGCATCGATACCTATTTTGGATACCATAAACCTAAGGAATTTGCCAGCCATTATCCCGAGCACACATTTCTCGGGGTTAAGACGGATCCCAAATTTCTGAAGTTGGTGGAATGTTTCTTTTAGGTCTACAATATGACTGTCAGGCTGTTTGCTCTTGACTATCATATCATCGACATATACTTCCATATTTCTCCTAATTTGGGAGCTGAATACCTTGTTCGTTAGCCTTTGGTACGATGCTCCCACATTTTTAAGGCCAAAGGGCATTCTCACATAGCAGTAAGTATCGACTTCGGTTACGAAGGTGATTTTTTCCTCATCTTCGGGATTCATCCGAATTTGGTGATATCCACTGAAAGCGTTGAGCAAGCTAAGCAGACCGTATTTGGTAGTGGAGTCTACCAATTGGTCTATTGGTGGCAGAGGGTAGGAGTCCTTTGGGCAAGCGTCGTTTATGTTTCAGAAGTCAATATACATTTGGAGTTTATCGCTCCCCTCCTTTGTTGTAACAATTACATTGCTTAGCCATTCGGGGTACTTGACCTCCCTTATTATTACTGCCTTCATTAGCCATTGGACTCCGGTTTTAATGAAGTTGTTCTTATGTGCCGAGAGGCTACGTTTTTTTTGCCGAATAGGCTTCACCTCCGGACACACTTTAAGACAATGTTGGATTATACCCGGGTCCACCCCAGGCATATCACTCGGAGAGTAAGCAAACAGATCTTTGTTCATTAATAGAAGGGATATAAGCTTTTCCTTGTCACCTTCGGCCATTTTTTTCCCCACTTGGGTACTTTGGCCCGAGACAAGCTCTACATCCTCTATTTCTATTTTCTCAGAGTCATTTTTTTCTCCTCCTATTACTTCTTCACTGACCATGCTATTTTCTCCTGAAGTCTGTGCGTGAACTTTCATTAGGCTCTGTCTTGCCTTCATGAAGCCTTTCCTTACTTTGGTCTGATCAATGAATATTTTTGTATCTCCTTCCTTTGAACCGAACATGAGCATTAGGTACTTCACATCTTGGCGAATGTGAAGATTTCCTTGTGTCTACCTTTCATGGATGGCGTTATCTAAAGAAGGAACATCTATGATGATGAACCTTGTCATTGTGGAGCCAAAGAGCTCTTTCTTATTTTGAACCGAAGTTACCCTTAGCATTAAGGGCAGATTGATCCACCCAACCATAGGAAGTTTGGAGGGGCCTACAGCAAAGGTAGAGGAGGTAACGGCTTTGAGATCGCCCTTAGAGACACCCAAGTTTGGCAACAAGTGTGAAAACAAAACACGGCATTAGAGCCATCATCAATGAGCACTCTTTTGACATCCTAGTTCCCTATCCTTGCTATGATTAAGATGGGGTCATCATGAGGGAATTTCACCTTAGATCCATCTTTCCAAACAAGCTCGTTCATTGGGTTTCCGAATTCCATCATCGAGATTTCCCGGACTTTCCTTTTCCTCTCTATTGAGGGTATTCCAGTGGTAATTGTTTGGATCATTCCCGCCAGAGGTGGTGGATGCTTTCTGGGACTTTGGTTATGATGTGGGTTGGAACCATAATCCTCGTCCTCTCTTTTTCTCTCTTTTTACCTTCTTCCGTTGGGCGACGGCATCCGTAGGTAATGCCAAAGTTGCCCTTGCTTGATCAGGGACTCGATGTACTTTCTCAGCTGGAAGCAATCCTCGGTGTCATGCCCATCATCTTAGTGAAAGTTGATAGCCAAAGGGCTATTAACTCGTCTAGAATTCCCAAGGTGACTTGAGAAGCACCACCCTCGGGAAACATAAGTGACCAACCTTGGGAAAGAGGGGGCCCTTACCATCCTTGGGAAGAACACCAACTTATAACAGAGGGGCCATGATCACCAAGATCTCCAGATCACCTAGCCAAAAACCACCATCGGGGAAAACCTAGGACCACCCTCGGTGGGCGACAACAACCCTCGATAGGTAACAGAATCGACCTCAGAAAATCTATATAGTACCACCTTCAGAATAGCGAACTCACTAAGTTCGGGAAAGTATATCCCCATCCTCAGCAAGGAAGAGCGCCTTCTGAAGGTGCCCCACTCTGCCAAAGGGCCTCTCCTAATAGCCCTCGGTGGCTATATTGAGCCGAAGAGGGCCTCCTATTCCAAACGAGCCTTATACCCTGAAGGGGTCTTATTCTCCAAAGGGGTCTTGCAGAGATACGACAAAAATGGTTAATGAGCCTTTGGTGGAGACACCTTGCACACGCCCCTGCCCTTTGGCCAGAACGGCCTACGGCCAGCTAGAGATACCTATCCTTGAGGGTGCGGATCAAATCTAACAGAACACGTGTCATGATCTGAACAGGCTGTGTCAAACAACCTCCTCCCTCCACCCTCCTATAAATACTTAGGAAAGACCTTGGTAAGGAAAGGAACAGAACTCTGGCTATTCCCCACTTTTTGCTCCTTACAACTCTTACTCTCAAATACTAACTTGGGTGCTGGAGGCTCCTCCCCCGGAAACACATTCCAGGGAGTCTCTAACCCCTGTTCTACAAAATCTTGCAGACACCATCCTACCGAAAGTCTCTCATTCAGGCTCCTCCACACTGGAAGTCTCTCCCTTAGGCCAGCATGTCATACAATGAGGATACCGCCAGGCATCATTTGGCACCATCTATCGGAACTCCTTCTCAAGTCACCATTGTTGAGACCTAGCATTCTAAGGACAAGGGACTCCTGAACTCCCAGTCCACACCTAAAGCTCCAACAGCAATTGAACCACCTGTGATAGAGACTTCTTTGCCAAAGGATGAACGTCCTCTGGCGGTCACGATGAGCTTTCTGCGGGACTTTCAGCACTCTGTTGTGGCTGAAATGACACAATAACTCAACCAAAGGTGGTCACAACCACCTCCCGGGGGAAGGGTGCCTTCTCCTGGCACCCGATAAGAGAAGAGCCCAAAGTTACCCCGCCGGAGCTCCGAAAGTGGAGGCTCTCATGATAAGTCTTCAATGGAGAACGTACCCTCCAAAGGACGTCGTGTGGGAGAAACAATGTCAAAAGAACCCAGGACTTCCCGCTGGTGAAGTCCATCCCTATACGGGAGGGCCCAGTCCCCATGCCGACGAAGTTATTCTCCGAAAAGGAGACATTGCTCTCCGTTGCCCGCAACCACTAAACAGCGAGCTGAAGACAATCCTACCACCCTCATGGAGAAGATCCTAGAGAGGTTGGAAAAGGTAGAATGACAGATCTCCCGAAAGCCTTTTTGGTCGTGATTGTCGTAGACATTCACAAGAGAAAGTCACCCTTCATCCGTGTAGTGGTAGAGGCACCTATGCCGAGTGACTTCTAAGTACAGCGCTTGGAAACATATGATGGATGTAGTGATCCCCAAGCTCACTTGACGAAGTATAGGTGTAGAATGGTGTTGCATGGGGCTGATGATGCCACCCTCTACAAATGCTTTAGAGTCACCCTTTCAGGGCCCACAACTGCGTGGTATAACTCCCTGCCTCCAGGGACCATAATGTGTTCCAGGAGTTTTCCGCCTAATTCACCAAGCAATTCATCAAAAGTAGGCCGATGATGAAAATGCCCGTCCAAATGTTTGACATAGCCCAAAAGAATGGGGAGACCATTCGGGACTATGTTGAGATGTTCAACCGAGAAGCGCTGAGTGTGTTGAGTTTAACCCCAAAATCTGCATCCTTGCCATGATTAGAGGACTTCGGAGAGATTCACAACTCTTCTACAAGTTCTCCAAAGATACCCTTGATACCCTCAATGAATTCAAACGAAGGGCAAAATAGTACATGACGGCCAAAGAACTGCAGATGGGCGATGATGGCGTCGGGTTAGCCATCGTTTGTGTCCCCGCAATGGCTCCACGACGGGGGTGACAGGGGCCTCCTATGGAATGTCGTGTGTGGCCGTCCGATGGAGGATAGCGGGGGCCGTGAAGGATTTCCGGTGCTGGAGAGAGCCTGAAAATGGGACGCACCCAAGTAGTCCAGCCTGAAACATACAGAGAACAGGGGTTAGGAGGTCCCCGGAGTGGTTTTCCGGGGAGGAGCCTCCGACGCCCAAGTCAGTGCCTCTAAATGACAAGGAGTAAGCACAAAATAGATTTGCGGGGGGTATTTCTCCGGTATGCACAGAAGGGGAAGAATCTTGCAGGAGGCGCTTTTCTGGCATGTTTAGAGAGAAAAGAGAAGGCTAGAACTCTGGAGCCCCCCAAAAGGTCTCATATCTCTCTCCTTCTCAAGAGCCTTTCCTGCTGTAAATAGGGAAAATGAGCGCCTCTTATTGTGACACGTGTATGGACGGATGCCATCCGTACCTCTAAGCAGAAAAAGGGGCCAGCCGTATGCAGGCTTTCTTGGGCAGTGATTTGTCGAGAATCGTGTCTCAGTGTGCTAGAGCACGGACATATATGTAGGTTCGTTCGTCCTCTGATGGAGAGGCAATATGGCAATTTTCCGAGGTCGGTACGATGGGGCTTCCAAGGTCATATATGTCAGGGGTGTGGCCCCCTCCTCCGAAGTCAGTGGTCAGGGCGATAGCACTTCGGCCATCATATGCCCTCATTCGCAAAGCCGGAGTGTAACTTCGGCTTATAGCCCTTTTAGGAGCACTTTTCAGAGGATCCGGCTTATATCGCTTGCAAGGAAGTTACTTCGCTATTTTAAGGGCATAGTCCGCTCGGGCGGATGTCGCATACCTGATTTTCGGCGTCCTCAAGATTTCCAATCTTAATTGTTCTGTCTTAAATTAGAAGACTGTCATGCCTCGAAACTGGGCCTGTCAATCTGGGGATGCACCCAATTCTTTAGGATGTCAGAAAACGTGCCTAGTTTCTCACGATGATCGACACGTGGCAAGTGTCACTTGGGATGGCACTTCTTTTTGTGCGGGAAGAGTAATCACGGTGATGTTTCACTCCCACGCAGCAGTTATGACGGCTTTTCAATTGCCCTTCCCTGCTCTATATAAGCCTCCCCTGCCTTTCTTCTCATTTGTTTTTTCTTTGCTCTCACCCTTGCTCTCGTTTTCTCTCACCTTTTCCATCTCTTTCAGCAACGGTCTGCACGGCGGAGCAATTTTCGGCCATTATTTACAACGGCATCCAGGAATCCTGATTTCGGCAAGGCTTTTCATGAGTGCCTTCCTCGGGAATCGTTCGACTTCTGCTAACTTCTCAACCTCCCAAAGTTGTATTTTTTCGGTTTTTGCTGACGTTTTCCTTTCTTCCCGTAAGCTCCTTTTTTGGCTAACTGTTTTTGGACTCACATCTTCAGCTTCAGTGCCCCTTTTTGAACTCATACTGATGCTTTTACCTATTTTTCAGAGATGGCTGACGATTCTACTGCCTACTACAAGAGTCTCTTCCTTGGTCAAGTAGAGAAGGGAGAACAAGCAAAGAAAAGTGGCTCCAAAAGGCGTAAGTCTACTGGGAGCGGACTGTCTTCGGCCAAGAAGTCAAAGAAGAGAGCCATTACTCCACCTTCGGAAGATGTGGTAGAGGTCGATGAAGTTATTGCTACCTCCACCAAGGTTGATATATCAACCGATGCGATAGCCACTTCCACCGACGCGATTGTAACCTTCGCCATGGTTGATGTCACTCCGATATCCACCAGGGTTGCTGCCCCCTCCGAAGTAGCTGCAACATCTTCTCAGGCTGTTACTGCTGCAGCCGAGGTGCCCGCCGGAGTAGTCACCCTTTTCACTCCGTCGAGTCCTACCTCGTCGCTGGAGCTTTTAGGCTCTTTGCCCGAGAGTCCTACTGTTAAAAAGCTAGAGAGATGTCGCAAGGACAAAGGCAAGCACATTCCGGCTTTTGTGGAGGAGGCTACCGGGGTTGCGCCAGGTTTGTGTCCGATTCTTTTTTGACACCTCCTCCCTCATAACTTGTGCTTTCAGGGAGCCCTTCCTGACTTGCGCCCCTCCATTTTACAGAAGACCGAGCGGCCCCAGTATGGATGGTTGACCATGCCCGAAGATGGGCTCTCCGGGACTCCCTTCTCCTGAAAGACAAGGTTCCAAGGGAGCCGTTTTGGTCTTTCACGGAGGACATGAACTTGTTCTCCAGGGATTGTCAAGAGATGGCTCCACAGATGGCGAGGGGTGTTCTTACCGAGGCTTCTTCTAAGGCAGTTGCCGAGGAGTGTGCTTCTGGGGATATCCTCACCGCTAGAGTTTCTGAGCGCGCCGCTCAGGTGATCTTTTTGGCCTCCTCTTTTTTGCCCAAGTGTTTTGCCTTTACTTATGCTGCTTTTACTGAGGATTTTTCTCTTTCTTCTTCATAGCTTTTGGGGTACAGTGAGCACCTCCGAGTTTGGGCGGCCGAGCAGTCTTCTGCCCGAGCTCGGGCTGAAAGTGAACTAGAGAAGGCCAGGCTCTTCTGTATTAACTCGGACATAGCTAATGTCGAGTTGAGGCGCATAGCCAGGGAGGAGGTGGTCCAGCTCCGGGATGAGTTCCTGATAGGCCCATCGGACCTCCTGAAAGACTTTTCCAGCAAAATGCGGGACCTTGGCGAGGAGGCTGTGCACTTCACTTCGGACAATGAGGCCATTCAGAAGGAGAAAGAAGAGGAAGCTGCCCTTCTGAATAGAACTCTTGCCGAAAAAGTGGCTCTTCAAGCCAGGGTTTATTTTCTGAGGAGGAGTGCAACGAAAAGGAGGAACACGAAGGGATTGGTGCGGAGGATTGCCGATCTTAAGGAGGAGATCCTGGGTCTCGAGAAGAAGGTTGCTGGTCTTGAGAATGAGGCGGACTTGCTAGACGTAGAAAGGGACAAAGCCGTCCAAATGTCGAAGGTGTCCTTTCAGGACAGCTTCTGTCTAGCTCGTCATCAATTTTTGCAATGATACTCGAACCTCGAGACCTCCTTTCTTGTGGCCTTGGATATTCCCGAGGGTCCTCGGTGGACTTGGTCGAAAGCTGATCACCTCAACCTGCCACCTGTTCCTCTACTTGCGCCGAAGGCAACGGCTAGAGACACGGGAGCCGGCACTTCTCACGTCGCTGGGGATCCTTAGACATCCTAGGGTTTTTCATTTTTGTGCTTTTCTTGTACTCCTCTTGTACCAAAGACCTTCTCTAATGGATTCTTCTTCATTTCTTCACTTTCAGCAATTTTTTGTTTTCCAGTTGCCCTGGCTACTTTCGGCTAGGGGATTTCGGGAAACCATTCCCTGGCCTTTCTGCTGGCCGATCTCGTTTTCTCGACTATCAAAGACTTTTCAGGTGAACACTAGATTGCCTTTGATGGACGCCGTGCCATCCTTCTCATGCGTGCTTCAGCCTTGTTCGGCGGGTAACCTGTGCAGGAGAAAAGAGAAATTTCTCTAAGTACTGCCTATTTACCTAAAAATTCTAAGTATAGAACGAAATTTTAAGTATAGAACTGTTCTAAGATATTTCTCAATTTTCTCCCTTTGATGCTTGCAAGCTGATAATGCTCTCTTTAGGACCTTGCCCTAAATCAAGCGAGGTCCTTTTTCTTGGTGGCCGAAGTTCTCCCTTGAGATAGTCCTCGGGGTTCTGTTTTGGCCCTTCGGGGAATGAGATCTCCTTTTGGTGTTCAGCGTACTTTTGCGCCTACGGCCACCTTTTACAGAGAAAAACATTTCTCCAAAGCTTATTCACGCTTCAGGGAGTGGCTCGAATTTGGTTCCCCATTTCGAGGCTATTTCTTTCTTCGCCGAGCATTCCTCCCGAGCTTGTTCTCTTTTTGGTGGTCGATTTCAGTCGTTAAACCGGGAAACGAGGTCTTCTTTCTTAGCGGCCGAAGTTCTCCTCTGAGGTAGTTCTCGAGGTTCGGTTTTTGGCCTTTCGGAGAACGAGATCTGCTTTTGGTGTTTGGCTCAATTTTGCGCCCACGGCCACCTTTTTCGGAGAAGGCACCTTTCCTGAGCTCGTTCATGCTCCAGGGAATGGCTCGAGCTCGTTCCCCTAATTCGAGGATATAGAATCTTTTGCCAAGCATTCCTTCCGAGCTCGTTCTTCTTCCGGTGTTTGGCTAATTGGTTGAGTTCAGTTGTCAAACTGAGGTTATTTCCTCTTGTCGCTGAATCACTCGCGCTTCACTTGGTAGCTGTATTGCTCCAAGTGGGCACTAGTCTTTGTAGGCGAGTAAGGAAGGTTTTTTTCTCCTTGGTTTTTCGGCACGTTTGTCTGATAATTCCCAATTTTATCAAGGAATTTTCTCATCCATTCTAGGTCTTTTCCCCTCTGCTTCTCCCAACCTTTCCATAGTCCCTTGTGCATACTTCTATTCGGGGGCTCCACTTCGGGGTTTACACTTGCTTGTTGCCTTAGAACTAAGCTGGTGAACCGAAATGTCATTTCACTCCGAAGTTTAATGGCAAACTTTTTGGCCTCCTTTGTCTAAAGACTGAAGCCGTTATGCTGCCAGCAATAATATGCCATCTTCGTGCATCATGTTCCTTTAAGCAGGCTTTTGTATGCCTTTTGCCTGCTTGATCAGTAGGGGTTTCGTCTTGTTTCGCCAAACGAGGTGGTTTACTGTTTTCTCATGGCATTTTTGCTTCAGGCGTTGTTGGTAGTGAACCGTATTTGCCGAGGGCTAAGGGCAGTCTCTCGGGGTTACCCACTTCGACGGGAGTCTTTCGGGTATTTTATTCCGAAGGCAGTCTTTCGGGTGCTGGTGCATTTTTTTTCTTTTTGGCCATTCTCGTCCTTTTTGGACGCATTTGTTCGCACCTCTTTTTGCACGTTGTTCTGCACCTCTTTCTGCCAATGCCTTTCTATAATGGGCCTGAGCTTCCCTTCCGACGTTGTTCCTCTTCAATCAAGGAAGACTATCCGGAACATTTTCTGTACTTTTGCCATTTCATCAGGATCTTTGGAAGATGCCTCTTTGTGGGGCATTTTTCCTTCCCTTGTCCCAGGTTTTTTGTTCCCAACAATGCCGGGCTTGGGTGATTCAACACTTTGTTAACCGAATATGCTAGCTCAGGTGACTTCCCCATCCTCGGGCCTCCGAGGTACCGTTCCAGTGTCGCAGTGTTTTTGCGCCTGGGATCCCTTCGGCCGGGAGTTCTTTCTTTTGGCTTTCGCCTATACTCGGTCTTCGTTGGATTTCCCTTTTTCTGTTTCTGGACTTTCGGCAATAGTCTGCTGACGCCTGGGGTTATATTGCCCCTCTAGACTTGTGCGCGATGCAGTATCTTTGGAGTTCGGCGCACTTGCCCGTTTACTCTATTCCCTCTGACGTCGCGCGGGGGTGACTCCTTTTTGGACGATGGTAGTGTGTCCGTTGGAGTAGGATCATAGCCTTTTGCCTGTTTAATATCAACGCGTAGGCGTCTTTTCAGGGTAGTGGGCTTGGTGTTGCTGTCTGAGGAACAGCAACCTTTCTTTGGCCCGAACTCTCTTGACCGGGGGGGGGTTGTCCTTTGGGTATTCATCCCACTACTCTTTTTGTCCTTGAGCTCTTGGGTCACCCCTACTCCCCTCGTCGAAAGGATTGAGAGAGGAGACTTCGGCTCGATATTTGCACACGAACATCTTCGGCCTATCCGCTGCAGTATTTCGACCACGGCGACGCGTGGGAAATTATGCAGGAAAGCCACGGCGATATCCGGAGGATGATCATCCCCGGGATGGGAAGTCCCTGTTCCTTAATTGTTCGGCCGCCGGGCGAGTCTCCGGCGCAGACGGGGGCCTCAGGCAGCCTTTTGTCCTTAGAACGCTGAGTTTTTGACCACGGCTACCTGGAAAATTTCCCACAGACGGCGCCAAATGATGGCATCGGGTTAGCCATCGTTTGTGTCCCCGTAGTGGCTCCACGACGGGGGTGACAGGGACCTCCTGTGGAATGTCGTGTGTGGCCGTGAAGGATTTCTGGTGCTGGAGAGAGCCTGAAAATGGGACGCCCCCAAGTAGTCCAGCCTGAAACATACAGAGAACAGGGGTTATGAGGTCCCCGGAGTGGTTTTCCGGGGAGGAGCCTCCGACGCCCAAGTCAGTGCCTCTAAATGACAAGGAGTAAGCACAAAATAGATTTGTGGGGGGTATTTCTCCGGTATGCACAGAAGGGGAAGAATCTCACCGGAGGCGCTTTTCTGGCATGTTTAGAGAGAAAATAGAAGGCTAGAACTCTGGAGCCCCCCAAAAGGTCTCATATCTCTCTCCTTCTCAAGAGCTTTTCCTATTGTAAATAGAGAAAATGAGCCCCTCTTATTGTGACACGTGTATGGACAGATGCCATCCGTACCTCTAAGCAGAAAGAGGGGCCAGCCGTATGCAGGCTTTCTTGGGCAGTGATTTGTCGAGAATTGTGTCTCAGTGTACTAGAGCACGGACTACAGTGGCTTGTCAGAATGCTTGAGGTCAACATTTAGTGCATACGGGCGAACATGTCAGAGACTCCTTTGCGTCACCCATCGCTCGTTCGAGGTCCCTTCGTTGACGTTACTTTTCAGGGGGACGAACAGGGACCTCTCCCCGGGGTGATACCGTCTCTCCGGGGTTACCCACTCTTCCGAAGTCGGTTCATTCGTCCTCTGATGGAGAGGCGATATGGCAATTTTTTGAGGTCGGTACGATGGGGCTTCCGAGGTCATATATGTCAGGGGTGTGGCCCCCTCCTCCGAAGTCAGTGGTCAGGGCGATAGCACTTCGGCCATCAGGCGGGCCGAAGTCTGACCACCATCATCCCAAGGGTCAGGCTCACCAACCTCGGTATCCGACCGAAGGTGGGGGTAGACGTTGAAAGCATAGAGGAAAGAGGCAGGTGTCGTTCACTCCTTTGAACACCACAAGGACAAACATACTGATGGCCATGGTGAGGCAAGGGACTACTGTCACAACCCACATAGGCCCCAGCACATGCACTCTTAGTACCACTCACCATCATCTGGCTAAAAGGTTGCCCAAACTAGTGAGATTTCAAGTGTTATTAGGAGAAAACAATTTGGCCATCTTTGTGTTGTGACTTTAAGTCTTATTTTCTTAAGTTAATGGGCCTAGGAGATGGCCCAAGAGGCTTTTAAAAGAGTTAAGGCAGTTACTTGCAATAGAAGCAAGACCTGCTACCACTAACTTGCAATACAAGCAAGGCTGTAAAGGATAACTTACAATTCAACCAAGGCAAACACTTTTGTAATTAAGTGTTTAGGATGTGTGCTAGTGAAGTGTGCTACTTAGTATATGGCAACCAAGAAGCCCGAGATTCCATAAGGTTTGAAAATCAAAGTTTGGATGCAAATGAGCACTCGGCCATGAATAATGCATAAAAGGTTCACAACATGAAACATATCCAACATTCACATAAACATGCCATAAATTGGCCCATGAGCATTCAACATGTATAATCCCCAAGGTCATCAACAACCAAGCATAACTTCGTAACAAAAACTCCAAGTGCAACAAAACCTAAGTGTACCCGAGACTACTTCCACAAACACAAAAGGTAATCCATAGCGTACACTTAACTTGACCACATGCCAAGACTACCCCATTTACAAACTCACCAAGTCATGCTTACCCCCCCCCCCAAGAACCTACTCTCCAAAGAGTACCTTGAGTGTGCCATAAAGAAGCACACGCTGCAGAATAAAACCTATAGCCATGTTCATAGTCATGAAGGTGAAAACCACTATCATAGCAATAGTCCACACATCCATAGCTGCACTCCTAGAAGTATCCCACACTAATCAAGCCTGCAAAATTTAGAACATAAGTCTCAGCCAAACACTAACTACATAAGACTTATGAATGTATAATCATAATCATAAGCCAAGCACTCATTGGCACTTACCTTGAACTCCAAGGTAACTAGTACTCAAGCGAAAACCACATAACCTCAACTACTCAAGCTGAAAGTCTTTTCCAGAAACACAAATGTATGGGCAATGAATAACAATTACTCAGTAGGGTTCACTACCATAACAACTCGTTTATGAGTTTATTTAGTTAAGCCAAGTATCAAACTCAAGACTTAACCTCCTCAAGCTTATAACGTCCTGCAAAAGAAGACATAAAAACACCAAAACACCAGCACTACACAAAATACAATAATAACTGAGGCATATAAGCGTGAACATAAATGTAATGGGTTAGCAAGCACAACGAAATCACTCAAGCACACAAGGTACACACTCCTACAGCACAATGTTCATTCGTCCGAAGCCCTAGCATGTGCCCTTGTGCATCAATGCACACAATTCTTCACAATTTAATCCACCATCCACTAGAGCTTCGAAACTTCTAGCAAGTTGGCCTCACTTACTAGAATTTCTAGCACCTGCCATTACTTGATTAACTACCAATTCTCATAAAACTGAATTACTTCAATATGCCCATCAAGTAACTAAGGTCATTTAGCATATTCTAACTATCACTTAGCCACTCTACTACTTGAATCATGGTACGTTACCAAGCAAACAAGTAGCCATGAACCTACCTTTCCAAACAAAGCTTGAGTCTCCTCGGTTAATGCTCGAACATCCAAGCTCAACTTTAACTTCCAAACCGAGATTGCCTAACATAATTTATTCATTAATTAGCCATCAAAATTACTTGCTCATGGAATCTTTACCAAGTAAACAAGTAAATTTGTGAATTCCTACCTCAAATACAAAGCTCAAGCTTCCAGTTGCAATTAAGCATCCAAAACTGGAATGTCCTTCAAACTAAGATGGCCTAGTACATTTCAACTATCAATTAGTCACCAATATTACTTGTTCATGGAATCTATACCATGCATTCATGTAATTTGTGAATATCTACCTCAATCCAAAGCTTGAATGTCTCGGCCTCCCCGTGCAACTTCAAAATCCAAGCTTTAACTTGAACTTCTAGGTCGCCTAGTGCTGAAAATGAGTAAACCAAGCTTGATTCCTTCTTTAAGCTTTGATTTCGCCACAATTTGGCACAAAATGAGCAGCAACCATATTACCACTCTGAGTATTTAAATACAGTGATTAATTTTAGTGAGCTCAAGCCCCAGGCAATCCATATCCTGTAGGCCAAGCAGAACATGTTCACTATGTTTACCCAAGTGGCCCTCTTGGACATTATGCAAAGATGTGTATATTGGTCCAACCATCACACACATATTCACATACAATTTCATCTAGAAGTAATGATGATAATGAAATTCTTTATTCCAGGCCAATATGAAATTTGAGTAAAATCCCCAAGTGCATGTACAATCATTGCACACATGATGCTATTGGTGTGCATCTTTTTTTTTTTTTTCAAACTCCCACATTGTGTCCAACTCAAGTTATACCCATGTTCTCCAAAGCCCTAAAGGTTTTAAACCCTTGAATACCCTTAAAAATTCATAGGGAAACAAGTTTGAGACATTAAATCCATCTAAGTTTACAATGATGGATCTTACACTTAACCGGGTACAAAAGACCATATGAACAGTACTCAGCAAAATCAGCCAATTTTGACAGCCCATAACTCCGGCTACAGGGCACCAAATCCAGTGATTCAAAATCCAAGTTATTCCACTTGAAGTTTTCTGAGTGTGGTCAAAATTTCATAGCCAAATCCTTTATGTACAGAATGTTATGGCTGCTGGAGTACAGGGTAGCAAATTTTAGCCACTATTGACCATTATGCTCATACAAAGTTTCATAATATTCATACACTTCATTTCCAGGTGAAAAACCCACTTGGTAGTGTCCATATATGTCTTACACACATGTTAAAACCATTCCCCTGAATTTAGAGTCCTTCTAACCATCATTCATAAAAATGCCATCAAAATAGCCCATAAACACCATATGGACAGCACTGTATACACACTTCAAACCACACTCCATTGATCCATATATCCTTCTCACACTACACATACAACATACCCAGATCATTTACATGCATTGATGAACCACATACATGACAATAAATTAGTTAATACGTACACTAAGCTTCTTGGAGAACTTCAAAAGCACTAAGCACTCCAGAAACTTGAAGGGACAAGCTGCTGCGTAAGGCAGAAAGTACCATTACTAAAAATAGCTAATGTGCTCCAAAAATCATGAAAATTTCCAGTTTATAACTAAAAATATGGGAGTTAATATACCGGAAATTTCACAGAGAAATTCACACGATAGATATTATTTTTAATGCCCTCTTTCAGGTGCTCCTGAAATGGACAGAAAGGGGGTAAGTCTCTTTGAAGAAACTTAGTAAGGGCTTATCATTAGAAACTTGAATTCCCAGCAACATACCTGAAATAAAAATACATAAAGACACAAAAACAAAGCACATATACAAAAATATAGCCATCCAAATGCACAAACAAACAGAACACAATCAAATGCAATGCTGGCAGCAATACATCATTAGGGTTAGTCCATAAACAATCAAATAAACAATATGTAATCACTATGGCAGCCCTCCTCAAGATAATGCTTGGTATTAGGAGGTTAATTGGTCTTAGTTAGTATTAACTTGGGCTCTAGAAACCCCTGTAAAAACTGCCATCTTAGTGCATGAAAAACAGTAAGGCTGGAACCTTGTTCATGCACTCCCCATTAGCCCATACTTGGTTCCTTGAGCTTTTTTCTCTCTTCCAAGCATGGTCTTAGCTTCATGGATGCTTGATTATCATATTAAGACAGTAAACAACCATGAAACATGAAGATAAAACCCTTACCTAAGCTGTGAAAGCTGAAATCTTCCAAAGATACACAACAAACCCAAAATTTAGGGTTTTTCTTGTTCCTGGAGCATCCGATTGCGTTCCTTTTTTATTTCTTGAGAGCTTGAGTTGTGGTGTCAATGGAAGCCTATGGAGGAGCTAAGGCAGAAGGCTATGGCTGGTTATGGCCGAAATGGCCAAGGAAAGGCAAGAAATCAAGATATTTTGCTTGATTTAATTATTTTAACCTTAACCTTCACTTAGGTCACTATAAGTATGCCTTAAGCAAGGACTTTTTCGCTAATCTTTAGCCCACATTTTTACCTTAGAACCTGGAAATAAAAGGCTAGGATAATCCTAGAAATGGCCATCTTTGACTCTTGTCAAAAGTTATCCCATCCTTAAGTTATTTTTGGGAACAATTGTACACCTAGTTGTCCTAGGTTCTTGTATCATAGCTTTTGTTTCCTTTATGTAATTGAGCCTCCAAAAAATTGCTTCCATACAATTCAAATCCTTCCAAATCTCTCTTTTAGAGTTGTACAATTGAGTACCCAAGTCTTGAAATCTTGCAATAAGACCCATAGATCACTTGTAAAACAAGTAATCCTTTAGGGCTTCCTTTAGTACCAAGTAACCATTGTAATCTTTTAGGCAGGTGTACATTATTCACTTTACCCCTCACATTTCATTCACTATGGTGAAAATTATGCTATATAATGGTTTATAACCATTATGCCTTTGTATTGTAATTTTCCCATTTGTTGAGGTGGTAACAAACCATACAAGAACAACAAGAACTAATTTTGGCCTTGCAAAAGTGGGAGCTAAGCCCGAAATGATGGCAATTGGTTTGGTGGAAGCATGCAAATTTCGATAATGGGCCACATGGCACTAAAAAGGCCTAATGCTCGTTCTCATCCTCATTAACTTTGCATGGCGCCATTAAGTCCTCAAGACTTCATAATCTCATTTAAATCACCCGATTAAGAGTACAAAATGCCCACAAAACTTTGTTTCCACCTATGATCAATCTAACCATTTCCCATGAGCAATTTGGAGCCAAGACTTCTCGACTTTGCACTCATATCACTATAAATATTTCCGATCAAGTCCTCCACTTTTTTTCTCACCACTCATCTCATACTAAGCCTTCACGTGTAAGAATTTTATTTACATGAACTCGGTTCTACACATACTTCTTGTACCCTCATTAATCAAGTCCCTTCTTCTTCTCATGACATTTTTTTTTGCATTTCTTTTATTTTCTTGGCCTAGGACAAGCACTGAGGGATGAACCTTACAACTACTATCCAACGTTCGAAGGCCATGACCTCGGAAAATAAGAAGAACATGAAGAATTTTTGCTAGTTTCACCAAGACCATGGGCACGACACCGAGGACTGTTTACAGCTAAAAAGTACATCGAATCTCTGATCAAACAAGGCCAACTGCGGTGATACCAGTGAATGCCGTCCCCCAAAGGAAAAAAGGAAGAAGAAAGGAAAGGGGAAGATGAGGACTATGATTCCGACCGATGTCGGAACCGAAGTCCCAGAAAGCATCCACCACCTTCGGCGGGAGTAATCGAGACAATCACTACTGGGATACCCTCAGCCGAGAGAAAAAGGAAAGTCTGGGAAATCTCAATGATGGAGTTCGGAAACTCAGCGAACAAGCTTGTTTGGAAAGATGGGTCTACCATGAAGTTCCCTCATGATGACCCCCTCCTAATCATGGCAAGGAAAGGGAGTTGGGATGTCAAAAGAGTGCTCATTGATGATGGTTCCAATGTTGACGTTCTATTCTCCCACTTGTTGCCGAACTTGGGCATCTCTAAGGGTGATCTCAAACCTGTTGCTTCCCCTATGTTCAGTGTAGGTCCCTCCGAACTCCCTGTGCTTGGGTGGATTAATCTGCCATTGATGCTAAGGAGAACTTCGGTTCAGGACAAGAAAAAGCTCTTCAGCTCCACAATGGCAAGGTTCATCGTCATAGATGTCCCTTCTTCATACAATGCCATCCTTGGAAGGCAGACACAAGGAAATCTCCACATTCGCCTAGATGTGAAATTCCCAACAGCCACCTTTAGCATGAAGGAAAGGGATGCAAAGATATTCATTGATCAAGCTGAGGAGAGAAAAGTCTTCGTGAAGGCAAGACAAAGTCCAATGAAAGTTCATGCACAAACTTTGGAAGAAAAGAGCATACTCGCTAAAGAGGCAATAGAAGAAGGAGTAGGTGAGTTCAAAAAAATAGAAACAGAGGATGTAGAACTTGTCCTAAGCTGAGGTACCCAAGTGGGGAAACAACTGGCTGAAGGTGACAAGCAAAAACTTGTTTCTTTTCTACTAATGAACAAAGATCTGTTTGCCTACACTCCGAAGGACATGCCTGGGGTAAACCCTCAGATAATTCAACATAGCCTTAAAGTGCATCCAGAGGTGAAGCCTGTACGGCAAAAAAAGCACAGCCTCTCGGTGCATAAGAACAACTTCGTTAAAGCCGAAGTCCAACGGTTAACAGAGGCAGGTGTAATAAGAGAAGTCAAGTACACCGAATGGTTTAGTAGTGTTGTTATCACCATGAAGGAAGGGAGTGATAAGCTCCAACTGTTCATCGACTTCCAAAATGTAAATGATGCCTGTCTTAAGGATTCTTATCCTCTACCACCCATAGATCAATTGGTGGACTCAACCGCTGAATATGGTCTACTTAGCTTCCTCAATGCCGTCAATGGATACCACCAAATCCAGATGCATCCCAAAGATGAGGAAAAAACCGCCTTCATCACTGAGGTCGGGACCTACTACTACATCAGAATGCCCTTCGGCCTTAAAAATGCAGGGACCACATACCAAAGGCTGATGAACAGGGTGTTTGACTCCCAAATTGGGAGAAATATGGAAGTATATGCCGATGATATGATGGTTAAGAGCAAACTGCCTAGCAATCATATCTTAGACTTAAAGGAAACATTCCACCGACTTCTGGAATTCAGAATCTGTGTCAACCTTTTGAAATGCATATTCGGAGTGAATGCGGGCAAGTTCATTGGATTCATGGTATCGAAAAGAGGTATTAATGCCAACCAAGAAAAGGTAAAGGCCCTGCTAGGATTCTGAACTCCGACAATGACAAAGGATGTGCAAAGACTCACGGGGAGAATCATGGCCCTTAGTAGATTCATCTCTAGATATGGAGATAGGTCTCGACCATTTTTCAACGTGCTTACCAAAGTAGAAAAAAATGAAGGTGACTTCGGTTCCAAGGAACACCCTCAGAATGAAGACTGCCAAAAGGCTTGGGATGAGCTCAAAAGCTACCTAACTCATTTGCCGACACTTCGGCAGCCACGGGAGGGTGAACCCCTCATCCTTTACCTCACCGTCACTGAAAAGGCAGTAAGCTCGGTGTTAGTATAACAAGAGGGAGGAAAGCAATGGCCAGTGTATTATGTGAGTAAGTCCTTGCATGGTGCCGAAGTTAAGTACCCTCTTCTACAAAAGTCCATCTATGCCCTTGTACTGGCAAGTAGAAGGTTGCGACCTTACTTCCAAAGGCACCCTATCATGGTCAAAAGTAACCTACCTCTTTAAGATGTCATGAGAAAGGTAGACCACTCGGGAAGGTTGTCAAAATGGTGCATTGAGCTCAGTGAATATGACATCACCTATGAGCCGAGAAGGGCAATAAGGCCCAAGCATTGGTAGACTTCACTGCTGAGGTCCCAAAAATTGAGGATACCCCGGAAGATGTCAAAAAAGATGAACCTGAGTGGACACTCTTTGTTGGTGGAGCCTCCAGTTCCAAACACCAAGGAGCTTGAGTAATCCTCCACGGGCCCAAAGGTACAGAAGCCAGAACGGCCATCAAATTCATATTCAATGTCACCAACAATGTCACGGAATATAAAGCCCTTACAGCAGGCTTGCGGCTGGCAAAAAGATTTGGTGTAAGGAATCTGAAGGCCTACAGTGATTCTCAGTTAGTGGTATGATAGATGATAGGGGACTATGGTGCAAGGGACCCAAACTTGGCAAAATACCATGATCTCATGAAAAAGCTCATCCAGGAGTTCGACACGGTACATATAGAAAATGTACCTTGGCGAGAAAATATGGAAGCCGATACTCTGGCCACATCAAAGAAGTCCTTGAGGGAGCCTGTGGTTCTTGCATAGGAACTGATGCCCTTGCCGGGGTATTACTACGCCAAGGATACTTCTGGCCTACCTTAAGGAAGGACGAAAGGCAGTTCGTCCAAAAATGCAACGACTGCCAGAGACATGCTCCTGTCTAGAGACTACCCTCGGAAGTCATAACTTCAGCAAACTACCCCTGCCCCTTCACTGTATGGGGTATAGACCTCATTAGGCCTCTCCCAATAGCTCCCGGAGGAGTGAAATTTTGTGTAGTCGTAGTAGACCACTTCACCAAGTGGATCGAGGTAGAGCCTTTAGTAGCAATATCGGCAAGGCACATACAGAGATTTGTCTGGAAGAACATCATATACAAATTAGGCATTCTGGGGCTGTTACCCACTCCAGGGTAGTCCAGTTATGGTGCCAAAACTGTGCATTTAAACTCCCAGGTTTGGCTGTCCTATAGGTCATCAAAACAACACCCTTAGTGTACATACTCAAGTGACCCTCTTGACCACTATGTAAATACATGCATATTGGTCTAACCATAACACACATATTTACATTTATGCACACTATGGCAGCTAAGAAGGAAAACACTAGCACAAGTCTTAGTTTTGGCTTCCACACATTAGGCAATCTTATTAAGTTGTAGTGACCAGCTACTGCATCTGTAACTTCCACTAAAAAACTGTATCATTAGAGCCACATACACCCTTATTTTTTTTGCTCCATTATCAAGTAGAGACTTAGAGCAAACCAAGAATTTTTTTTTTACATCAATAGGCCATCTATGGACCAAGTTATGGATTTTTGAAGTTGGTTACAAAATTCTGACCAAATGAACAGTAACTCAGCCAATTTTGAAACATCATATCTTTGGCTACAAGGATCAAATCCATAAATTCGAAATTACAATTCAACCTCTAGATGTTATCTAGGTGTGGTCAAAATTTCATGCCAAGATTCATTCCACACAAGTAGATATTAAACTTTAGGTACATGGTCAAAATTCTAGCAACTTTTGGACCATTTTGCCCATACAATTTTTCCAAACCATGCAAACACTTCATTCACAAGGGAAAAGCCCTCCAAGGCTATCCCATACATGTCCAATACACATATTAATTACATTCTCTTGCATCTAGAAACTTTATGTGGCCAAAATGGAATTTACAAGTAAGCAGCCTATCATTCACACGTAGGCAGCTTTGCACCACATCACTTACATAACCAAAACATTACTCAAATGTTCACATACTTGTCTCATATTACATACACTACATGTACATGCATACATGCACTACATAATGGTCTTAACACAGGTAAAAACACATCCTAAGTTACAGGAGGTCCTGAGACACAATGGACTCCAAAAATAGGATGCTGGACAGCTGCTGCACAACACGATAAGTACCACCATTAAAAAAACCAAATGCGCTCTTAAAATCACCAAACTTTCCAGATCATAACTAGACATTTGGAAGTTCATGTAACTGAAATTTCAGATGAAAACCAAATGAAAAAGGTCCGTTTGAATATGATCTTTCTGCTGGACCTGAAATGACAAAATTGAGGGAAGTAAGTTTCTTTGAGAAACTTAGTAAGGCTAACACTTGGATTCAATAGGCAATGTGACCCTCATTAAATCCTGCATCCAAAGACACTAAAACACAAAAACCACAATGCATATATACAAGATATAGCAACCAAAGGCAGCAGCCAAACCCAAACAACAAACACATGAAATGTGGCAGCAACATATACCATAGGTTAGTCCATAAAACACATAATAAACATAACCAAATCACTATGGAAGCCCTCCTCAAGCTAATGCTTGGTCTTAGGAGGATTTTAACAGTAGTTAATACTAACTTTGGGCTCTAGAAACCCTTTCTTTACTGCCATCATTGTGCACGTCACATTAGGTCACAAAACCTTCAATAAGTGCACTCCCCTCACTAAGCTTGGTTCATCAAGCTCATGGCTCTCTTCCATGCTTAGCCCTAGCTCCATGGATGTTTGAAAATTGAAAAAAATAGCCCATGAGAGCAAGAGAACCCTTACCAAAGTGGGTAGGCTGAAAATCAAGCTTGATCCTTGAAGTATGCAAGAAATAGCTCTAGTTTGCTTCCAATTGCTTCCTTTTGCCTTCAATTTCAATCCATTGCAAGTTTGAAGGTGTGGTGGCTATGGAGGAAGTATGTCTATGTTCATGGGCTGCGGGAGGATGAAAATGAGAGAGGGATAAGTGACTTGGCCCCTTAAATGAGCTTAAGGGCACAAAACACACTTAACTAGCTTAACCTTGCTTTATGTCATTTTCTTTCTCACTAATTGTGGTTTCTTTGTCTTAAACTCATTGGTGCACATGTGCCTAAATTTTTTTACTAATTATCAAGTCATGGCTGCCTCCCCCATGGTGGGATAACGCCAAAATTCCACCCTTAGACTTAAGTCAAAAGCTTGAAAACGTTAAGGTTTACACTAGGACATTTAGGTCCTTAATGCCTTTAGTGTTTCCTTTGTCCAAACTTGTCTTCCATGAACAATTTGGTCATCCAATAGCACTTTCATACCATTCATGTCCTTCCCATAACTCTCCAAGTCTCTTTCTTGAGAGTTTTGCAATTGAGTACCCAAAATTCCAAAACCTTACAAAAAAGTCCATAGGTTGTTTGACAAACATGCAATCCTCAAAGCTTTTCTTGGAGGCTAAGTTACCAACTTCGAACACTTTTAAGGAGGAGTTAATCATGCCTTTTAGCCCCCACACTTCAATCACTATGGTGAGAATTACACAATATAATGGTTTTTAGCCATTATGACACACTTGTAATTCTCCCATTTTGTGAGGTGGTAACAGGGGGTGATAATAGCTGATAATGGTTCCCAATTTACTGATAAGGGGTTCCAGGAATTCACTACCAACCTGGGAATTAAATTGCACTTTGCCCCGGCGTCCCATCCTTAAAGCAATGGGTAGGTTGAAGTGTCCAACAGAACAATAAAAGATGGTCTGAAAAAAAGGTTGAAAGAAGTAAAGGGAAAATGGCCAGGAGAGCTTCCGAGTGTGATGTGGAGCTATCAAACAACTCCCAGAAGGGCCACAGGCAAGACACCCTTCTCACTAGTCTTCAAAATATAGGCCATTATCCCTGTCGAGGTCGCATAGCCCTCTGTTAGAATACAAGTGTTCGATGAAGAAGGGAACAACCTCGGTTTAAGAGCCAATTTGGATTTAATTGACGAGGGCAGAGAGATGGCCGAGCTCAGAAGAAAAGCTTTTCAGTAGAGAGTAGCTGTTGCTACAAACTTGCATGTCAAGCATAAAGGAATCAAGAAAGGGGACCTCATCCTCCAAAGAGCTGAATTTGAAGCCCGAAGATTATCCCATGGAGTACTTTGGGCAAATTGGGATAGACCTTATTTGGTCCCCAAAGAAGTTCAGCCAGGAGTCTACAAGCTCGATAATATCGAAAGAGGAGAGTTGAAAAATATATGGCATTTGGACTCTCTGAAAAAATTTTACACTTATAACATTTTTTGGTTGGAAAATTGTGTAAAAAACACCAAGGGAGGAATGACCAAAGGTGGTAATTTCCTTTGACCGGACATGGTTCCATCCAAGGTGCGTCAACCGAACATGGTGATGCCTGGTAGCATCCTCGTCAAATGAGATGCTGGTCTGGAGTAAGGACTTATGGTGTAAAGGTGCCTAAAATACTCAAAAGAACAAGGGTTAAGAGCTCCCCAGAGTGTGTTTCCGGGGGAGGAGCCTCCGACACCCAAGTCAATGTTTGGCAAGTAAGGAGCAGAGAGTGGAGAGTAAAAGAGTAGAGAGTTCTGTGTCCTCCTTCTTACCAAGGTTACTCCTAGGTATTTATAGGAGGGCATAGGGAGGAGGCTGTTTGACACAACCCGCTCAGATCATGACACATGTATGGTTGGATTAGTTCATACCTTCAGAGATAGGTATCTCCAGATGGCCATAGGCTGTTCTGGCTGGAGGTCAGAGCCATGAGGAAGGTTTATGTCAAGGGCATGTATAAGGTCTTTGTGTCAGAGGCTTCCTAACCATTTTTGTCGTATCTTCGAGAGACTCATTCGGCTAATGAGACCCTTTCGGCATATGAGACTTCTTCAGATTAAGAGGTCTACTTTGGGCAGATATCACAACCGAGGGCTGCTAGGGGAAGCCCTTCGGCAGAGTGGGGCACCTTCGGGAGATGTTCTAACTTGCCGAGGATGGGGAATTACTCCTTCGAGGTCGGTAGGTTCATAAAATTCGAGGGTAGTAAAAGACACCCTTCATGGAAGTTGGTCGTGTCACCGTTTCGACGGTGGTGAGGGCCTCCTCTTCCCTGAGGTTGGTTTTTTGTACTTTTTTAGGGTGGTGCTCGCCAGATAACTTGGGAATTCTAAGGGTAATAGCCCTTTGGCTATCACATGCCCCCCTCAGCAAGTCAAAGTTGTATCTTCGGCACTTGAGCCTTTAGGATCATTTTGAGGAACTCTGGTAAGTAACAACCGTCTTGGCAAGTATTGACTCAATTCTTTGACCGAGGTCATCTTTTTCGGATGAGGGTTCCTCTTTGGCCCTAAACACCTTCTCTAGCCGATGTAATGGTATTTGTTTGTTACAGAAGAGTTTTTTTAGTGCTTCCGAGGTTGCCTTTTCATCCGAAGTGTATACTTGTCTCTTGGACCTTTTAGTGCCTGCCAGTGAGTCATCATGTCTTCTGGACAGATAAACGTGCCTCTTTGGGAAAGACTTACCTAGGTTTGGCAACTGTCAGGAGGTGTCCCCTCGTTTCCCACATCGGGTGACATGTGTCATCTAGTGACTGGTGAACAGTCGTGTCCGTTACGTCAGTCGCGGCTCTTCGCATTCGAGGGTTCATTATGGCAATGCTTTGTCTGCCTCTTTCGGTCTATATAAACCCTTTTTCCTCAGTTTTTTCAACACTTCTCTTCCTTTTCTCTCTTTTGCTCTTGAGTTCTCTTGTTCTTTTCCAACAGCTGTGCTAGCGACGGAGCGATTTCCGGCAATACCAGCGATGTTTTGTGTAGTCCTTTCTTTTTCCCAAATTAGGTGGGTCTTCTTTCCGAAGTTGTTCTTTGGTATATTTTTTGTCTCCCCATTCTTTTTTCACCTTCCCGAGGTTAGATTTCTTTTTGCCGAACATGTCTACTCTAGTCCCGCTCATGTCTATTGAAACTATTCCCGAGAGTTGGCTTCCCCTTAACTCTCATCCAAGTTGTACTACTTCAGAGAAGCTAGAGAAGTGAAGAACTAAATTATTTCTTCCTTTTTATGCCATTACCAGGCTACCTTGTCCCGGTCTGTTTAGTTACATGAATAACTCAGACGAGGTTACCGTCTTTCGGGCCAACTGAAGGCCAGACTTCGGTATCCTCCACCGAAGATAATTTGTGAGTTCTGCCAATTTCATGGCATAGCTGTGAATTAGCTTCCTTCAAACTCTTACTCCTACTTCAAAGCCTTCCT
The DNA here is from genome assembly GCA_005392925.1 of Aquilaria sinensis. Taxonomy (NCBI): domain Eukaryota; kingdom Viridiplantae; phylum Streptophyta; class Magnoliopsida; order Malvales; family Thymelaeaceae; genus Aquilaria; species Aquilaria sinensis. The sequence continues at coordinate 72,257 of SMDT01000514.1, forward strand.
CTACATGTGTGGGGTCCTCAAGGTAAAGCCTCACTATATATTCTTCATGCAATACTACAAACTCCACCTCGTCCCAAAGGGTGGGTTCTACTTCTTGCTTCCTCGAGGGTCTGGGAGCAAGAAGTACATGTTTACCTTTGGGACGAAGGACAGCTAGCGAGGGTTGCAGAAGAAGTTCTTCTTCTTGAAGGTGAATGAGCAATGGTAGCATGTGCCAACAAAATGGGTCAGGGGACTTTGGACATAGACGTAGTCGACCCCCGAAAACTGCTGACTTCGGAGCTTGGAGCCAAATTCCATGAATTTGACAGCCGTATTCTAGCTGTTGCGGACTGGGATCCCAAAGTCCCTCCGCATTCCCCATATCTCTTCCCCATCAAATGGAAACGTATGACTGAAGAGGTCCTTCAGGAATTAGGGGTAATCAAGGAACATGTCACCGATGAGAGCATGCCGAAGCCCCTTTTTGATCGCAAGAAGGCGTGGTTGGTGATGCTACTTTGGGGGGAACTCACATATGCGACTCTTGTAGAGAAAAAGTCTTTTTCCATATTTTTTTGCATATCTACTTTTGTACTTACACTAATGCTCTGCTTTTTGCAGAGATGGGTGACAAGTCCGTTGCCTTTTACAAATCCCTCTTCCTCGGTCAAGCCGAAAAGGGGGAGCAGTAAAAGAAGAAGCCTGCTCCGAAAAGTGAGAAAGGGCCCGGGGGACCATCTTCGGTTTTGAGGTCTAAGAAAACCAAAGAGGACTCTCTTCCTCCTCCCTCCGAAGATGACATGGGGGTACAGGACGAACCCCCCATTCCAGCCGACCCACCCTCAGAGCCGGCCATTTGTTCTACTCCTTTAAGCTCCGATGTTGCGGCAGAGACCCTTGGGACCTCAGTTGGAGGGATTTCGGCGAAAGAGCTTGAGGTGAGCTGGAAGAAGAAAGGGAAGCATGTTCTTTTCGAGGTTTTGGAGGTCAGCGACTCTGAAGGAAACGTTGCCAAGGTTCCGCCAGGTTCGTCCCTTAGCCATTTTTCTATGATTTTAGGAATTTTTGGCATTTTAGACCTTATAGATGAATGGCTAAGGAATAATGTGTTAATGGAACTTCGTCATGATTTTGCAGAGGAGCAAGCACCTGCTTAATTGCTTCTAAAGCATGCTCGGAAGAGGGCCCTTTGGGACACCAAAATCCCTAAGGACAAGGTGCCAGGGGAGCCTTTCTGGACCTTCACAGAGGACATGAACTTGTTCTCCGAGGATAGCCAGAAAATGGCTCCCCAGATGGCTAAAGGTGTGCTGACAAGTGCCACTTTCCAATCTCTCATGGTCGAGTGTCCGAATGAGGAGATCCTCACCACGAGGATGAGTGAACATACTGCTCAGGTGACCCTTGAACTTGTTGTTCTCAAACAACATTTTCCTGAGTTTTTGCTTGTTTATGAGCTTTACCAAAAGTTCACCCCTTTTGCAGCTCTTGGTGTACAGTGGATATTTTAGAGCTTGATCAGCAAAATAGTCTTTGGTTTGATCTCAGTGCGAAGAGTCCTTGGCAAGGGGCAAGAAGTTTTGTTCCAGCTCAGTCATCAAGTACAATGACCTTAATAAGATAGCCAAGGAAGAGTTGTCTCAACTTCGATAGGAATTTGTGAAGAGTCAAGGGGAGCTCATTCAGGACTTCTCCTCAAAGGTGTCGAACCTCAGCATGAAGGTTATCACATTGACCGCGGCACCTACCAAAAGGAGAAGGAGGCAGATGTTGAAAACCTTGCGATGGCTCTTGCACTTAACGCTGAACTCCAAGCCGAGGTTAACATTCTAAAGAAGAAGAAGAAGAAGAAGAAGCTAGAAAGGGAGGTCACAAAGCTTAAGAATGAACTGGAGGACTTGTACGTGGAGAAGGCCAAGTCTGATCAGCTGTGTAAGTCCTCCTATCAGGACGGCTTCTGCCCGGCCCGCTACCAAGTCCTTTCCAAGTATCTTGACCTTGACCTTTCTTTCCTAGCGGGCCTGGACATCCCCAAAGTGCCAACTTGGGAGTGGTCGAAAATAAAGTACCTCAACCTCCCAGCTATTCCGCCTTCGGCACCAAAGGTTACGGCCAAGGAAAACTGTGCCGAAGGTGAAGTAGCTGGAGAAGCCAAGGGTACAACAAATGTCCAAGACCCCAAATAGGCTTCCCTTTTTCTTCTTTGTATTTGTAATTTGCTCCCCTTGTACTTTGAGATAAAGTGCTAATGAAAAATTCCTCTTTTCTTGAAATTTTGGGTAAGTACTCCATCGATCTCTTAGTATTGTTTTCCTTCTTTGGCACTCAACCATATTCGGGATGAGGTTCTTAGCACCAAAAGTGGTAAGTACCTTTGGCATCGACCGTATTCGGCCAACTACCTTTGGCGTCATGGCAAACATTCCTTTCGCGTACTTTACACTCTTTCCTCTTTGAAAGTTTTTCTGAGTTCTTCAATTATGCACTTTAGGAGGGACTTCCCTTTGGCAACCACGTTCGGGCGAAGGAGATATTCATCTTTGGGGGTAACCGCCTCCGGTCATACATCCTTGGTGCTTTTGCATGACTTTTCACTTGAAAATTTTTCTAAGTGTGCCATTAGGCGCTTTTTGTGGATGAGCAACTATGTTTGGCTGACCATCTTCAGAGCAACTTAACCCTTTCTTCTTCAACCATGTTTGGCTAATATGATTTAGCAAAAATTGACCATTTCCATGTGTTTACCCATTCAGTGTGACCATGTTCGACAAACCCCTTATTCGGAAAACACGATCGACCAAATATGTGGTAAAAATGGAAATAATTTCGGAGGCATTTTTGGAAAGAAGCTCCTTCGGCATTTTTGCATGCCCAGTCAGTTACCTTTGGTGAGAATTGTACAATTTTTCCTTGAAAATTTCTTCTATGTATAGAATTTTTTCAAGGAATCTGAATGTCATGATTTTTCAATTCTCCGCCTTCAATGTCGCTGAGCTTGTAGATGCTTGGCCGAACTTCATCGAGGACCAGATAAGGTCCATCCCAGTTTGCCCGAAGTACTCGATGGGATGGTCTTCGGGCTTCAAATTCAGTTCTTCGGAGGACAAGGTCCCCTTTTTCGATTCCCTTTCGTTTGAGATGCAAGTTTGTAGCAACAACTACTCTTTGTTGAAAAGCTTTTCTTCTAAGTTCAGCCATCTCCCTATGCCCATCAATGAGATCCAACTTGGTTCTTAAACTGAGGTTGTTCCCTTCTTCGTTGAACACTTGTATCCTCACTAATGGGTGTTCGACCTCGACAGGGATAATGGCCTCTGTCCCGAAGGCAAGTAAGAAAGGCGTCTCACCTGTTGCTCTTCTAGGGGTTGTTCAGCAGCTCCGTAGCATGCTCGGAACCTCTCCTGGCCATTTACCCTTCACTTCCTTCAACCTTTTCTTCAGGCCAATGTTTATTGTTCTGTTCGACACTTCAACTTGTCCATTACTCTAAGGATGTGCCACAGGGGCGAAGTGCAATTTAATTCCAAGTTCGATGACGAATTCTTGGAACCCTTTATCAGTAAATTGGTAGCCATTATTGGCTACTATCACCCTTGGTATGCCGAATCTGCATATGATATTCTTCTCGCCAAACCTCTGTATATCCTTCGCCGAGATTGCCACTAATGGCTCTGCCTTGATCCACTTAATGAAATAATCTACTGTGACTATGTAAAACTTTACTCCTCCTAGAGCTGTTGGGAGAGGTCCAATGAGGTCAATACCCAATACGGCGAAGGGGCAGGGGTAGCTTGCCGAAGTTATCATTTCTGAGGGTAGTCTTTGGATGGGTGTGTGTCTTTGGCAATTGTCACACTTCTGGATGAACTGCCTCATATCCTTCCTTAAGGTGCTCCAGAAATATCCTTGCCGAAGTAGCACTCCGATGAGGGCGTCAATTCCTATGTGAGAACCGCAAGCCCCCTTATGAACTTCTTTCAAGACAACTTGAACGTGTTCTTCGTTGACACACCTCTGCAACGGACTTACATACCCTTATGGGTACAATTCTTCCCTGATCAAGAAGTATCTTCCAGAGCATTCTCGCACTCTTGAGGCCTCAAGAGGATCTTTGGGGAGTTCCGAAGTCATGAGGTACCTCTTGATGGGATCTTTCCATCCTCTGGCCGAGGTTGTTACACACAACATCGCTACACTCGGTTGATGCAGTTCCTCAGTAGACTCTTTTGATTTGGCCAATGTGTCGGCCTCCATATTATTTCACTGAGGTACATTTTCTATATGCACCGTGTCGAACTCCCGAATGAGCTTCTTGATGAGGTTATGGTACTTTGCCAAGGTTGGGTCCTTTGTGCCATAGTCTTCCACCATCTGTTAGACAACTAACAGGGAATCACTATGGGCCTTTAGATTTATCACACCAACTCTTTTTCCTAGGTGCAAGCCTGCTATGAGGGCTTCATATTCGGCGATGTTCTTAGTGACGTTAAATCCGAATTTGATGGCCTTCATGGCTTTCATACCTTCGGGACCACGAAGGATTACTCTGGCACCTTGATGTTTAGAACCAAAGGCTCCATGAACAAATAGTGTGCACTCAGGTTCATTCTTTTTGAGGTCCCCAGGGGTATGCTCGGCTTTTAGGACTTCGGCGATGAAGTCCGCCAGTGCTTAGGCCTTTATTGCCCTTCTTGACTCATAAGTGATGTCGTACTCACTGAGCTCAATACACCACTTTGACAATCTCCTTGAGTGATCTACTATCCTCATAACATCCTGAAGAGGTAGGTTACTTCGGACAGTAACAAGGTGTCCTTAAAAGTAAGGTCACAACCTTCTGCTCGCCAACACTAATGCATAAATAGCCTTCTGTAGAAGAGGGTGCCTAACTTCGACACCATGTTGGGATTTACTCTCATTGTATACCGGATAATTCCTTCCTCCTTCTTCCTTTACAAGTACCGAACTCATCATTTTTTCACTGACGATGAGGTAAAGGATCAGAGGTTCTCCTTCCTTCGGTTGCTGAAGTGTTGGCAGACGGGTTAGGTAAATTTTGAGCTCATCCTAAGCCTTTTGGCAGTCTTCGGCCCAAGGGTGTTCCCCCGTACCAAAGGTACCTTCATCTTTTGCTGCTTTAGTGAGCACTTTGAAGAACGGCCAGAACCGATCCCGGTATCTAGAGATGAATCTACTGAGTGAAGTGATTCTTCCGGTCAGCCTTTGCACATCCTTGATTGTTGTGGGAGTTTGGAATCCCAATAGGGCCTTAACCTTTTCTGGGTTAGCATCAATTCCTCTTTTCGATACCATGAATCCAAGGAACTTGCCCGCATTTACCCCGAACACACACTTCTCCGCGTTTAGACGGATTTTGAATTCCTGAAGTCGGTGGAATGTTTCCTTTATGTCTAAGATATGACTACTAGGTAGTTTTCTCTTAACTATCATATCGTCGACATATACTTCCATATTCCTCCAGATTTGGGTATCAAACACCCTATTCATCAGCCTTTGGTAGGTTGCCCCTGCATTCTTTAGACTGAAGGGCATTCTGACGTAGCAGTAGGTCCCGACTTTAGTGATGAAGGTGGTTTTCTCCTCGTCTTTAGGATCCATCTGAATTTGGTGGTATCCGCTGAAGGCGTCAAGAAAGCTAAGGAGGCCATATTCAGCGGTTAAGTCCACCAATTGATTTATTGGTGGCAGAGGATACGAATCCTTGGGACAGGCATCGTTTATGTTTCGAAAGTCGATACACATTTAGAGTTTATCACTCCATTTTTTAGTAGCAACGACAACATTGCTAAGCAATTTGGGGTACTTGACCTCTCTTATTACGCCTGCTTCCATTAAACGTTGGACTTCGATTTTGATAAAGTTGTTCTTATGTGTCGAGAGGCTTCACTTTTTTTGTCGAACAGGCTTCACCTCCGGGCGCACTTTAAGGCTATGTTGGATTATGCAAGGGTCTACCCCAGGCATGTCCTTCAGAGAGTAGGCAAACAGGTCTTTGTTCATTAACAGAAAAGATACAAGCTTTTCCTTGTCACCTTCAGCCAGTTATTTCCCTACTCGAGTACTTTGGCCTGGGACAAGTTCTACATCTTCTGTTTCTATTTTTTCAAGGTCTGCTATTTCTTCCCCCTTGCCTCTTCTCCGAGCATGGTCTTTTCTCTCGAAGTCTGTGCATGGATCTTCAGTGGGCCTTGTCTTGCTTTCAAAAAGACCTTCCTCACTTCGGCTTGGTCAATAAACATCTTAGCGTCCCTATCCTTCATGGCGAAGGTGACAGTTAGGTACTTCACGTCTGAACGGATGTGGAGATTTCCCTACGTCTGCCTCCCGAGGATGGCATCATATGATGAAGGGACATCTATGACGATGAACCTTGCCATTGTGGAAGTGAAGAGCTCTTTCTTGCCCTAAACCGAAGTTCCTTTTAACATCAAAGGTAGGTCAATCCACCCAAGGACAGGGAGTTCCGACGGACCTACCTCGAAGGTAGAGGAGGTGATAGGTTTAAGATCGCCCTTTGAGATTCCCAAGTTCCGCATGAGGTGCGAGAATAATACGTCGGCATTGGAGCCATCGTCAATGAGCACTCTTTTGACATCCTAACTCCCTATCCTTCCCATGATTAGGAGGGGATCGTCATGAGGGAATTTCATAGTAGACCCATCTTTCCAAACGAGCTTGTTCAATGGGTTCGTGTACTCCATCAATGAGATTTCTCGAACTTTCCTTTTCCTCTCAGCCAAGTGTATCCCAGTAGTGATTGTTTGGATCACTCCAGGCGGAGGTGGTGGGTGTTTTCTAGGACTTCAGTTCTGACGTCAGTTAGAATCGTAGTCCTCATCTTCTAGTTTTCTTTCCTCTTCCTTCCTCCCTTTCGGGAAGGGCATGCACAGGTAACGCCGAAGTTGGCCCTGCTTTATTAGAAACTTGATGTACTTCCTCAACTAGAAGCAATCCTCAGTATCATGCCCATGGTCCAAATGGAACTGGCAGAACTTCTTCATGTTTTTCTTGTTTTCTGAGGTCATGGCCTTCGGACGTTGAATAGGGCTCCCTTGCATTTCCATGGCCAGCAGTATGTTCATTCTGGTGGTGTTCAGGGGGTGAACGTCATTGGCTTCCTGCCCCTTTGCTTACGGGGTCTACCTCCAGCCTCGGCTGGATAGCAAGCTTGATTGCTTGGACCCTCGGAGCAAATATGGTCAGACTTTGATCCTCTCATCCTTAGTTCCTCGGCTGCCATGTGTTGCTCCGCCCTTCGATAGAATTCCCCGAGGGTGTCAGGGGGATCTTTGGAGAACTCATAGAAGAGTTGTGAATATCTCTGAAGTCCCCTAATCATTGCAAGGATGTGGATTTCAAGGCAGAAGTCCAGCACACTCAGGGCTTCCCTATTGAACCTCTCGACATAGTTGCGAATGGTCTCTCCATTCCTTTGCGCTATGTCGAACATCTGGATGGGCATCTTCTGTTGGGTTTCGGGAGCCAAATAACATAACGGAATTTAACTGAAACCCTCCAGGATCCAAGTGAAACGGGCTAAACCGGGTGTTCAAAAATTTTCATACCTAATTTTCAGTTGAGATCTTTCACTCAACTGTAGAGTCGAATCACAAAACCTAAACAGTTGACGTGTTCAAGCTCTCTATGGTATCCACATGAGCCTCTCGGGATCATCACACTTCCACCATGTCTCGGCAGATGCGTTTCTCTTGCGCTCGTAGTGCTAGCTTGTGTCCTCCAAAGAATTGCAAAAGAATAGTGTAGCTGTCCTTTTGGGATGCAAGGGCAAGGAGACCTACGAATTTCTCACTAAAAGTTGTATTTATAGTGAGACTCAACATCCAGGCCTAATGGGTTTTAAAGCCCTAATCCAATTAGGCCTTAATTTCGGGCTTAATAATGGCTCAACTATTAGGCCCATTATTAATACAAAATTATTGTGAAACCAAAACCCAAATTATTAGCCCATGCACTCTAATGATCCAAATAGCTCTATGTGTACGACCCAATAGGCACTTACCACGTTGGCAATGATCATAAATCACATTTATCATCATAAGCAATGAGCGGTGTCTAGCAACACATCATTGCTACCCAAGTGACAAGATTGTCGATGATTCGACTAAACCTTTATGATCATCACCGATATATGCTATTTTCCCTTTGTCCAAGATATGAAGACTAAGCACGAGACATAGAATGTGTCACTCTCATATAGCCCAATCTTTGGTTTCTTGATTACCGAGTAGACCAGTTTAAACTGATGACATTGATATCGAATATCAACTCATCCGAGCATGACCATGCATTTTCTAAGTCTCACTCTATCAAGGGGCCCAAAGATATCACTCCTGGTACATAGGAGGGGCAAATCCCGTCTTGGCCATACAAATCCCTTCGCATGATATGTGGCATACCCAATGACCTCCTTCAAGTTCACTCAGTTACGAGCAATAAAGGAAAGTATCAAAGTATGTGACTCACATGTAGGGAAACCTTGATGATCTTAGGTCGAATGACTACATATACCATGATCACTATGAGAATCACTTATGACACTCATATAATGACCCATGTAGTGTTCTCATGGCCAGTCGGTCCAGTACACAAGTTCTCCAACTTGTACCCATATGTAGACTACATATCTCATATTAGTCTCCACATATGCTAGTCGTTATGTATTATTGCAACCCGCTCCACAATAATACTAGACTGGTGATGTTTGAGAATATCATTATTCTAGGGTTACAATTATGTTTATTAAGTTACGCATAAATAAAACAATAAACATAATTGCTGGATTAATGCCTTAATAAAATATCATGACTCAATGTGCAAAAAATACAATCATCTCATGATTGCCTTTTTGGGCATAACACTAACATCTTCGCCATTGGTCTGCTCCCAATGAACTGCTGAGTGAAAGCAGTAGACAACTCCTGGAAACCCGCTATGGTTCCGGGGGCCAGGGAGTTATACCACGCAGTCGCCGACCCTGAGAGGGTGACCTCAAAGCACTTGTAGAGGTGGGATCATCAACACCATGTAGCACAATGCTACGTCTATACTTTGTAAGGTGGGCTTGAGGATCGCTATGCCTATCGTATGTCTCCAAGCATGGTACTCAAAAGTCACTCGGCATAGATGCCTCGACTACTGCACGGATGAAGGGTGATTCTTCTTTGGTGAAGGTCTCCGACAACCTTGACCAAACAGGCTTCTAAGCGACCTGTCTTTCCACTTTTTCCAACCTCTTTAGGATCTTCTCCATGAGGATGGTAGTGTTGGTATCTTCTCATTGCCTTGAGGCCTCCGACAACGAAGAGCGATGTCCCCTTTTTGGGAAGTAACTTTACTAACGGGGGGATTGTGACTTTTTGTTCGATGATGAACTCCGCCGGTGAGAAGTCCTGGGCCCTTTTGACCCTATCTCTCTAGCACGTCGACCTCTAGGGGCTATGTCTTCTATTGAGGACTCATCGCGGAAGTGCCCACTCCCTAAACTTTGGTGAGTAGACTTAGGGCTTCTCTTCTGGCGAGCAGTTGGTGAAGAGGCCCTTTGGCCTAAAGGTGGTTGAGACCACCTTTGGTCCAGCTGTTGTGCCATTTTAGCCACAACAGAGTGCTCAAAATCATGCAGGAAACTCATCGTGACCATCAAAGAAGTGCCTTTGGTTGGTTGTTCAATTGCCGGTTGGGTTTGCAGGGCGGACGGGGACCTCAGGAGTTCTTTTTCCTTAGAACACCAAGTCTCCACAATGGTAACCTGAGAGTGAGTTCCCACAGACGGCGCCAAATGATGCCCACTGGCATCCTCATTGTGTGACATAGTGGCCTGAAGCAGGGACTTCTGGTATGAAGTTGTCTGAATGAGAGACTCCCGACGAGAGGGTGGCTGCAAGACTCAGAAAAATGAGGGTTATAGACTCCCCGGAATGTGTTTCTGGGGAATGAGCCACCAACGACCAAGTTAGTAAGTGATGCCATTCCGCATCTTTGTTCTACAACATGGTGAGCCTGGAGCAGGAACTTCCAGTGAGAAACGCCTGGATAAGGGGCCTCTAGTGGGAGGAGGGCTGCAAGGACTCAGAAAAGCAAGGGGGTTAGGACTTCCTCAGAGTATTTTCCGGCGGAGAAGCCTCTGATGCCCAAGTCAGAACTTTGTGAGAGTATATAAAGGGAATAGTAAGCTGAGTATAGAAAGAATTCCCTGTTACCTCTTAGTGGTCCTTATGAAAGCACTGTGCAAGTATTTATAAGGAGAAGGCCGTTTGACATAGCCTGCTGAGATGGTGACATGTTTTCAGCCTGATTTAGCCCGTACCTCTACAGAGGGCTCCTCTAACTGGCCTTAGGTTGTTCTGACCAAGGGTGCCGGTGGGGGTGCTGTGGCAGGGGTGCTCGTGTCAGGGGCGTGTGTGAGGCTTTTGTGTCAGAGGCTTCTCAGCCATTTTGTCATATGTCTACATGGCCTTTTCAAGGGACCGAACTCTTTTGGAGTACAAAGCTCATTTGGGGAGGTGAGCTCCTTTGGAGGGAGGTCCCTTGTTTGTACAAGGCACCTTCGGTTGGGCTCTCCTGAGGTCAAGCTCGGACACCTGATGATGGCACTTCGTGAGTGCACTCCGAGGGTGGCCCAAAGAGTATCCGAAGGTGGTTTTGGACACGTGAGGTTGGCGTGAGGTCACCCTCAGGAAGGGTGGTGACCCCTTCTAACCGAAGTTGGTCCCATGGGTTTCTTGAGGGTAGCGCTTATCCGACTTGTCCGAGGGTGCTGAGGCCCTCTCTTTGCCGGGGTTTTGTCGTGTCTGTTTCGACCGGAGGTGGTGTGCTGGCCAATGGTGGTGAGCACATGCAAAGTCCTTCAGGGGGTGATAGCCCTTCGGCTATCACATGCCCCCCTCGAAAAATTGAAGATGTTTCTTCGGTTTAGGGAGTTTTGGCAGCCTTTTTCTGGCAAGTGATGCTTGGTCTTGTTGCGATGATGGGCTTCCATCCGAAGTCTCCTTCTTCCTAGGAGGGGACTCCGGCGAACTAAGGTGCTCTACCGAGGTAATTCCTCCGGTGTTTGAGTGGTGTCCCTGGCTCTTCTGCCGAGGTCATCATCTAAGGCACGTACTTCCATTGACCTTTCTGTTAGTGAATTGTTTCATCTTCCCATACATATGGGCACATTACTTCGAATAGGGTTATGTAGGTCTGCCAGTTGTCAGGGTCGTGCCCTCATTTCCCATGTCAGTTTACACGTGGCAGCTGATGAGTGGCGAACGGTTACATCAGTTACATCAATTGCATCTCTTTGCCTTCGAGGAGCAATAATGACGATGTTTCGCCTGCCCCCTTTGGCCCATATAAACCCCTTTTGCCCTAGACCTTCACATTCTTTTCCTTTGCTCTTGTTTGGTCCAGAACTCTCTCTCATCTTTTTTCTCCTTCCGGCAACGATTCTAGCTGTGGAGCAATTTCTGGCAACCCTTGACGACAGCATCCAGGGATCCAGACTTCGGTAAAACTTTCGGTGGGTGTTTTTTTTCTGAAGTTCTTCCTTCTTCTCTGAAGTCGTTTGTTTTGAAGTTTTGCTTTTTTTTTTTTAAGTCCTTCGGTCCTCTTTCTTTAGTTTTCCCAAAGCTACCTCTATTTTCTTTGAGAAATATCAAACCCTATTCCACTGACAACCGTCCATCCTATTCCTGAGAGTTTTCTCCCCCTTGAGTCTCATCCATGTTGCACTACTTCGGAGAAGATGAAGAAGTGGGTAGCAAAATTCTATCTCCCTACTTATGTTGTCTTGAGATTACCTATCTCGGGCACATATGGTTACATGGCCAATCCTGATAAGATCACCATTTGCTGAGCCCAAATGAAGACCGGTCTTCGATATCCTCCCCCGTGCATGATGTGTGAGTTCTACAAATTCCATGGGATTGTCGTGAACCAGCTTCCTCCAAACTCCTATTCTTATTTAAATGCCTTTATTTGCATGTGTGGGGTCTTTAAGATAAGACCCCATTTTCTTTTCTTCATGCGATACTATAAGCTCCACCCGGTCCCAATGGGTGGCTTCTACTTCTTGCTTCCCCAAGGATCCAGGAGCAAGAAGTTTACCTTTACCTTCAGGAGGAAGGACAGCTGGCGGGGGTGGCAAAAAAAGTTCTTTTTCCTGTCAGTTCCCGAAAGATGGTGCTACGTTCCAACCAGATGGGCTTCGGGGGTGTTGAAGACAGACATGGTTAACCCTTGGAAGCTACTGACCCCTGGGTTGGCCGTGGAATTTGACAAGCTCGACAGATGCATTTGGGCCGTTGCGGAATTGGGACTCCGAGGTCCCTCCACGTTCTTTATACCCCTTTCCCATTAAGTGGGACCTTATGTCCGAAAAGGTCCTTCAGGAATGGGGGTAATCCACAAGCATAATTTCGACTTAAACCTGCCCGTGCCTGTTCTCCCAGGAAAGAAGGCGTTGTTGGTGATGCTTCTCCAGGCCAAGATTTCATACGAGGCTTTTTCCAAGAGTAAGTTGTCTCCCAGGCTTGGCTACCTATATTCGTTTTGGACTTACACTGATGTTTTTTCCTTTTGTAGAGATGGGTGATCAATCTGCGGAGTTCTATAAGTCCCTTTTTCTCGGTTTGGCCGAGAAGGGCAAGCAGACGCGGAGGAAGACGTCTGCGAAAAGGAAGAAGACTACTAGGGGGCCATCAAAGGCAAAGAAAGCCAAAGCGGACGTCCTTCCCCCTCCCCCCAAAGACATCGTGGAGGTGCAGGATCAGTCGCCTGCCTAGTCTCCTGCCCACGCCGATCCGGCTTCGGATCCTGCCATCCTCAAGGCACCTTTGAGTCTAGATGCCGCGACTGAGACTTCGGTCAAAGGTACTTCGGCTCAGGAGCTTGAGGAGAGCCGAAGAAGGAAAGGCAAAAACATTCCCGGTGAAGTCCGTGACGCGGACGAGGTAGATGATGCGGTCACCGAGGTTCCACCAGGTTTGTTCCTTAGACATTCCTCTATGAATCTTGGTGTTTTTGGTATCTTCGATCTTCTAGAGGAATGGCTAAGGGATGACGTACTAATGGAACTTCGGTGTGATCTTGTAGAGGAGATGACACCTGCTCCTTGGGTGGAGGCTCATACCCGGAAAAGGGCCCTTCGGGATAGCCTTATCCCGAAGGACAAGGTATCGAGGGAGCCTTTCTGGTCTTTCATGGAGGATATGAACCTGTTCTCCGAGGATAGCCAGTTGATGGCTCCCCAAATGGTGAAGGGTGTGCTGATGAACGCCACCTTTCAATCGCTCACCGTCGAATGCCCGAACGAGGAGATCCTCGTGGCAAGGATGAGCGAGCACACCGCCCAAGTAGATTTCTTCTTTCTTTCTTTGGGGACCTAGAAAAATTTTCTTTTGTGTTTTTGTTGCCTTTTGACCCTTACTCAGGGCTTTCTTTTTCTACAACTCTTGGCGTACAGCGGATATTTTCGAGCTTGGGCGGTGAAGCAGATTGAGGTTCGCTCTCAGTCCGGGGATTCTCTAAAGAGGGCGAAGGATTTTTGTGTCCAATACGTCCTCAAGTACGGCGAATTGAACAAAATCACCAAGGAGGACATCGAGAATCTTCAAGTGGAGCTTCAGGAGAGTAAAAAAGAGCTTTTTCTCGACTTTTCGGCCAAGGTTGAGGACCTCGGTGCAAAGTATGCCATTCTCTCTTCGGAGAACGATGCCCTTCGGAAGGAAAGGGCAAATAATGCTTTCTGTTGGGTTTCGGGAGCCAAACAGCGCAGCGGAATTTAACCGAAACCCTCAAGGATCCAAGTGAAACGGGGTAAACTGGGTGTTCGAAAATTTTCATACCTAATTTTCGGTTGAGATCTGTCACTCAACTGTAGAGTCGAATCACAAAACCTGAACAGTTGACATGTTTAAGCTCTCTATGGTATCCACACGAGCCTCTTGGGATCACCACGCTTCCACCACGTCCCGGCAGATGCGTTTCTCTTGCGCTCGCAGTGCTAGCTTGCGTCCTCCAAGGAATTGCAAGAAAAGAGTGCGACTGTCCTTTTGGGAGGCTAGGGCAAGGAGACCTGTGAATTTCTCACTTAAAAGTTGTATTTATAGTGAGACTCAACTTCCAGGCCTAATGGGTTTCAAAGCCCTAATCCAATTAGGATTTAATTTCAGGCTTAATAATGGCTCAACTCTTGGGCCCATTATTAATACGAAATTAAAGTGAAACCATAACCTAAATAATTAGCCCATGCACTCTAATGATCCAAATTGCTCTATGTGTGCGACCCAATAGGCTCTTATCATGTTGGCAATGATCATAAATGACATTTATGATCATAAGCAATGAGCAGTGTCTAGCAACACATCATTGCTACCGAATTGACAAGATTGTCGATGATTCAACTATACCTTTATGATCATCACCGATATATGCCATTGTCCCTTTGTCCAAGATATCAAGACTAAGCACGGGACATGGAATGTGTCACTCTCGTATAGCCCAATCTTTGGTTTCTTGATTACCGAGTATACTAACTTAAACTGATGACATTGATATCGCATATCAACTCATCCAAGCATGGCCATGCATTTTTTAAGTCTCACTCTATCAAGGGGCCCGAAGATATCACTCCCGTTACATAGGAGGGACAAATCCCATCTTGATCATACAAATCCCTTCGCATGATATGTGACATACCCAATGACCTCCTTCAAGTTCACTCAGTTACGAGCAACAAAGGAAAGTATCAAAGTATGTGACTCACATGTAGGGAACCTTGATGATCTTAGGTCGAAGGACTACATATACCCTGATCACTATGGGAATCACTTATGACACTCATATAACGATCCATGTAGTGTTCTCATGGTGGGCGGTCCAGTACACAAGTTCTCCAACTTGTACCCATATGTAGACTACATATCTCATGTTAGTCTCCACATATGCTAGTCGTTATGTATTATTACAACCCGCTCCACAATAATACTAGACCAGGGACTTTTAAGAATATCATTATTCTAGGGTTACAATTATGTTTGTTAAGTTACGCAGGAACAAAACAACAAACATAATTGCTGGATTAATGCCTTAATAAAATATCATGACTCAATGTGCAAAAATACAATCATCTCATGATTGGCTTTTGGGCACAACACTAACACTTTCAACACCGAGCTCCAAGACGAGGTTGATCAGTTGAAAAATGAGGCCAAGAAGAAAAAGAAGAAGAAGCTTGAGAGTAACGTTGCTAAGCTCACCTCCGAACTGGAGACTCTGAGTACTGAGAAAGACCAGTCCGACTAGATGACGAAAGTATCTTATCAAGATGGTTTTTGTCTGGCTCAGCATCAAATCCTTTCTCGGCATCCCCGAACTCGACCTCTCCTTCCTGGCCGTTTTGGATTTCCCCAAAGAGCTAAGGTGGACGAGGTTGAAGTCGGAGTACCTCAACCTCCCGCCTGTTGTGCGCACGCCTTCAAATGCTCCCATCCAAGAAATGGATGCCAATGTTGAGGAGGTATCTAACGCTCAGGCTCAGCAATAGGCTTTTTCTTCTTTCTCTTTTCTTGTAACCTGCTACTTTGTACTATTACCCAGAGCTATGATTGAAAATTCTTTCAAAGATTTAGCTAAGTTCCCGTTCTTTTCTTTGGTCATCATGTTTCAGAAGCTTGTATGATTTTATGTACGTGTCTTCAGCGAACATTCACATTTGAAATCATGCCTTCAGGAAGCTTCGTACTGTTCTTCCCTTAGCAAAATTTTTCCAGTATGTGGAACATTTTCCTGTGACACAAGGAGCAACCATTTTCATTTTTTCGAACATATTCCGCCGAGTCTTAGGCTTTGCTAGGGAGCTAGCACCTTCAGGAAACTTTTTAAAAGTCAATATGCTAGGAGCCCATTCTAGCAACGTGACCATATTCGGTTTATAAACTATATTTGGTTGACATGTATACTTTTGTTTACTGGCGATTTTGGAAAGGGGTAATTACAAGCTTTTCTTCAGAAAAAATGTCTAAGTCTAGAATTTTTTCAAAGAATATGAATGCCAAGTGTTTCTCAACTCTCCTCCTTCAACATCGCCCAACTTGTAAACCCCTGGGTTAATTTCGTCGAGGACCAAATAAGGTCCGTCCCAGTTTGCCCAAAGTACCCCATCTGATGGACTTCGCGGCTCAAATTTGGCCTTTCGGAGGATGCGGTCCCCCTTCTTGATTCCTTTTTTCTTCACATGCAAGTTAATAGCATCAGCTACTCTTTGTTGAAAAGCTTTCCTCCTGAGTTCAGCCATTTCCTGATGTTCTTCGGCGAGGTCTAATTTTGCCCTCAAGCCAAGGTTGTTTCCTCCTTCGTCGAACACCTGTATTCTTACTGATGGCTGTATGACCTCAACAAGAATAATGGCTTCTGTACCGAACACGAGCGAGAAAAGAGTTTCTCCTATGGCCCTTCAGGGAGTTGTGCGATAACTCCATAGTACACTTGGGAGTTCCCATGGCCATTTCCCCTTTGCCTCTTTTAGCCTTTTCTTTAGGCCATCTTTTATTGTCCTATTGGACACCTCGACTTGCCCATTACGGCAAGGTTAGTCACAAATTCTCGGAACCCTTTGTCAGTAAACTGGGTACCATTGTCTACCACTATTACCCTTGGTATGCCAAATCGGCATATGATGTTCTTCCAGATGAACTTTTGGGTATCCTTCACCGAGATTGATGCCAAAGGCTCTGCTTTGATCCACTCAGTGAAGTAGTCTACTGCAACTATGCAGAACTTCACCCTACCGGGGGCGCTTGGGAAAGGTCTGATGAGGTCAATACCCCAAACTGCGAAAGGGCAAGGGTAATTTGCCAAAGTTATCTTCTCCGAGGGTAACCTCTGGATGTTGGCATGTCTTTGGCAATTGTCACATTTTTTAACAAATTGCCTTACATCCTTTCTTAGGGTAGGCCAAAAGCAACCTCGGCGAAGTAGTACTCTGGCGAGGGCGTCCGTTCCTATGTGGGAACCACAGGCACCGCCATGAACTTCTTCGAGGATTGTTCTGACATCCTCTTCACTTATGCACCTCTGGAAAGGACTTGCATACCCTTATCTGTATAGTTTCTCCCCGATAAGGAAGTATCTCCCATAGCATTTTGGCACTTTTGTGGCCTTGGCAGGGTCTTTGGGGAGTGCCGAACTTGCAAGGTAATTCCTGATGGAATCTTGCCATCCTTCTCCTGAGGTTGCTACGCACATTAGTTCTGTGCCAGGTTGACTCAGTACCTCGGTGGGTTCCTTAGACTTGGCCAAGGTGTCAGCTTCAGCATTATCTCTACGAGGCACGTTTTCTATATGTACCGAGTCAAACTCTTTAATGAGTTTCTTGACAAGGTCATGATATTTTGCCAAGGTTGGATCCTTTGAAGCGTAATCTTCTGTCATTTGCCGGACTATTAGCTGTGAGTCGCTGTGGGCCTTAAGGTTTCTCACACCAACTTTTTTGGCCAGTTTTAATCCTGCTATGAGGGCCTTATATTTGGCGATATTATTGGTGACATCAAAACCGAATTTGATGGCTTTGGTGGGTTCTATACCTTCGGGCCCCCAAAGAACCACTTTAGCGCCTTGGCGTTCGGTGCCTGAGGCTCCATCGACAAAGAGTTTCCACTTTGGTTCAATCCTTATGAGGTCTTCTGAGGTAACTTCAGCATTCTCGATTTCTAGAACTTCGGTGATGAAGTCTGCCAATGCTTGGGCTTTTATTGCCCTTCTTGGCTTGTAAGTGATGTCATATTCTCCGAGCTCGATACACCAGTTTGACAGCCTTCCCAAATGTTCTACCTTCTTCATTATGTCACGAAGAGGTAGGTTACTTCGGACAATGATGGTGTGTCCTTGAAAGTAGGGCCGTAACCTCTTACCTGCGAGTACTAAGGCGTAAATGGCTTTTTGGAGCAATGGGTACCTAACCTCGGTGCCGTGTAGGGACTTGCTTACATAATATACTGGCCACTGCCTCTCACCCTCTTCTTTCACTAGGACTAAACTCACAGCTTTTTCAGTGATGGCAAGGTAGAGGATGAAAGGCTATCCTTCCTAAGGTTGCCGAAGTGATGGCAGATGGGTTAGGTAGCTTTTAAGCTCATCCCAAGCTTTCTGACATTCTTGGTTCTAAGGGTGCTCCTCGGTTCCGGAGTTGCCTTCGCTTTTGGTTGCTTTGGTAAGCACCTTGAAGAATGGTCGACATCGGTCGCCGTACCTGGAAATGAATCTACTAAGGGAAGTGATTCTTCCAGTAAGCCTTTGTATATCTTTAGTGGTTGTAGGTGTTCGAAATCCTAACAAGGCTTTGACCTTTTCGGGGTTGGCATCTATTCCCCTTTTTGACACTATGAACCCAACGAACTTACCTACGCTCACTCCAAACACGCACCTCACAGGGTTAAGGCGAATGCCGAACTCCCGAAGTCATTGGAAGGTTTCATCTAACTCCAAGATATGATTACTAGGTATTCTGCTATTAACTTTTATATCATCAACATACGCTTCTATGTTCCTCCCGATCTAAGAGTCAAACACTTTATTCATCAACCTCTGATAGGTAGCCCCTACGTTTTTAAGCCTGAAGGGCATTCTAAGTAGCAGTAAGTACAAACTTCGGTGATGAAGGTGATTTTTTCTTCATCTTCGGGGTTCATCCGAATTTGATGATACCCATTGAAGGCATCGAGGAAATTGAGAAGACCGTATTCGGCGGTTGAATTCACCAATTGGTCTATAGCTAGCAAAGGGTAGGAGTCCTTTGGACATGCATCATTCAGGTTCCGAGAATCGATGCACATTCAGAGCTTTTCACTCCTTTATTTTGTGGCAATAAACACGTTGCTGAGCCATTCGGGGTATTTAAATTTTCTTATTACCCCTGCCTCAATCAAGCGCTTAACTTCGGTCTTAACGAATGAGTTCTTATGAGCTGATAGGTTTCATTTTTTCTGCCGAACCGGCCTTGCGTCAGGGTTTACTTTGAGACTATGGTGGATTATGCCGAGGTCGACCCTAGGCATGTCTTTCAAGGAGTAGGTGAATAGATCTTTGTTCATTAACAAGACAGATACAAGCCTATCATTGTTACCCTTGGCCAATTTTTTCCCCACTCAGGTGTTCCGGCCAGGGACCAGCTCTACATCTTCTGTTTCTACTTTTTCCAACTCCTCTACTCCCTTTTTTGCTGTCTCTTCACCTGTCATGACGGCTCCTTTAGTAGCCAAAGTTTGTACTTGGACCTTCGCCGGGCTTTGTCTAGCCTTGGTGAAGACCCTCCTGACCTCGGATTGGTCAATGAAGATCTCTGCATCTCCTTCTTTAGTTGCGAAGATGAATGTTAAGTACTTTACATCCAGGCAGATGTTCCACCTTCGGGCCGAGGGTGTTCCACCTTTGGTCCTCCCATTCTAAGTTCTTCGGCCGTCATGTGCTGTTCGGCCCTTCGGTAGAACTCCCCGAGGGTGTCTGGGGGGTCCTTGGAGAACTCATAAAAGAGTTGGGAGTTTCTCTGAAGTCCTCTTATCATTACGAGGATGCGAATCTTGGGCCAAAACTTAGGCACGCTTAGTGCTTCTTGGTTGAACCTTTCACCGTAGTCACGAATGGTTTCCCCACTTCATTGTGCAATGTCGAACATTTGTACCGGCATCTTGGCTATTGCCCTGCTGCCAATGAACTGCTAGGTAAAGGCAGTAGACAACTCTTGGAAACTCAGCAAGGTCCCGTGGGCCAGGGAATTATACCATGCCATTGCTGGACCGGAAAGGGTCACCTTGAAACATTTGTAGAGGGTAGCGTCATCTGCGCCGTGGAGCACCATGCTTCACTTGTACTTTGTCAAGTGCGCCTGGGGGTCACTACGCCCATCGTAGGTTTCCAAGCATGGCACCCTGAAGTCACTAGGCATGGGCGCCGCCACCACTTCTTGTACCAAAGGTGACTCTTCTCCGGTATAAGCATCAGACAATCTTAACCAGACTGGTTTTTGGGGGATCTGCCTCTCAACCTTTTCCAGTCTTCCAAGGATCTTCTCCATGAGGGTAGCTATGTTAAGTTCCCCTTGCTTCTTGGTGGTCACCGGCAATGGTGAACTTCTTCTCCTTCTCGAAGAGTAACTTTGGCGGCGAGGAGATTGGAACCTTTGGTACGGGGACGGACTCCACTGACAAGAGGTCCTAGTTTCTTTTGGGGCCCTTTCTCTGGTGGGTCGTGCCCTGGGGGGCACCTCCTCCATCGAAGATGCGTCATGAGAGCCCTCACTCCGGGAACTCTGGTGGGTGGACCTCGGGCTTCTCTCTCGGCGCGTTGCCGAGGGGGAGGCTCTTTGGACCGAAAGAGGCTAGGGCCACCTCTGGTCGAGTTGCTGAGTCATTTCAGTGATGATGGAGTGCTAGAAGTCTCGTAAGAAGCCTAACGTCACTATTAGAAGGTGGTCGTCCTCCGGCGTAGAAGTCTCTGTAGTAGGCTGCTCAGTCGCCGACTGAACCTCCGGTGCAGAGGGGGACTTTGGGAGCCCCTTGTCTTTGGAATGCCGAGTCTCTACGACGGTGACCTGGGAAGGGTTTACCACAAACGGCGCCAAAAGATGCCATTCCGCATCTTCTTTGTGCAACATGATGAGCCTGGAGTAGGAACTTCCGGTGAGGGAACGCCTAGATGAGGGGCCTCCAGTGGGAGAAAGGCTGCAAGGACTCAGAAAAGCAAGGGTTAGGAGCTCCCCGAAGTATTTTGCAGAGGAGGAGCCTTCGACGCCCAAGTCAGTACTTTGTGAGAGTAGAGAAAGCGAATAGTAAGCGGAGTATAGCAAGAATTCCCTGTTACCTCTTCTTTGTCCTTATGAAAGCACTGCGCAAGTATTTATAGGAGGGCGCAGGGAGAAGGCCGTTTAACATAGCCTGCTGAGATGGTGACACATGTTTGGCCTGATTTAGTCCATACCTCTGTAGAGGGCTCCTCCAGCTGGCCTTAGGCGGTTCTAACCAAGGGTGCCGGTGGGGATGCTGTGACAGGGGTGCCTGTGTTAGGGGCGTGTGCGAGGCTTTTGTGTCAGAGGCTCCTCAACCTTTTTGTCATATGTCCACATGGCCTTGTGGGGGGACCGAACTCTTTCAAAGTACAGAGCTCATTCCGGGAGGTGAGCTCCTTTAGAGGGAGGTCCTTTGTTTGTACGAGGCACCTTTGGTTGGGCTCTCCTGAGGTTAGGCTTGGGTACCTGATGATGGCACTTCATGAGAGCGCTCTGGGGGTGGCCCAAAGAGTATCCGAAGGTGGTTTTGGGCACATGAGGTCGGCGTGAGGTCACCCTCGGGAAGGGTGGTGGCCCCTTCTGACTGAAGTTGGTCCCATGGGTTTCCTGGGGGTAGCGCCTATCCGGCTTGTTCGAGGGTGCTGAAGCCCTTTCTTTGCTGGGGTTTTGTCGTGTCTGTTTTGACCGGAGGTGGTGCGCTGGCCAAGGGTGGTGTGCACATGTGAAGTCCTTCAGGGGGCGATAGCCCTTCGGCTATCAGTAGGCAAATCCACTACAAAGGTGTATCAGTGAAGAAGACATTGAGACAGTCCTCACAGAGGTCCATAAAGGAGCATGTGGATCTCACAGTGGGATTGATGCCTTTTCTGGGGTACTTCTTTGGCAAAGATATTTCTGGTCTACTTAAAGGAAGGATGCAAGGCAGTTCATTAACAAATGTGATAAGTGCCAGCAAAATGCGCCCATCCAAAGAGTACCCTCGGAAGCAATAACCTTGGTGGACTATCCTTGCCCCTTCACAATTTGGGCTATAGACCTCATTGGTCCTCTCTCGATGGCTCCTGAAGGAGTGAAGTTCTGCGTAGTTGTAGTAGATTATTTCACTAAGTGGATTGAGGCAGAACCTCTGGCAACAATTTTGGCAAAGGATAGCCAGAAGTTTGTATGAAAGAACATCATATGAAGATTCAGTGTGCCGAGAGTGATTATAGTATATAATGGTTCCCAATTCATTGATATAGGATTTCAAGAATTTGCAACCAACCTTGGGGTAAAAGTACACTTTGCCCTAGTTGCCCATGCTCAAAGCAATGGACAAGTGGAGGTGTCAAATAGGACAATAAAAGATGGTTTTAAGAAGAGGTTGAAAGAAGCCAAGGGAAAATTGCCTGGAAATCTCTTTAGTGTACTATAAAGTTACCGAACAACTCAAAGAAGAGCTACTGCTAAAACACTTTTTTCACTCGTATTTGGCACTTAGGCCATTATCCTTGTTGAAGACATACAACAATCTATTAGGGTACAAGTGTTCGGCAAAGAGGGGAACAACCTTGGTTTAATAACTAAGTTAGATATGATTGATGAACATAGGGAGATCACTGAACTTACAGGGAAAACTTTTTGGCAAAAGGTAGCCATTACTATGAACTTCCATGTCAAACCTAAGGGGAACAAGAAAGGAGACCTTGTTCTCTGAAAGGTAGAACTAGCTCCCTAAAGATCGTCTCATGGAATACTTCGGCCAAATTGGGAAGGACCATATTTAGTCCTCGAAGAAGTTCGGTCAGGAGTGTATAAGCTTGGAAAAATTGAGGGAGAAGAGTTGAAAAACACATGGCATTCATACTCTTTGAAAAAATTCTACACTTAAGAAACTTACAAGGAAGGAACTTCATTTATGAGAAGCCTATGCAAAGAAGGTAACCAAATATGGTGATCTTTAGAAGAAGTATAGCCAAATATGGTAAGCTTTCGAAGGAAGATAGCCGAATATGGTTAATTCCAAAAGTATCCAAGTGATCTTGTGCAAGCTTTACTGGAGGAGGATAGCTGAATATGGTTGTTTCTGAAAGTCCCTAAATGATCTTGTACAAGCTTTACCGAATATGGATGATTTCGAAAGTGCCTAAGTGTTTCTTGTGCAAAGCAAGTTTCCTGAAAATGTTGCTTGAATTCTATTATAAAATAGTTAGGAAAATATTCACAACTCTCCAAAAAGGAAATGCCAAGAATTTGAATCTTTGATAAGTATTTCATCTAGGATAGTAAGTTAGCCGAAGGCGATGGGTAAGCCAAATGTGGTAAGTCAACAGAAAAGATCGTGGGCATGCAATACTTGTCGAAGATAGTGCTAATCATGGACTTAGCCCAAATTTTGAAAAATGAGGAAAATTTCATGAAAGAGTGAAAATTATAAAAAAAAAAACTACAAAATGGAGCCCTAAGGATTATTTTCTCCATCTACGGGCTCTTTGGCATCAATATCCTGGGTATTGTCCTCATCATCATCATCAGCCAAAGAAGGATGCTCGGGAAGGTTAAGGAACTCCACCTTTGACCATGGCGAGGATGGTCCTTCAGGTATATTGAGTATTCTTAGGAAGGAGACGTTGAGGTCGAGAAACTGTAAGAGCATCTGATAGCCAGTAAGGTAAAAACCATCTTAAAATGACAACTTTACTTCATCTACAGCCCTGGCCTTCTCGGCTTTCAGACCCTCCACCTCCTTCTTTAACATCTCCATCTCCTTCTCAGCCTTCTTCTTTCCTTTTTCTGCTTCTTCAGTTGATCAATTTCAACAAGAAACTCAATGTTGATTTCCAGTGCCTTGGTGAAATCAGCGATGGCTTCCTTCCTTTGCTTTCGAAGGACCTCCCCTTCTGAACTTAGTTCCATTACCTTCATGGCAAGGTTGGATATTATGGTGGAGCACTCATCAAGGAGCCCCCTCTAGCTTTCTAGCACCTCATGGAAAATCTCGGCCAGGTCTTCTTTTGCAATTTTGTTGAGCACGCCATATTTCATGCATGAGCTCGCAAACATCTCCTTAGCCTTGGCCAAGTTCTCCTCTAACTGACTTCGGATGGAGCACTGCTTCATCACGCAGGCCCAAAGGTACCCCTTGTACACTAACTACAAGCAGAAAAAAGTTGATGTGAGCAACAACAACATACAGACCTAAAATTTTTCTAAGTACCTAAGGACTAAAGATTACCTGAGCAACTTGCTCAAAAATTTGAGCAGTGAGGATCTCCTCATTCGGGCATTCCTGGGTCAAGGTCTGAAAGGTGGCATTCATGATGACGCCCTTTGCCATTTGTGGGACCATTTTCTGGCAATCTTTCAAAAACAGGTCCATATATTTGGTGGTCCATTATCCACTCCGACTGAGGTCGACCTTCTACAAAATTGTGATGAAGTTCTTTTATCACATTGTCTCTTATCCATTCATCTACAAAATCCAAAATGCTGAAAAAGCCAAAATTCATAGATGAATGACCAAGAGGCAAACCTAGTTGAACTTCGGTGTCCTCATCGTCAGAGTCACCAACGTTGATGACCTCAGCTAGAATCTCTTTGCCCTTCCTCCTCTGTCATTCCTCTAATTCTTTAGTCGAAATCTCCCTTAGTAGGGTCCCCAAGGTTTCAGCAACAGCACGAGGACTTAGGGGAATTGGCAGGATGGGCATCTCTGATGAAGGGCCAGCACCTACAAACGAATTATGAAGGTCCCCAAGCTAGTCTTCAAGGGGAAAGGGAAGGGAATCCTCCTTCGATTTCTTGGTCTTTCGGACTGAAGTCTGCCTAGTTGGCCCCTTCTTCTTTTTTGGGGCCTTATTCTTCTACTTCCCTTTCTCGGCTTGGCTAAGGAAATGGCTATTTTAGAAAGCTGCTAATTTATCACCCATATCCGCAAAAAGAAAAATATCAGTGTAAGTATGGAAAAATCCCAAATAACAAGTAGGAAAAAATCTTACTCCTTACACGGGATGAATAGGAGAGTTCGTCCCAAAAAAGAATGACCAGCCAGGACTTCTTCCAGTCCATTGTTGGTTTTGGAATTTTCATGTTTGTCATCTGCTTGATGACCCTAAGCTCGTGAAGTACCTCTTTAGTCATAAATTTCTATCTGATCAGGAAGGGGTATGGTGGACGTGAAGAAGCTTTGTCTACCAGTCAGCTATTGCTAGAATACGAGTGTCTACATCGATGTCAAGGGTCCTGGAAGCCCACTTAGCAGGCATGTCCTTCCATTTCTCATCCACTGCCATAAAAAAGTACTTCTTTTGCCATCCTCATCAACTATCATTGGTGCCAAAAGTGAAACTGAACTTCTTGCTCCCGGAGCCTCAAGGGAGAAATAAGTAAAACCTGCCCTTTAGAATGGTATGAAGCTTGTAGTATTGCATGGAAAGATGAAGTGAGGGGTTATCTTAAAAACCCTGCACATGCAGAGAAAGGCATTGAAATAAGAGTTAGAGTTTGGTGGCAATTGGTTAACAGCTATGCTATGAAATTGGCAAAAGTCGCTCACCATCTTTGTTGGAGGATACCGATGTCCCGCCTTTAGCTGAGCTCTAAAGACCGTAACCTCATTACATCGAGGAAGGAAAAATTTTGCTAACCACTTCCTTAGTTTTTCTAATGTGGCATAGCTCAAATGAGAGTTGAGAGGAACCCAACTCTCAGGAACAGAATGAACTTTGGCATAAGAAGAAGGCATGTTTAGATGAGAAGAACGCTAACTTCAAGACTAGTAGGAAAAAAAGGACTCAAGAGACAAACCGACCTTAGAGACACTAGCCTATGAAAACTACCACAAGAGACTACCGAAAATCGCTCATCTGCTAACGCCACCACAGGAAAAAGGTGGAAAGCGAAAGAGAATTAGAAATCAAGAGGAATAGAAGTAGAAGAGTGAGGAAACCATAAAGGGAGATGGCTTTATCTAGCTTGAAGAAGGTAGCTGAAACGGCGCCATTATGACTTTCTGCAGGCGAAGAGACGTAATCGATGTAATGGACTCACAGGTTGGTGAATGACCTGGTGACACAAGTCACATGGCGTGAGAAACAAGAGCATCCATGTTGATCTAGTAGGTCTATGTCATGTAACTAAAGGTGATGTGATTGCTCAGTCAGAAGATAGAACGATTCATTTGCAGGAGGTGGGAAAAAAAACCCTATGGCAAAAATAAGTCCTTGCATGCTGAAGATATAACCACACCAGAATTAAAGAATTTTTTTAAGGTGTAAAACAACTTCTTACATGCTGAAGGCATGACTTCACGAAAAATAAGAAAGTGGCTTGAAGTAACGCCTCATTGTTACCACCGCACAAAAATGGGAGAATTACAAGTGTGGCATAATGGTCAAAAAGCCATTATATTGTGTAATTCTCTTCATAGTGATTGAAGTGTGAGCGGTAAAAGGCATAATGAACACCTCCTTAAAAATATTCTAAGTTGGTAACTTGGCCCCCAAGAAAAGCGTTAAGGGTTGCTTGTTTGTCAAGCAACCTATGGACTTTTTTGTAAGGTTTTGGAAATTTGGGTACTCAATTGCAAAACTCTCAAGAAAGGGATTTGGAGAGTTATGAGAAAGATATGAATGATATGAAAGTGCTATTGGAGGACCAAATTGCTTATGGAAGACAACTAAGGACAAAGAAAACAAAAAAAAAAGGCATAAAGGACCTAAGTGTTCTAATGTAGGCCTTAGGATGTGTATGTCTTTGACCTAAATCAAAGAAAGCAATTTGAAGTTTTCCCACCTAGGGAGGGGCATCTATGGCTTGTAAATGGGTTAAAAATGTTGGACACATGTATACAACCGAGTTTAGACAAAGAAACCATAATTAGTGAGAAGGAGAATGACAAAAAGCAAGGTTAAGTCTGTTTAAGTGTGTTTTGTGCCCTTAAGCTTATTTAAGGCCATTTAACTGGCCAATTCACTTATCTATCTCCCATGTTTGGCCTCTTCTAGCCCAGGTACATGGCCACACTACCTCCGTAGCCACCACACCTTCAAACTTGCAATTGATTGAAATGAAGGAAAAAGGAAGCAATTGGAAGCAAACTAAAGCCATTGCTTGGATACTTCAAGGATCAAGCTTGATTTTTGGCCTACCCACTTTGGTATGGGTTTTCTTGCTCTCATGGATTTCTTACTGTAATAGTCAAGTATCCATGGAGCTAGGGCAAAGCTTGGAAGAGAGCCATGAGCTTGATGAACCAAGCTTAGTGAGGGGAGTGCACTTATTGAAGGTTTTGTGACCTAGTGTGAAGTGCACAAAGATGGCAGTGAAATGAGGGTTTCTAGAGCCCAAAGTTGGTACTAACTAGTTTCAGAAACCTCCTAAGACCAAGAATTAGCTTGAGGAGGGCTTCCATAGTGATTTATTTATGTTTATCATGTGTTTTATGGACTAACTTATGGTTTATGTTGCTGCCGCATTTCATGTGTTTGTTGGTTGTGAAAGGCTGCTGCATTTGGTTGCTATATCTTGTATATATGCATTGTGTTTTTTGTGTTTCAGTGCCTTTGGATGCAGGTTTTAATGATGGTTACATTGCCTATTGAATGCAAGTGCTACCCTCACTAAGATTCTCAATGAAACTTACTCCCCTCAATTCTGTCATTTCTGGTCCATCACAAAGATCACATTCAAACTGAAATTTTTTGTTTGAGCTTTGACTTGAAATTTCGGGTACATGAACTTCCATATGTCTAGTCATGACCTGGAAAGTTTGGGGATTTTAGGAGCACATTTGGTATTTTAATAGTGGTACTTATTGTGTTGTGCAGCAGCTATCCAGCATCCTATTCTGGAGTCCATTGTGTCTCAGGCAGTCCTATAACCTAGGGTGTGTATTTAGATGATTTAAGACCATTTTGTATTGCATGTATGCATGTACATGTAGTGTTTGTAAAATGATACAAGTATGTGAACATTTGAGTAATGTTTTGGCTATGTAAGTGATGTTGTGCAAGGCTGCCAATGTGAATGATGGGCTGCTTACTTGTAAATTCTATTTTAGCCATATATGGTTGTTAAATTCAATGGAATGTATTTTCTATGTGTAATGGACATATATGGGGTAGCCTGGGAGTGCTTTCCCCTTGTGAATGAAGTGTTTGCACACTTATGAAATTTTGTATGGGCAAAATAGTCATAAAGTGACTAGAATTTTGACTCTGTACCTAAAGTTGTTTATCTCCCTGTGTAGAATGAATCTTATTATGAAATTTTGATCACACCTAGAGAACATCTAGAGGTTGAACTGAGATTTTGAATTTCTAAATTTGGAGCCCTGTAGCAAAATATATGACATTGTAAAGTTGTCTAAGTTAATGTTCATTTGGTCTGAATTTTGTAACCAATTTAAAAAATCCATAACTTGGTCCATAGGTGGGTTATTGATGTAAAAAAAAAATTCCTTTGTTTGATCTAAGTCTGTACTTGATAATCGAGCAAGGAGCATAGGGGGTACATTGCTAGAATGATATGGTTTATTAGTGGAAGTTATAGGTGCGGTAGCTGGTCACTAGAACTTAACAAGATTGCGTAATGTGTGCTACCCAAGATTAAGACTTGTGCTAGTCTTTTCCTTCTTTACTGCCATGGTGGGCATGAAATGTGAATATATGTGTGATTGTTGGATCAATATGCATGTGTTTACATAGTGCTCAAGAGAGCCACTTGGGTATACACACTAAGGGTAGTGTTTTGATGGCCTACAAAACATTTTGGCACCATAATTGGACTACCCCGAAGTGGGTAACACTGACCAAGGGTCAAAATTCAAAAAATAAAAACACAAACAAAGGTTCAAAGAAAATGCCAAAAGTATAATATCAGCAAAAGAAAAGGTCTTCGACCGAAGAACTAGCTAAGCCGAAGGGACAACCTGGGTGGAGAAAAGGTCATTTGCCAAGGACAGCTTCAGCTTTCCAAGCATGGGATTTTAATGACATGCTACTAGATGATTAGTACCAAAGACGCAATGTCAGTATTATGGAGGGGCGCATGTGATAGCTATTAGTTGTGTGCCCAAAAGGCCAATCATGAGATGATTGTATTTTTGCACATTGACTCATGATATTTTATTAAGGCATTAATCCAGCAATTATGTTTGTTGTTCTTGTTTCTACGTAACTTAACAAACATAATTGTAACCCTAGAATAATGATATTCTCAAACGTCCCTAGGCTAGTATTATTGTGGAGCGGGATGCAATAATACATAACGACTAGCATATGTGTAGACTAATATGAGATATGTAGTTTGCATATGGGTACAAGTTGGAGAACTTGTGTACTGGACCAACCCACCATAAGAACACTACATGGATCATTATATGAGTGTCATAAGTGATTCTCATAGTGATCATGGTATATGTAGTCCTTCAACCTAAGATCATCAAGGTTCCCTACATGTGAGTCACATACTTTGATACTTTCCTTTGTTGCCCGTAACTGAGTGAACTTGAAGAAGGTCATTGGGTATGTCACATATCATGCGGAGGGATTTGTATGATCAAGATGGGATTCGTCCCTCCTATGTAACGGGAGTGATATCTTAGGGCCCCTTGATAGAGTAAGACTTAGAAAAATGCATGGCCATGCTCGGATGAGTTGATATACGATATCAATGTCATCAGTTTAAGTTGGTATACTCGGTAATCAAGAAACCAAAGATTAGGCTATACGAGAGTGACACATTCCATGTCTCGTGCTTAGTCTTGATATCTTGGACAAAGGGACAATGGCATATATCGGTGATGATCATAAAGGTTTAGTCGAATCATCGACAATCTTGTCACTTGGGTAGCAATGATGTGTTGCTAGACACCGCTCATTGCTTATGATCATAAATGTGATTTATGATCATTGCCAACGTGGTAAGAGCCTATTGGGTCACACACATAGAGCTATTTGGATCATTAGAGTGCATGGGCTAATAATTTGGGTTTTGGTTTCACAATAATTTCGTATTAATAATGGGCCCAATAGTTGAGCCATTATTAAGCCCGAAATTAAAGCCTAATTGGATTAGGGCTTTGAAACCCATTAGGCCTGGAAGTTGAGTCTCACTATAAATACAACTTCTAGTGAGAAATTCACAGGTCTCCTTGCCCTAGCCTCCCAAAAGGACAGCCGCACTCTTCTCTTGCAATTCCTTGGAGGACGCAAGCTAGCACTGCGAGTGCAAGAGAAACGTATCTGCCGGGACGCGGTGGAAGCGTGGTGATCCCGAGAGGCTCGTGTGGATACCATAGAGAGCTTGAACACGTCAACTGTTCAAGTTTTGTGATTCAACTCTACAGTTGAGTGAGAGATCTCAACCGAAAATTAGGTATGAAAATTTTCGAACACCCGGTTTACCCCGTTTCACTTGGATCCTGGAGGGTTTCGGTTAAATTCCGCTGCGCTGTTTGGCTCCCGAAACCCAACAGTGGTATCAGAGCTACTGGTGAAACCCTAAATCGGGATTGAGTGTTGAATCGCATGATGTTATGTGTTCGGTTGCTTTTCGGCCATGATTAATTAGATTGATTCATGATGCATGAAACCGGAACTCGTAATGAACATATGACATATATGAAGAAACGACACTAATTGGTTAATGAGATTAACCCGAAATTGAATGGTATGAGATACCTATATGGATTAGGATTCTTGCAATAGTTGCAAAAACCCTAGCTTTGTTCGAATTCGGCCTGTTCGGGCACCGAAAGTAAGGTATTTTTGGTGGCTCGAATGGAGGAGTCTCGGGTGCCTACTTGCTTGAAATAGAAGATTTCAGGCTAAGCAATTGTAAGACAATTTTTTGCACCTGGGGGCACTGCCCCCCATGACCCCTGCAAGGGCAACTCCCCTTGACCCCTGTCAGCGAAACCACCGCCCGCTGACTAGCCAGTGGGACCGCCGTATACGAAGCGCCACTTAAATAAAAACAGGTTAATCAATGCGCATCAATTGGCATGCATTTTTTTAATGAGATTTGACATGATATGTTGATTGGTGTTTGAAGCATGGTGCATGGTTATAGCCCTTGATTTGTTGTACTTGTAAATACGGCCTGCGAGTCATGCCTTCTCTTGTTACTCTGATTGTACATTCTCTTCTCACCTTACTCCCCTCGAATGTAACTCGAGGTTTCTATTATTGATGTAATGGTACATTATGGGATCATCCAAGGTGGTATTGTTGGGTTTCGGGAGCCAAACAGCGCAGCGGAATTTAACCGAAACCCTCCAGGATCCAAGTGAAACGGGGTAAACCGGGTGTTCGAAAATTTTCATACCTAATTTTCGATTGAGATCTCTCACTCAACTGTAGAGTCGAATCACAAAACCTGAACAGTTGACGTGTTCAGGCTCTCTATGGTATCCACACGAGCCTCTCGGGATCACCACGCTTCCACCATGTCCCGGTAGATGCGTTTCTCTTGCGCTCGCAGTGCTAGCTTGCGTCCTCCAAGGAATTGCAAGAGAAGAGTGCGGCTGTCCTTTTTGGAGGCTAGGGCAAGGAGACCTGCGAATTTCTCACTTAAAAGTTGTATTTATAGTGAGACTCAACTTCCAGGCCTAATGGGTTTCAAAGCCCTAATCCAATTAGGATTTAATTTCGGGCTTAATAATGGCTCAACTCTTGGGCCCCTTATTAATACGAAATTAAAGTGAAACCATAACCCAAATAATTAGCCCATGCACTCTAATGATCCAAATAGCTCTATGTGTGCTACCCAATAGGCTCTTGCCATGTTGGCAATGATCATAAATCACATTTATGATCATAAGCAATGAGCGGTGTCTAGCAACACATCATTGCTACCCAAGTGACAAGATTATCGGTGAATCGACTAAACCTTTATGATCATCACCAATTTATGCCATTGTCCCTTTGTCCAAGATATCAAGACTAAGCATGAGACATGGAATGTGTCACTCTCGTATAGCCCAATCTTTGGTTTCTTGATTACCTAGTAGACCAACTTAAACTGATGACATTGATGTCATATATCAACTCATCCGAGCATGGCCATGCATTTTCTAAGCCTCACTCTATCAAGGGGCCCGAAGATATCACTCCTGTTACATAGGAGGGACAAATCCCATCTTGATCATTTAAATCCCTCCGCATGATATCTGACATACCCAATGACCTCCTTCAAGTTCACTCAGTTACGAGCAACAAAGGAAAGTATCAAAGTATGTGACTCACATGTAGGGAACCTTGATGATCTTAGGTCGAAGGACTACATATACCATGATCACTATGAGAATCACTTATGACACTCATATAATGATCCATGTAGTGTTCTCATGGTGGGTCAGTCCAGTACACAAGTTCTCCAACTTGTACCCATATGTAGACTACATATCTCATATTAGTCTCCACATATGCTAGTCGTTATGTATTATTGCAACCCGCTCCACAATAATACTAGACCAGGGATGTTTAAGACTATCATTATTCTAGGGTGTTATGTGTTCAGTTGCTTTTGGGCCATGATTAATTAGATTGATTCATAATGCATGAAACCAGAACTTGTAATGAACATATGACATATATGAAGAAATGACACTAATTGGTTAACAAGATTGACCCAAAATTGAATGGTATGAGATACCTATATGGATTAAGATTCTTGCAGTAGTTGGAAAAACCCTAGCTTTTTTCGGATTCGGCCTGTTCTGGCACCGAAAGTAAGGTATTTTTGGTGGCTCGAATGGAGGAGTCTCGGGTGCCTACTTGCTCGAAATAGAAGATTTCGGGCTAAACAATTGTAAGAAATTTTTTTGCCCTGGGGGCACTGCCCCCACAAAGGCACTGCCTTGACCCCATGTAACTGGTCAGCAGCCTTCTCTATGTTACTCATCCATTGTACATTCTCTTCTCACCTTACTCCCCTCGAATGTAACTCGAGGTTTCTATTATTGATGTAACGGTACGTTATGGGATCATCCAAGGTGGTATGTCCAAGGAGGTGACAACAAAAGGGCAACCAAGAAAGGAAGAGAATGAGCTTGTGAAGACCCTTTTCTTTTCTTAGGCTTTTATGATATTCTCATTGGCTTGAGAATATCGCATAGTTTGGGCTATAACCATGTCACGTTTACTTTCTTGTAAGCATGAGATGCATGTTTTATATTTGTATGTGATGCATGTATAAAACAACCGGAGATAACAAATTGGTGAGATCAAAAGAAAAATCCCTCAAACAAATATTAAGTCATTAAATGTGATGCCTTCCAAATGTTGGCACTCGTCAAGACTTTGATCAACATTAGGTGGGTTTGCCAAAGCAAAGCACCTATGTTCATCTTGGTAAGGCGCGATGGGATAATAGTGATATCCAAACTGCTAACTTTGGGTTCGACTTAACTAAGTCATCCTAATAGGATTAGGGACTTAGAGGCATAGAGTTGGGCTTAAGTTCATGAGATGAGCTTGGACAAGTGTTGTTCACCCAACTATCCAAGAGTTGCATGGGATGCAATTGGCAAGGAGTTGCCTACCTAAATAGCTGTAACTTGAGAGAAAAGCCAAAGCTGACTCAAGTTGTGGTCAAATATGGATCTTGGCCCACTAGAATACCTTAGCGCCGAGGTGTTCCAAAATAATATCGAGGGTTATTATTTTGAGGAAAATAGTGGGAGTATCGTTTAATAAAAGTCCTTATTAAATGAATTAAAATACATGACTCTTACACTGCATATTTACTGTTGTAGATAACCATGGCACAAAACACATCGACACTTTCGTTGCGATCGATCCTTGAGAAGGAAAAACTGAATGGGACCAACTTTCTCAAATGGTACCGAAACTTGAGGATAGTCCTCAAACAAGAGAGAAAGGCTTATGTCCTAGAGCAGCCCATTCCGAATGAGCCTGCTGCCACTGCTCCAAGAGCTGAAAGGGATGCTCACAAGAGGCATTCTGATGATGCTTTGGATGTTGCATGCCTCATGCTTATTACCATGGAATCTGAGCTTCAGAAGCAACATGAGAACATGGGGGCGTTCGATATGATCGAACATCTCAAAATGCTTTTCCAAGAGCAAGCTAGGCATGAGAGGTTTGAGACCTCTAAGGCATTGTTTCAGTGCAAGATGTCTGAGGGAAGTCCCGTGGGTCCTCATGTGCTCAAGATGATTGGGTACATTGAGAATCTTGAGAATTTGGGATTTGCTCTTCAGAAAGAGTTGGCTATTGATGTAGTCTTGCAATCGTTGCCTGAAAGCTACAGTCAGTTTGTCATGAACTATAACATGAATGACCTTGACAAGTCCCTCCCTGAATTGCTCAACATGTTGAGAACTGCTGAGCAAAACCTTAAGAAGGCTAAGCCCATTTTGATGGTTCAAAAGGGCAAGGGAAAGGGAAAAGCCAACAAGAAGAAGGATAAAGCTAATGGAAAGTCCAATGCTAATTCTTCTTCAGCTGCACTGAAACCAAAGGGTGGTGTGGCAAAGGAAGGGGAGTGCTTCCATTGTAAGCAACCTGGACACTGGAAGCGCAACTGCAAGCTCTATCTTGAAGAACTTGCTAAGGAAAAGGGAAGTAAGACTTCCACTTCAGGTATTTTTGTTATAGAGGCTAACTTTTCTACTTCCTCATCTTGGGTATTGGATACTGGATGTGGATCTCACATTTGTGCAAATGTGCAGGATCTAAGTAGAAGTAGAAGATTGGCCCGAGGTGAAGTGGACCTACGTGTTGGAAATGGAGCAAGGGTTGCTGCCTTAGCCGTAGGGACTTATGTTCTCACTTTACCTAGTGGATTAGTTTTAGAATTAGACAACTGCTACTTTGTGCCTACTATTAGTAGAAATTTGATTTCTGTTTCTTGTTTGGACAAGAAAGGTTTTTCATTTATAATAAAGGACAAATGTTGTTCTATTTATTTGAATGAAATCTTTTATGGTAGTGCTCAACTTAGCAATGGGTTGTATGTTCTAGACCTCGAAGATCCAATCTATAATGTGAATACCAAGAAGGTCAAATTAAATGATTCGAACCCGACCTATCTCTGGCACTGTCGCTTGGGCCATATAAATGAGACCCGCATATCCAAGCTCCATAAGGATGGACTCTTGGACTCATTTGATTTTGAATCATATGAGACATGTGAGTCATGTTTGTTGGGCAAGATGACCAAAGCCCCATTCACAGGGCAAAGTGAAAGGGCTAATGACTTACTAGGACTCATACATAGTGATGTATGTGGCCCTATGTCTACACAAGCTAGAGGAGGTTTCCAATACTTCATTACTTTCACTGATGACTTCAGCAGATATGGCTATGTGTATCTTATGAGACACAAGTCAGAATCCTTTGAAAAGTTCAAAGAATTCAAGAATGAAGTAGAGAATCAACTCGGGAAGAGTATCAAAGTGCTTCGATCAGATCGAGGTGGAGAGTACTTGGATCGAGAATTCCTTGACTATCTGAAGGAGTGTGGTATAGTATCACAACTCACTCCACCAGGTACACCTCAATGGAATGGTGTATCTGAAAGGAGAAATCGAACTCTGTTAGACATGGTTCGCTCTATGATGAGTCAAGCTGACCTTCCAAACTCCTTTTGGGGACATGCTCTAGAGACAGCCGCTTTTACACTAAACCGAGTTCCATCTAAATCGGTTCAAAAGACACCATATGAGATATGGAGTGGGAGGCGTCCCAATTTGTCTTTTATGAAGATTTGGGGCTGTGACGCTTATGTGAAACGTCAATCCTCTGACAAACTAGGGCCCAAATCTCAAAAATGCCTTTTTGTTGGGTATCCCAAAGAAACAAAGGGTTACTATTTCTACAATCCTTCTGAGCAAAAAGTGTTTGTTGCTCGAACTGGTGTCTTTTTAGAGAAAGAGTTTATCTCTAAAGAAACTAGTGGGAGGAAAGTAGAACTTGAAGAAATTCAAGAACAACAAGGAGACATCGAACCTGAAATGGAACCTGAACAGACACCACAAGATGTTGTGGTTCAAGAGTCTGTTCCTGTAGCACAGAGCCCACGTAGGTCTGGTAGGATTCGGCGTGAGCCTGAGAGATATGGATTTCTCATGACTCACACTGGTGATGTGATGCTCATGGATCAGGATGAGCCCACAACCTACCAACAAGCTATGTCGGGGCCTGACTCTGAGAAGTGGCTAGTGGCCATGAAATCCGAGATGGAATCCATGTATGAAAACCAAGTATGGACTTTGGTTGACCCACCTGAAGGGGTAAAACCCATAGGGTGCAAATGGGTTTTCAAGAAGAAAACTGACATGGATGGTAATGTGATTACCTTTAAGGGACGATTGGTTGCAAAAGGTTTCAAGCAAATTCATGGTATTGACTATGATGAAACTTTTTCACCAGTTGCTATGCTTAAATCCATCCAAATTTTGTTTGCTATTGCTGCACACTATGATTATGAGATATGGCAAATGGATGTCAAAACTGCATTCCTAAATGGAAAGCTACTTGAGGATGTGTACATGACACAACCTGAGGGTTTTGTCACTCCTGAGAATGCCAATAAAGTGTGCAAGTTGCAAAGGTCCATTTATGGACTGAAGCAAGCTTCTCGAAGTTGGAATCTTCATTTTGATGAAGCAATCAAAGAGTTTGGTTTTATCAAAAATGAAGATGAACCTTGTGTCTACAAGAAGGTTAGTGGGAGCGCTATTGTCTTCTTGGTGTTGTATGTAGATGACATACTACTCATCGGGAATGACATTCCTGAGCTACAGTCTGTGAAGACTTGGCTAGGGAAATGTTTCTCTATGAAGGACTTGGGTGAAGCAGCCTATGTGTTAGGCATCAGGATCTATAGAGATAGATCTAGAAAGCTTCTTGGCCTAAGTCAAAGTACATACATTGACAAGGTGCTAAAGAGGTTTAGCATGCAAGATTCCAAGAAAGGATTCTTGCCCATGTCACATGGTATAACTCTTTCTAGATCTCAGTGTCCGAGTACACCCGAGGAGAGAGAGCGCATGAGTAAGATTCCATATGCTTCAGCAATTGGATCTATCATGTATGCCATGATATGTACTCATCCTGATGTCTCATATGCCTTAAGCATGATGAGTAGGTACCAATCAAACCCTGGTGAGAGTCACTGGACAGCTGTTAAGAACATCCTTAAGTACTTACGAAGGACTAAGGATGCATTCTTGGTCTTTGGAGGTGAAGATGAGCTCGTTGTAAGGGGTTACACCGATGCAAGCTTCCAATCCGATAAGGATGATTTTAGATCGCAATCTGGTTATGTGTTTTGTATTGGTGGTGGTGCTGTGAGCTGGAAGAGTTCAAAGCAAGAGACAGTAGCTGACTCTACAATAGAATCTGAGTACATTGCCACCTCTGATGCTGCAAAGGAAGCAGTTTGGATCAAGAAGTTCATCACTGAACTTGGAGTGGTTCCAAGCATTGCCGACCCGATAGAGCTCTATTGTGACAACAATGGAGCAATCACACAGGCTAAGGAACCTTGATCTCACCAGCGATCCAAACACATACTCCGACGCTATCATCTCATCAGGGAGATCATCGAGAGGGGTGATGTAAGGATATGCAAGACTTCGACAGACAACAACATTGCCGATCCATTGACAAAGCCCCTTACACAGTAGAAGCATGATAGCCATTCTAGGTCCATCGGTATTAGATACATGGATGATTGGCTTTTAGTGCAAGTGGGAGATTGTTAGTTGTGTGCCCAAATGGGCCAATCATCATATGATTGTATTTTTGCACATTAAGTCATGATATTTTATTAAGGCATTAATCCAGCAATTATGTTTGTTGTTTTTGTTTCTGCGTAACTTAACAAACATAATTGTAACCCTAGAATAATGATATTATCAAATGTCCCTAGTCTAGTATTATTATGGAATGGGCTGCAATAATACATAACGACTAGCATAGGTGGAGACTAATATGAGATATGTAGTCTGCATATGGGTACAAGTTGGAGAACTTGTGTACGGGACCGAACCACCATGAGAACACTACATGGATCGCTATATAAGTGCCATAAGTGATTCTCATAGTGATCATGGTATATGTAGTCCTTCGACCTAAGATCATCAAGGTTCCCTACATGTGAGTCACATACTTTGATATTTTCCTTTATTGCTCGTAGCTGATTGAACTTGAAAGAGGTCATTGCGTATGTCACATATCATGCGGAGGGATTTGTATGATAAAGATGGGATTTGTCCCTCATATGTAACGGGAGTGATATCTTCGGGCCCTTTGATAGAGTAAGACTTAGAAAAATGCTTGGCCATACTCGGATGAGTTGATATATGATATCAATGTCATCAGTTTAAGTTGGTATACTCGGTAATCAAGAAACCAAAGATTAGGCTATACGAGAGTGACACATTTCATGTCTCATGCTTAGTCTTGATATCTTGGACAAAGGGACAGTGGCATATTGTTGGGTAACAATTCCTTGGAGGACGCAAGCTAGCACTGCGAGTGCAAGAAAAACGTATCTGCCGAGACGCGGTGGAAGCGTGGTGATCCCGAGAGGCTCGTGTGGATTCCATAGAGAGCTTGAACACGTCAACTGTTCAAGTTTTGTGATTCGACTCTACAGTTGAGTGAGAGATCTTAACCAAAAATTAGGTATGAAAATTTTCAAACACCAGGTTTACCCGTTTCACTTGGATCCTGGAGGGTTTCGATTAAATTTCGCTGTGCTATTTGGCTCCCGAAACCCAACAATAGCTGCAGGGTTATCACCCAAATGACCTTCTCATTTCGAAGACCTGTCACCACCCTCAAATTGATACATGACCAACCTTTTAAGAACTCTCTACACCAGCATCAGATCGGCTATACAATCAACTCAGGTAATAGACTCCCTACCATCCTTAGGAGTGTACATCATCAACCTCAGGAACGTAGGTCTACCACCTCCGACAGAGGAATGTCTACCAAAGGTTGTCCACCCATCTGATGTTCTTTCTCCAGTCACCCTCTAGGAAATCCTCGTCTATCAGATCTCTGAAAGGGGTCTTAGGAAGAAATGACAAATATAGTTGGGGGATCTTTGACAGAGCCTCGCACACGCCCCTACCCTCTGAGCATAACCCCTTATGTCTAGCTATAGACAGCTCTCTCCGAAAGTATGGACCAAATCTGGCCAAACACGTGTCCTAATCTACTAATGCTGGGCATAATGACCTCCTCCCCCCAGCCTGCTATAAATGCTCGAGGGAGGCTCCCAGGTGAAAAATAAGAGAGGTACCCTTCATTTCTACTCTATACTGTTAAATGACTTCTCCCTTCACATACTGACATGGGCATCGGAGATCCATCCCCTTAAAAAATACTCTAGGGAGCTCCTAACCCTTGTTCTTCAAGTGGTGCAGTTACTACTCAGGTGAAGTTCTACCAGAGGTCCAATCAACATGTCTAAGGTCGAAGATGTGCTAGAGCATCAAGGATATTCCTATGACTGCATTCAAGACCATATATGGGCATTATGAGTACATAATCATGTCACTTGGTTTCACTAATGCACCAACTGCTTTCATGGACCTGATGAACAATGTGTTTAAACCACATCTAGATAAATTTGTGGTTGTGTTCATTAATGACATCCTAGTGTATTCCAATGATGAAAATGAACATGAACATCACCTAAATATTGTCTTATAGACTTTGTTGGATCATCAGCTTTATGCCAAGTTATCCAAGCGTGAATTTTTGATAAGGGAAGTGTCTTTGCTAGGACACATTATAGATGCACAAGGCCTTAAGGTAGCCTAAAAAGTTCAAGGCAGTGCAAGAATGGGAAAGACCAGAGGCTATAAAGGAAATCAGAAGTTTCCTAGGATTAGTTGGATACTACAGAAAAAGTAACATTTACTCTTCAATCCGTGCGCCTGACGTAGGTTAGTGAGTGGGTAGCTTCATGTCGCATGATGAACATTGCCTCGATTCTAGGTTTTGAGGTACACATGTCATTTAGTGATTGGAGTAGCCGGCCATGCATGCCTAAAGTAAGAAGAAGGACATTTTCATCTTTCACATTTTCATTCAATACGACATTTGCTCACACTTCTTCAAGGCCTATATATACTCCTTTCCTCCAGTGGGAAATACATCCTTTGCTCTCTAGTCATTCTCCCTTTCTTTTTCCCTCCAAGTGCTTCTTCTTTTTTGGTAACCGTCCAGTGAGCTTTTCCAGTTGTAGGTGGGTCTCATTTCTAATCCCTTCTTTTCTCCTCTACTAAAGTCGATCAGTGGTCTGAGGCATCCATGACTTCTAGGGGCAACTAGGAGTTTTTTGATAATCATCCTAGCTATGCAACACCATAGAAGGTTGCCAAATGGGGGAAGAAATATCTCTTCCTGCCGATGTCACTATTTGGGTGCCATAAAAAAAAGGAGATGGGCTACCAGCACTGTGAAGGTGAGATTATAGTCTCCAAGACCCAGTTGAAGGTTGGGCTTCAGTATCCTCCTTATCTTGTGATCAAGTACTTCTATGAGTTCCACAAGATCGTACTTAACCAGCTTCCTTTGAATTGTATGCTCATTTCAATGTGTACTTGTGCATGAACAACATGTTCGGGCTTGTGCCCCACTTTTTGATCATCTTACAATACTACAGCTACCTACTACACTGACAGGGTCCCTTTACTTCATGCTTTCTTGAGGTTCTAGAAGCAAGAAGTACTCCTTCATGTTTGGCACCTGCAACAGTTAGTGCAACTAGAAGAAGAAGTACTTATTTATGACTAAACCGTAGTTCTAGGGTACATCGGGCAAGTGGCCTTCCGGGCGTTTGGAGGTGGATGTGGATGACCCTTCTATGATCCTAGACAAAAAGTTGATGAAGCATTTTCATGAATTTGACGCGTGGACTTGGGCAGTGGTAGACTCGGGGCGACTTGTCTGAGGGAGTTGATCGTTTCCCTTTTCCCATCAAGTAGGATCTAATGTCAGCAGATGTTTTGTGCACGTTACATGTTTATCCCTCTCCCTTGACCAAGCTGAAGCCACCTGTCGAAGGTGCCACAAAGTCCCTGAAAAAGAAGCCCACTATCGAAGACTTGCTTAGGACCCCTTTAAGGCCCTAGTCTTAGTCCAACTACTTCGGGGGGATCTCTCCCACCCTGCCTTTGTTTCTCGTAAGTGTCACTTTTTTTACAACTTACCTTTTCGGTGACTCAGATTAATGCCTTCTTTTTGACAGAGATGGGTGAGGACTTTAGTGCTTAATTTTACCAGAAGGCATTGGTTGCCAAGGCGTAGAAGGACGACAGTAAGAAAGTGACTAAGAGGAAGCCCAAGGGGAAGACATCTAGTTATCCTCCATAAAGAAGGCCCCATGTCATTTACTCGTCTACTGATGTTCTTGCAATAGAGCTGGCTTCGAAGGGGAAGGTTTCCATGGACACTGGGATCCCCTTCCAAAAAACTTGGAGGCCGCTAAAGTAAAGAAACATGAATGTGAGGTGTCCACCCCTCTTCTAAGCCTATGCACCACCATCGCTCTTTTCGGGGTAGTGATTGAGGAAGCCTTCACTACCCAGGTGGCCAAGAAGTAGAGAGAGAAAAGAAAAGCCAAGGCCCTCAAGGTCATGGTCGAAGATGCTGTTAAGATTTCGGATAACGAGGGCAGCTCTAGGCAAGCTAAAATCCCTTCATAAGGGTCGGCCACCTCAATTCCCATATTTCACAGTTATTTTTTAGGTTATGACTAGATCAAAGATTGGTTGGGAATTGATGTAGTAAACAAACTTCGTTGTGACCATCTAGGGGAGACTTCGGTGCATGAGTGGATGGCAGAGTGCAAGGACCAGCGTGCCACGAGGAAATCATTCCTACAGAAGTGGGATGTCCCAAGGTTGCTTGCTTGGGACGTGACCGAGGATTTGTCTCTCTTTGCCCATGATGTATCTGAAGGGTGATCACAGAGTTTAATCGGGGGGTGAACACCAATGCCACCCTTAAGGAGTTTACAAATGACCTCCTGAATGAGGAGTGCATCACGATGACTTTCATAGACTACTTCACCAAGGTCAGTCCTTTTATCCTTCAATTCGTCTTACTGCCAACTTTGCTTACTTGATTTTGTTCCATCGATGACCCTTTTTTCTTTTCGTTCTTTTTGGGGTATTTCTTTTTCATCTTCGGGTACTTCAGATATTTTGTCATAAGGTAGAGAGGGATCTGAAACAAGGTGGAGAAGAGTTTGGCTAAGGCGAGGGGGTTTCTTGCTGACATGCCCTTCAAGTTTGGGGAGCTAAAGTACAAGGCCACCATCGACCTTGCGAAACTTGAGAAGCAAGTTGGCAAGGATGTGAAGGCCATCACTCAAAAGGCCAACTCCTGCGGTGAACACCTCGGTTGCCAGTTTTTCCTATTGTCCATTAATCGTGCCATCATGAAGATCAATCATGATGATCTTGATTAGAAGGCGAAGTAATACGTAAAGGACAAGAAGTACCTTCGAAATGAGTTCCTTGAAACCTATGGCAACGTAGGGGTTTTTGGGAGTCGCCACCAATCGATTTCGCCAAGGTCGATTAGACACCTAAAAATGGTCTACGAGAGTTCGAGGGTTCGGGAGTACGGTTATGTTAACATAACTCTATTTTAACGCCCAAAATTGGTACCATAGTTGATTTTAATTTTGTTTTGCTTGCTTTTAAATAATTTCAGCTAATTTTCAACCTAGAAATTTTAATTGAATCATCCAGATGTGAATTTTTAGATTATTATGTTTATTAATTATTAATTCTTTGGTCATAAATTTTTAACCGAATAATCCAAATGCGCATTTTTAATGGTCTTAGTATTATTTTCTTTTTATTATTATTATATTTTTATTTAAATTTTTTCTTTAAAAGTAATTATCTTATCCATAGGTCTAAAAAAATTATTTAAAACCATTAATTTTTATTGGATCGTCTAGTTATGATTTTTTTTATGAAAAATTTATTTTGATAAAAGGAATAAAAGGTTAAATATTGTTATTTGAAGTTAATAAAAAAATACGTGTTTTAATATTCCAAATAGTGTTTAAAATGATGAAGAAAAAAAATAAATAAATAAAGGACATGGGGCTTGGTTGTAATAATAAAATATGGAAGTAAGATGGGCTTTTGGCCAGCAAAAAAAATGGTAAATAAATAAAATAAGATTAATGATCCACACAAAGAAAAATAAATTACAGAAAGTAAATAAATAAACAAAAAGTAAATAAAGTGGGGTGTTTAACCATCCATGTAAAAAAAAAAGGTGCAGAAAAAGTAAATAAATAAAGAAATAAGTAAAGTTCAAAAATTAAATAAATAAATAAATAAAGTGCAGAAAAAAATAAATAAGGAAAGTGGTGCACTTGGTCGTCCACGTAAAAATAAAGTGCAGAAAAATAAATAAATAAATAAATAAAATGCAAATAAATAAATAAATAAATAAAGTGGGGGTGTTTGGCCATCCACTGAAAAAAAATAAAGTATATAAAGTAAAACAATGGAGAAAAGTAAATAAAGAAAGAAAGTGGGGCGTTTAGCTATCCATGTAAAAAAAATAAAGTGGATAAAATAAATAAATGAAGAAAAGTAAAATAAATAAAAAAAGTGGGTCGTTTGGCCATCCACTTAAAAAAGATAAAAGTGCATAAAGTAAATAATTGCAGAAAAGTAAATAAATAAAGAAAGTGGGGCGTTTAGCCATCCACATAAAAAATAAAAGTGCATAAAGTAAATAATTGCATAAAAGTAAATAAATAAAGAAAGTGGGGCGTTTACCATCCACGTAAAAAAAATAAAAGTGCATAAAATAAATAAATGCAAAAAGTAAATAAATAAAGAAAGTGGGGTGTTTAGCCATCCACTTACAAAAAATAAAAGTGCATAAAGTAAATAATTGTAGAAAAGTAAATAAATAAAGAAAGTTAGGCGTTTAGCCATCCACTATATATATATATATATATATATATATATATATATATATATAGTGCATAAAATAAATAAATGTAAATGAAATGACAATAAATAAATAAAAGAAAGAAATTAAAAAAAAAGTGGGGCTTTTAGCCATCTACATAAAAGGTAGGAGGTATAACCTTCCATAAAAGAATAACAAGAAAGAAGAAAAAAGGGGAAAAAAACAAATAAATAAACACACAAAAGTTTATTGTTAGTTCTGCAAAAAACAAAAAAAAGGTTAGTGACTTGTATGAAAGAATATGATAAGCTCAAGGTTTAAAGAGGAGTTTTAGCCAAACAGAGAAGAATTCAAATTCTTGGCCGGTCAGGTCATGGGTTGCCGGGCGACGGC
The DNA here is from genome assembly GCA_005392925.1 of Aquilaria sinensis. Lineage (NCBI taxonomy): Eukaryota > Viridiplantae > Streptophyta > Magnoliopsida > Malvales > Thymelaeaceae > Aquilaria > Aquilaria sinensis. The sequence continues at coordinate 116,357 of SMDT01000514.1, forward strand.
AGGGGCGGCGGCGACGGCGGTGTCCTGCGGCTGGGTCGTCGATGGCGGTGAGGGAGACTGGTGGAGTTGGAAGGGCGGCGGCGAGGGTAGGGAGGAAGGAGGATGAGGTAGTGAGACGGTGGGGAGGGCTGGAAAGAAAGGGTCGTGGCGAGGAGGGTGGAGAGAAGGGGCGATGGCGAGGCAAGAGGAGAGAGAGGGCGGTGACGGGGGGGAAAAGGGAGAAGAAGAAGATCGTGATGGGGGGAAAAGGAAGAGATGAGGGAGAAGAAAAAAGGACGTGACGGACGGAAGAGAACACAGGGAGAGAGGGAGAGAGGATGGAAAACGACAAAAGGGAGAGAGGACGGAAACGACAAACGGAGAGAGAGAGGGGAAACGGTAAAAGATCAGTAGAGAAAAAGCAAAATTCAGGCTTTTCTGGAAAGAAGGAAAGATGAACAGGGACCTAAGCTACAGTTTTCCCTTTTCTAATTAAGAAGCTCTTATCTTACTTTTCTTTTTGTTTCTAGTGGCGGCGGGGACCATCATCAATAGTAAATGCACTGTGTGTCGTGATAAGTGCAGCAGGGGGTTTTCGGGGAGGTGGGCGAGTCCAGAGAGGAGGTGCTCTGTGTGGACTGTGTACTATGGCCGGCAGCAGTTACTTCTCGTGAAGGGGTGAAGTCGGAGAGTGCTTTCGGTGTGGGGGAGCGCCTGGAGCGAAGACTCCTCAGGAGGGCCTGCCTGAAATACTCAGAAAACAGGGGTTAGGAGGTCCCCGGAGTCTTTTTTTGGGGAGGAGACTCCGACGCCCAAGTCAGTACTCCGGAGAGGTGAAGAGAGAGGGAGAGCAGTAAGCACAAGAGACTCTTGCCTGCTGTATTCTCTTTTTTGGGCTTTAGGGGAAGAGGAGCGAGAGAAGAAAGCCCCCCATTTTCCGTGACCATTTTCCCTGTATGTATAAGAGGGGGTGAGGCCTTTGGATGGCGACACATGTATGGACGGATGCCATCCGTATCTCTAGGTGTGGGGTCCCCTAGCTGCCTGCAGGCTTCTCAGGCCACAAGCTACGTCAAGTGCAGCCCTACGTGACAGAACGTAGGTAAGGGTGGTACGCCAGAGTGCATATGAGGGCGGCGTGCAGGGTGTACGGGCGTGATGTCAGAGACTCTTTGATGGTGACTAGTGTGCCTCCAAAGTCCCTTTGATGGACGTTTCCCTTCGTGGTGAGGGGCTTTTCCCGGAGTCATACCATTACTTCGGGAAGTTCCCTGGCTCCGTAGCTGGTCCTTCGGGGGGTTTTTCCTGCAAAAGGTAGTTGGTTCTTCTCCCCCAGAGCTCGGTTCGGTCGCCTTCAGGAGTGGGGTGATCCGCAAGTCTCCCGAGGTCGGTATTTGTGGGTTACCGAGGTCATGCACCTCAGGTATCTGACTCCCTATTTTCTGAGGTTCCCAGGTGGTTGGGGCGATAGCACTTTGACTATCACATGCCCCTCTCGGAAAGCCGGAGTGGAAACTTCGGCTAGTGATCCTTTCGGGAGCGTTTTACGGGACTCGGAGTGTGATGTTTGCAAGAGAGGCACTTCGCTACCCAGGGGGTAGGCTTTGTTCGGGCAGGTGTCACCTGTTTGCCCTTTGGTCTTCTCGAGATACCCAACCTCTTCACTTTTTCTACCATAGGTTAGTGGACCGTCGCGTCTTGGAACAAGGCGTGTCAGTCCTGGAGCGACGTGCCCGTGTTTTCGGGATGTCAGAAAATGTGGCCTGATTTTTTGTGTCAGTCGACATGTGGCAGGTGCTGGTTGGGATGGGCACGCCTTTTTGCACGTGAGGGGCAATTATGACGACGTTTCGCCTTCGCGCAGCAATTATGACGCCCTTTTGGCTGCCCTTCTTCGATCTATATAAGCCTCCTCCTGTCACACTCCTCATTTGTTTTTTTTTGCTCTCATCTGCTTCTATGCCTTTTCTTCCCTTTTCGCGACGGTGTTAGCGGCGGAGCAATTTTCGGCCACCTTTCATGACGGCGTCTAGGAATCCCGACTTCAGCAAAGCTTTTGGTGGGTTCTGACTCTAGAGATCCTTCGGTTTTTGCTTTTCTTTTAATTTTCTGAAGTCATTTCTCTTCTTTCCGAAGTCTCTTTTTCGGTCAACCATGTCTTCGCCTATTCCCGAGAGCTGGAAACCTCTTATGTCCCACCCTTGTTGTTCCACTTCTGAGAAATTAGAGAGGTGGACAACTAAATTTTTTCTTCCTTCCTACGCCACCACGAGGTTACCCCACCTCGGACAGTTTAGCTTTATGAACCGGGAGGACGAGGTCACCGTTTTCTGAGCCCAACTAAAGGTCGGACTTCGGTTTCCTCCTGCAAAGATGATTTGTGACTTTTGCCAATTTCATGGCATAGCTGTGAATCAACTTCCTCCCAATTCATACTGCTATTTTAATGCCTTTCTCTGCATGTGCGGGGTCTTTGGGGTAGAACCCCATTTTATCCTGTTCATGCAGTATTACAAGCTCTATCCGGTCCCGAAGGGTGGCTTTTATTTCATGCTACCTCGGGGATCTAGGAGCAAGAAATTCATGTTCACCTTCACTTCCAAAGATAGCTGGCGAGGGTGGCAAAGGAAGTTCTTCTTCCTGAAGGTGGCGGAAGCCTGGTCATATGTTCCGACCAAGTGGGCTCGGGGAAAACTGGAGATGGATGTCGTAGATCCTAAGAAGTTGCTAACACCAGAGTTGGCGACGAGGTTTGCGGACATCGACAGATGTATTCGTGCTGTCGCCGACTGGGATGCCAAGGTCCCTCCACGCTCTCTCTACCCTTTCCCCATTATGTGGAAACTCATGACCGAAGAGGTCCTTCGGGAGTTGGGGGTGGTTAAGGAGCACAAGACGGATCTCGACATGCCAGCTTTCATAATCAAGGGACTTTTTGCCTGATGAGACGTATGCTTGTTTCTTTTTTGCAGAGGATTTGGCGCCCCTGGCTTGGAAGATTGAGCACGCCTGAAGGAGGGCTCTTCGGGATTCCCACTTCCCAAAAGACAAAGTTCCAAGGGAGCCGTTTTGGTCTTTTACAATGGACATGAATCTGTTCTCCGAGGATTGTCAGGACATGGCTCCCCAGATGGCGAGGGAGGTGCTTACTTAGGCTTCTTTAAGGCTGTTGCCGAGGAGTGTGCCTCCGAGGACTCCCTTGCCGCCAAAGTTTCCGAGCATGCTGCTCAGGTAGGCCTCTTCATTTTCCTTCCCACTTTTTTGTCTAAATATTTTGGCTTTTCTTGTAAATTTCACTAAGTAACTTCTCTCCTTCTTTTTTACAGCTCTTGGGGTATAGCGGATACGTTAGGGCTTGGGCAGCAAAGTAGTCTTCGGTTTGAGCTTAAGCCGAAGATAACCTTGAGAAGGTTAAGGTCTTCTGTGCTAACTCGGTTGTGACGAACACCGAGTTGAGCCGAATAGCCAAGGAGAGGGTTGCCAATCATCAGGAGGAATTCTTGAAGGGCCAAGAGGAGCTCATGAAGGATTTCTGCAAGAAGATGTCCGACCTTGGTGAGAAGGTTATGAGCCTGACTTCGGCCAACGAGGCCGTTCAGAAGGAGAAGGAAAAAGAAGCTGCTCTCCTGATGAAGGCTTTTGCCGAGAAAGCCGACCTTCAAGCCGAGGTCGAGTCGCTGAAGAAGGGCTCGAAGAAGAAGAAGAAGATAAAGGAGCTGGAGAAGGAAGCTGAAGATCTTTGGAAGGAGGTTTCGGATCTTCAGAATGAGGCAGACGAATTGGACGTTGAAAAGGACAAAGCCGTTCAGGCGACCAAGGTTGCCTTTCAGGACGGCTTCTGCTTAGCTCGTTATCAATTTCAGAAGAAATATCCGGACATCTACCTCTCTTTCTTGGCTGCCCTGGATATTCCCGAGGGCCACGGTGGACTTGGTCGAAAGTTGAGCTTCTCAACCTATCATTTGTCCCTCCTCCCTCAACGAAGGCAGCGGACAAAGATACGGGAGCCGGAGCTTCCCATGCCACCGAGGACCCTTAGATATTCTAGAGCCTTTTCCTTCTTCTTTTTCTTTGTACTTCTTCTTTTTGTAACCTTCTTCTTGTATCAAGACCTTTTTCAATAAATTTTCCTTCACGAATCGGTTAAGTCTTTTTGAGCAATTTTGTTTCTTAGTTGTCCTGACCACTTTCGGTCGAAGGACTTTCGGAAAGATACGAGCAATTTTTGTTTCCCAGTTGTCCCGACCACTTTCGGTTAAGGGACTTCGGAAACGTATTTTTGGCTCGTTTCTTTAGTCAAGCTTTGGGTAAACGCTCGTTGTTGGTGAAGTTCCCTTAGTCAAATTTTCAGCCTGCACTCGTTGGCCGTACTCAATAGACTTCGCCTTTTTTGGGCATAGAACCCAGTCAACTAAAAGAAGACTTTTGAGAGTCAATGGTCTTTACCTTTTTTTTTTGGGCATATATCCCAGTCAACTTCGGGAGGAAGACAAGACTTTCGGGAGTCAATGGACTTCACCTTTGTTTGGCGAGTATAGCGGAAAACTTCTGTACTTAGAGGAAATTACTTGTACAATTTCCCATCTAAAATTCTAAGTATAGAATTTCTTTAAGGCCTCTGAGTGCCATGCATTTCTCAGCTTTCCTCCTTTGGTACCGCCAAGCTTGTGTACTCCCTTTCGGACCTCTTCTAGGACCGAATATAAGGCCCTTTCCTGTTTGGCTGAGGTACCCCATGGGTCGGTTTTCGGGGTTCAAACTAGGCCTTTCGGAGGACGAGGGAGTGGTGTCTCCTCCGTGGCCCCTCGGGGAGTTTGTTCTGATAACTCCTTTGTTGTTTGCTCCCCCCAACCTCTTTTATGGTCCCTCTTTCATAGTTCTGTTGACTACCTCAACTTACCTATTGCTTTGGGGCTGAACTAATGAGGTGAAGTGCGTTTTGATTCCGAGGTTGGTGACAAATTTTTGGAATCCCCTGTTCCACAGGCTGAGAAGTATTATCAGCCATGGTCACCGTCGGTATGCCAATTCTGCATATCATGTTCTTCCAGACGAACTTTTGCATATCTTTTGCCAAAATGGTCGCTAAGAGTCCTGCCTCGCTCCACGTAGTGAAGTGGTCTACTGGCACTATGCGGATCTTCACTTCTTCGGGAGCTGCCAGGAGTGGACCGATGAGGTCTATGCCCCATACTTGCAAAAAGGCAAGGGTAATCTTTCGGGGTTATCCATTCCGAAGGCGGTCTTTGGGTGCTAGCATGTTTTTGGCCATTTTCACGCTTTCTGGATTAATTGTCTTGCACCCACTTTTTACGAACTTGCGTTCCTTTACTGGCATAGTTCCTCCTCAATCAGGGAACTTCGTCCGGAACATCTTCGCACTTTTCGCCGCTTTATGAAGGTTTTCGGGACTTTTTGGTCGTGAGGTCTCTCTTTGAAGGATCTTTCCTTCCTTTGTCTGAGGGTACTGCATTTAGTGTTTCCATGCTCAACTGGCTCACTACTTTGGTAACCCCATTTGATTGCTTTGGTGACCTCCTTGCCTCTGGGCCCTCGAGGGCATGGTCGAGCGGTCTGCTATTCTACGCTTTTTGTTGACAGGGAGTTCCTACCTTCGCTAGGTCTCCCTCATTCGGTTTCAGCATTTTCTATCTTTGGGACTTTGGTAATGAAGTCCATTTAGTGCCTGGGCTTTCATTGTCCTTCTTGGCTCATACGTGATGTAGTATTTTCCGAGTTCGATGCACCGCTTTGATACCTTCCCCGAATGTCCTACTTCTTTTCATAACGTCCCGCAGAGGCGCGCTACTCTAGATAGTGATATCGTGTCCTTGGAAGTAGAATCGCAGCCTTCTTCCTGATGGCTTCTTCGGGGCGAGGGGCATCTGTCCTTGTCACCGACGACAACTTTTCCTTGGGTGCAGAACTCCTTCGGCGGGGAGCTCTGGGCCATTTAAACCCTGTTTCTCCCACAAGTTGGGCTCTGAGGGGTATGTTTCCCGCCGAGGACTCATCTCATCGTTCTCTGCTTCCCATATTCTTGTGAGTTGACACGGGACCCCTCTCCGATGAAGCACTGATGAAGAGGACCTTCGACCCGATTTTAGCTGAGGCAAGGTTCGGTCCAACTGCTGCGTTCTCTTCAACCACAGCAAAGTGTGGGAATTCGCGCAGGAAGGCCATGGCAATATCTAGAGGAGATTCGTCCTCAGGTCGGGCTGTCCCTACTGTCGTTATTCAGTTGCCAGTTGGACCTCTGGCGCGGACGGGGACCTTGGGGGCTCCTTGTCATTAGAACGCTGAGTTATCAACAACGATGACCTGGGAGTGTGTTCCCACAGACGGCGCCAAAGGGTGGCGGCGGGAGCCATCATCAATAGTAAATCCACTGTGTGTCGTTATAAGTGCAGCAAGAGGTTTCCGGGGAGGTGGGCGAGTCCAGAGAGGAGGTGCTCTGTGTGGGCCGTGTACCATGGCCGGCAGCAGTTACTTCCCGCGAAGGGGTGAAGTCAGAGAGTGCTTCCGGTGTGAGGGAGCGCCTGGAGCGGAGACTCCTCAGGAGGGCCTGCCTGAAATACTCAGAAAACAGGGGTTAGGAGGTCCCCGGAGTCTTTTTCCGGGGAGGAGCCTCCGACGCCCAAGTCAGTACTCCGGAGAGGTGAAGAGAGAGGGAGAGCAGTAAGCACAAGAGACTCTTGCCTGCTATATTCTCTTTTTTGGGCTTTAGGGGAGGAGGAGCGAGAGAAGAGAGCCCCCATTTTCCGTAACCATTTCCCCTGTATGTATAAGAGGGGGTGAGGCCTTTGGATGGCGACACGTGTATGGACGGATGCCATCTGTATCTCTAGGTGTGGGGTCCCCTAGCCGCCTGCAGGCTCCTCGGGCCACGAGCTACGTCAAGCGCAGCCCTACTTGACAGAACGTAGGTAGGGGCGGTGCGCCAGAGTGCATACGAGGGTGGTGTGCAGGGTGTACGGGCATGATGTCAGAGACTCCTTGATTGTGACTAGTGTGCCTCTGAAGTCCCTTTGATGGATGTTTCCCTTTGTGGTGAGGGGCTTTTCCCGGAGTCACACTGTTACTTCGGGAAGTTCCCTAGCTCCGAAGCTAGTCCTTCGGGGGGCTTTTTACTGCAGAAGATAGTTGGTTCTTCTCCCCCGAAGCTTGGTTTGGTCGCCTTCAGGAGGGGGTGATCCGCAAGTCTCCCAAGGTCGGTATTGGAGGGTTACCGAGGTCATGCACCTCAGGTATCTGACTCCCTATTTTCCGAGCTTCCCAGGTGGTTGGGGCGATAGCACTTCGGCTATCAGTTTCTTTGCAAGTTTGGACCCCTATTTATAGGGGAGGAGCATTTGATTCCTTCAATTTAAAAAAAAAATAATATTTTAATTAAAAACAGATTAAAAACATAATTTGGTAAAAATGACAGTTTTAGTCCTTCAGCTTTCTTTGGCTACTGGTTTGGTCCCATATTTTTCACGAAATTTCTGATTTTCCCAAATTTGTCTGTTCTGTCGATTTTGCCGAAAATTGTCCGTTTCGCCCAAAAATCATGCGAAAAATTACCAGATTTCCCTGCAATTTTTAGATTTCGTCAAATTTTTCCCAAACTTCTCAATCCTGTAAGATTCACCCCAAACTTCTTATTTTTGTCAAATAAAAAACTTCCCCTTTTTATATTTTACATATATAGATATATATAAATTTACTATCTAACGTTACGAAACAAAAATGGCCCCCCTAAACTATTTAATTTAATTTTTTTCTTTTTTTAATTAATTAATTAATTAATAATAATTAATTTTAAAATTTTTGGTTTTAAATTTCTTTGTTTTTAATAGTCGAACGAAATTAGGTGTCAACAGCTGCTCCCCTTTGCATGCTTCATAGGACATGACGCCTGCAAAGCCGTTACCAAATTTCGTCCGACCTTAGCTAGGCATTAAGACCTTCTCACGGCCTAAACTCTGAGGAGAAAAACCTTTTTCTCCTTCTTTTTTAGGTTAAGGAACTTTCCTTATTACCTCTACGACAGGAACTCTCCTATCGTCTAAGAAAAATTGATGGAGTTTGAGGTTAAGGAGCCTTCCTTAGTACCTCTGTGACAGGAACTCTCCTATCATCCAAGAAAAATTTATGGAGTTTGAGATTAAGGAGCTTTCCTTAGTACCTCTACAACAGGCACTCTCCTATCGTCTAAGAAAAATTGATTGAGTTTGAGGTTAAGGAGCTTTCCTTAGCACTTCTACGACAGGAACTCTCCTATCGCCCAAGAAAAATTGATTGAGTTTGAAGTTAATGAGCATTCCTTAGTACCTCTACCACAGGAACTCTCCTATCATCTAAGAAAAATTGATTCAGTTTGAGGTTAAGGAGCTTTCCTTAGCACCTCTACGACATGAACTCTCCTATCGTTCAAGAAAAATTGATTGAGTTTGAGGTTAAGCAGCTTTCCTTAGTACCTCTACGATAGGAACTCTCCTATCGTCCAAGAAAAATTGATTGATTTTGAGGTTAAGGAGCTTTCCTTAGTACCTCTACGAGAGGAACTCTCCTATCGTCTAAGAAAAATTGATTGAGTTTGAGGTAAAGGAACTTTCCTTAGTACCTCTACGACAGGAACTCTCCTATCGTCCAAGAAAAATTGATTGAGTTTGAGGTTAAGAAGCTTTCCTTAGTACCTCTACGATAGGAACTCTCCCATCGTCCAAGAAAAATTGATTGAGTTTGAAGTTAATGAGCATTCCTTAGCACCTCTACCACAGGAACTCTCCTATCATCTAAGAAAAATTGATTGAGTTTGAGGTTAAGGAGCTTTCCTTAGTACCTCTACGATAGGAACTCTCCTATCATCCAAGAAAAATTGATTGATTTTGAGGTTAAGGAGCTTTCCTTAGCACCTCTACGACAGGAACTCTCCTATCGTCTAAGAAAAATTGATTGAGTTTGAGGTTAAGGAGCTTTCCTTAGCACCTCTACCACAGGAACTCTCCTATCGTCCAAGAAAAATTGATTGAGTTTGAAGTTAATGAGCATTCCTTAGTACCTCTACCACAGGAACTCTCCTATCATCTAAGAAAAATTGATTGGGTTTAAGGTTAAGGAGCTTTCCTTAGCACCTCTACTACAGGAACTCTCCTATCGTCCAAGAAAAATTGATTGAGTTTGAGGTTAAGAAGCTTTCCCTAGTACCTCTACGATAGGAACTCTCCTATCATCCAAGAAAAATTGATTGATTTTGAGGTTAAGGAGCTTTGTTTAGTACCTCTACGAGAGGAACTCTCCTATCGTCTAAGAAAAATTGATTGAGTTTGAGGTTAAGGAGCTTTCCTTAGTACCTCTACGACAGGAACTCTCCTATCTTCTAAGAAAAATTGATTGAGTTTGAGGTAAGGAGCTTTTCTTAGTACCTCTACGACAGGAACTCTCGTATCATCTAAGAAAAATTGATTGAGTTTGAGGTTAAGGAGCTTTCCTTAGTACCTCTACGACAGGAACTCTCCTATCATCTAAGAAAAATTGATTGAGTTTAAGGTTAAGGAGCTTTCCTTAGTACCTCTACGACAGGAACTCTCCTATCATCTAAGAAAAATTGATTGAGTTTGAGGTTAATGAGCTTTCCTTAGCACCTCTACGACAGGAACTCTGCTATCGTCCAAGTAAAATTGATTGAGTTTGAGGTTAAGGAGCATTCCTTAGTACCTCTACCATAGGAACTCTCCTATCATCTAAGAAAAATTGATTGATTTTGAGGTTAAGGAGCTTTCCTTAGTACCTCTACGACATGAACTCTTCTATCGTCCAAGAAAAATTGATTGAGTTCAAGGTTAAGGAGCATTCCTTAGTACCTCTACGACAGGAACTCTCTTATCGTCTAAGAAAAATTGATTGAGTTTGAGTTAAAGAGCTTTGCTTAGTACCTCTACGACAAGAACTCTCCTATCGTCCAAGAAAAATTGATTGAGTTTGAGGTTAAGGAGCATTCCTTTGTATGTCTACGTCAGGAACTCTCCTATCGTCTAAGAAAAATTGATTGATTTTGAGGTAAGGAGCTTTCCTTAGTACCTCTACGATAGGAACTCTCCTATCGTCTAAGAAAAATTGATTAATTTTGAGGTTAAGGAGCTTTCCTTAGTACCTCTATGACAGGAACTCTCCTATCGTCCAAGAAAAATTGATTGAGTTTGAGGTTAAGGAGCTTTCCTTAGTACCTCTACGACAGGAACTCTCCTATCGTCTAAGAAAAATTGATTGAGTTTGAGGTTAAGGAGCTTTCCTTAGTACCTCTATGACAGGAACTCTCTTATCGTCTAAGAAAAATTAATTGAGTTTGAGGTTAAAGAGCTTTCCTTAATACCTCTACAACAGGAACTCTCCTATCATCTAAGAAAAATTGATTGAGTTTGAGGTTAAGCAGCTTTCCTTAGTACCTCTACGAGAGGAACTGTCCTATCGTCTAAGGAGCTTTCCTTAGTACCCCTACGACAGGAACTCTCGTATCGTTGAGGAAAAATAGACAATAGAGAAAAATTCTTTCCTCTTTTTTGGGGTTAAGGAGCTTTCCTTAGTACCCCTACGACAGGAACTCTCCTATCATTTGAGAAAAATAGACAGTGGAGAAAAACACTTTCCTCCTTTTTGTGGTTAAGGGGCTTTCCTTAGTACCTCAAGCAAAAATTTATAAGAAGGCAATTGAAGTTGGAATAATTTCTTCGAAAGTGTGAATTTTCATAATAGGCAAGTGCAAAAATTTAAACTTCCATGAAACTAGTGAATCTTGATGATGAGAAATCTGACAAATTATGCAAGGGAATGGATGTTTGGAATCAATATCCAAGTTTTATTTAATATTTTCTTTAGAAAATGTAGATTCCCTTGTGAGATATGTCATCCAAAATAAGGTTGAAGCTTAGCTACCCCAAAACATTATGACTAGTATACCTAATAGGATGCGTATCAAGAGCAAAAAAATTACTCCTTACTCAGCCATTCCAAACTAAAGGCTTTGTCCTATGGTTTTAATATCAGCACAAACAAAAATATCCTAAAAGGTAAAAAAAGAAAGAAGAAATTCCCTGAAAATAAAAACTGAAACACGAAAAATGCTAATAATAAAACTAAAGGACAAGAAGAATAGATCGAATTGCTTCTTCTTCCACAATGCTTCAATAGGCCGGATAAAGGACAATTATGGGATGGAACTGGTCGGGAAAGATTGTCGTGTCCAATCTATCTGAATCATTGCTGGATCTGGTTCAGGAACAAAAGCTTGCATTTTATTTAGCAATTCTTCAGTAGTTGTTGCAGATATTTGGATTTGTCATGCCACTTTTGATATAAAATTCTTCTACATAGCGTAATCTACAAAAGATATCACACCTGTAAAAAAATTGTTAATATTCAACAGCCCAATGGGTTTCTTGTGCAAATTAAGTTGGGCCATGGAAGGAATTTGGAAGATTTCTCCCAATGTGCAAAAACCTCCTGGTAGAGCGATAAAAGCATCAACATTAAAAAGCATTTGTAACAAACGCTCTTGCAAATTTTTAACCACTAATTCTTCTCCAATCGTGCCCCCAGAAACAAATTTCAAAGGTCCAAGGATAATGCCCAAAACTTGACTTCCTCCTAGAGATGCTGTTGATGCTACACCTCCCATTAATCTGACACTACCTCCTCCATAAACTAAATGTATTTTTAGCTCAGCTAATACTCTACCCAAATGGTTGGCTGCCTTTAAATACTCTTCATCTTTTCCAGGAAAAGCCCTAGAATATACACAAATACTTCAGGATTTACGAGTTGAGGTTTTCTCCATTCCTATCCTTAACCTTGTAAGAAATGAAAAGAAAAGGATGTATTTATAGAGGTGAAAAGATAATGCAATAATTACATTTACAAGAGTAGGTACATTATTGTTGGAAGAGAAGGAAAATTTTCAAAAGTGACAGCTAGCATGTACAGTAGTCATGACTGTGGCTCACGTCAATTACATTTACAGGAGTAGGTACATTATTGTCCGAGGAAAAGGAAAATTTCCAAAATGACAGCTAGCATGTACAGTAGTCGTGACTATGGGTCACATCTTCCACTGGTTTTACATCCAATAACGGCTTCAACGCCTTCTATGAGTCGAGGATTTGCTTCCCATCTAGTTTTCCTACAAACTGGCAAACAGGGTCATTTACAGTCAGATTCCCAAGACTATAACGGTCTTGTTCTTTATGGAAGGCCCTCCATAAATCGACAATTTCATGTTGCACTATTCCACAAGAATGCATTTCAAGAGTTCCTCGAATATCCTCCAGAGATTCCTTACATAGGCCATTCTTAATGAACCTTCTTTTATCTTCACGATTTTTGGAGATGAATCCTAAAGAGCGACATTTAGTATCGCAATTCCATCATCCACATTTATGACAGACGCCTAGCCTCTTTGCTCTTCGCTTTTTGGCATAAGCGCTTTTACCTAAGCCAGGCATACAGGGCATAAATGCATTTGAAACTTCACCAACCGAACGGACCTTAGCTTCAATTAACCACCACACATTATCAGGAATGCCTTTATGTATAAATACTCTAATTCTTTCACATCTAGCTTGGTAAATCTTTTTAAGAACATTTATTGGGGAGGAAGGAAAGTACTTTCACATGGCAAAAAGAGTAGAATCCATTGATGAGAGAAGAATTTGAGAGAAGAGAGGAAGAAATCAGTTATTGTAGGAAACTGAAATAACCGACTTGAGAGTCACGGAGTACCGTATCCGCTACTTAACCGAAAAGAGAACACGCATTTATAGCGATGAAAGAATAACGTGTTAATTACGCTTACAGAAGCAAATACATTATTTTCAAAAGAAAAGGTAAATTTTCCAAATATGACAAATTGTATGTACAGTAATTGTGACTGTGGCTCACATCTTCCATTGGTTTACGTCCAGTAACGGCTTCAACGCCTTCTATGAGTCGGGGATTTGCTTCCCATCTAGTTTTCTTACAAACTGGCAAATAGGGTCTTTTAAAGTCAGATTCTCGAGACTATAACGCTCTTGTTCTTCGTGAAAAATACTCCATAAACCAAGAATTTCACGTTGCATTGATCCACAAGAATGCGTCTCAAGAGTCAATCAGATATCATCCAACGAATCCTTACTCAGGCCATTCTTGATGAATCGTATTTTATCTTCCCGATTATCAGAGATCATTCCTAAAGAACGACATTTAGTATTACAAGTCCATCAACCATATTTATGACAGACTTGTAACCTTTTCGCTCTTCGCTTTTTAGCATAAGAGCTTTTCCCTATGCCAGGCATGTGAGACACAAATGCATCCGGGACTTCACCTGCCAGACGAACCTTAGATTCAATTAACCACCGCACATCTTCAGGGATTCCTTTGTGGATCAAAACTCTTAATCGTTCATAGCGAACTCGGTAAATATTTTTAAGAATGTTTATTTGGAGAGAAGGAAAGTATTTTTGTAAGGCAGAAAGAGTAGGTGATGGCCAGGGGCCTCATCGTTCAGAGTCATGATGACTGGAGGAGAGACTTCTGGGAGGAAGAACGCCTGGTGGATTGGATCGCCCAAAGGAGAGTGCCTGGAAACTCAGAAACAAAGGGTTAGGGGGGGGGGGGGGGGGAGCCTCCGACGCCCAAGTCAATGGTGGCTGAGAGAAAGGCAGAGAAAATAGCACAAAGGGCTTAGGAGTCTCGCCTGGTAATTTTCTCTGAGTGTGGGGGCCGTATTTTTCCAACCAGCCTCCTGCCAAATATTAATTCCTGGTATTTATAGGAGTGCCTAGCCCGTTCAGATCGCGACACGTGTTCGGTCGGATGTTCTTGAATTTCTGGGCGTACGAGACAGATAGCTGGTAGCAGGTTGCCTTGAGCCATGTGCTGAGACGGGCCATGATGTGATTCTGATGGCGTCAGCGTGGCAGTGCGCCTTTTGAGGCGGATTGTGGCGTCTGCGAATGGATGTGTCAGAGGCTTCCTTAAATGCTTCCATAAATGCTCCTGCCGTACTCCCGAGGTCCCTGGGTGAGGTCGTCCTTTGGTATGGACAAAGCCTCTTTGGGAAACAAGGCCTCAATTCGGGGGTTTCCAGTTTCAGGGGTTTCCAGTTTCAGGGAGTTCCGCCTTCGGGGATATCATGTTCGGCTCGCTATGTCTGGTGCCGCTTTCCCGAAGGCGATCTGTTCACAACCTTGGGGGGCCGAGTAGTGTCCTCGGGTTTTCCTGGCGTGCCGGGCTCGGAGCTCTTCGGCTATCTCCCGAGGTGCATGATCACACCTTTTCTCGGGTAGCGCCAGTTCTTCTGGCCATTCTTGTGGCAGGGAGTTCGGCCAGATTGAGGCGATAGCGTTTGGCTATCACATGCCCCCCTTTGGAAAGCCGAAGTGAAGACTTCGGTTTTGCATCTCTTTCCGAGGTTGTTTATGGGAGTCTCTTTGGAAGCTTAACCTGTTCCGAGGATGCGCCTTTTGCCCGAAGATCATGGGCTCTTCGGCCTTGGCCTGTTCTTTGGTGTCTTCGAGGCGGAGCCTGTGCCGAAGATACACCTCTTGCCCGAAGGTCATGGGCTGTTCGGCCATAGCCTGTCTCTTGGCGTCCTCGAGTTGGCCTGCTCTTTGTTTCTGCAGGTCTGTTTGGCCAAGCGTGTCAGTCTGAGCGGCGCGTCCCAGTTTTCCAGGGATGTCAGAAGACGTGTCCCAGTTTTCAAGGGACGCTTGGAGGACGTGTCCCCCATTTTTGCGCAGCGGTTGACACATGGCGCTTTGCCATTGGAGGAGAGTCACGTCGGTTACAGAGGGCGCGCCTTTTCAGGTGCAGAGAGCAGTTACGGCGACGGTTCGCCTCCAAAGGGTACTTATGACGATGTTTCGGTTACCCACCTCTGGCTTATAAATAGCCCATTCCATCATAAGTTCCTTTTGCTTTTTCTTCTGCTCTTTTCTCTGCTTTGCCCCTGTTCTTGCACTTTCTTGCTTTCTGTGGCGGAGCTACCTTAATCAGAGCTTTTTTCCAGCCAACTTTCACGACGGCGTCCTCAGATTTTGGCAAATCTTTCGGTGGGTTTTTGTTTTCCAGAGCGCTTTGATCCCTGTGTTCTTTTGAGTTTTTCTCTGGAAACTGTTTTCTTCCGTTTTCAAACTCGTTTTCATGTCGAAAATGCCCATTCCTGAGAGCTGGCAGCCTCTTTTAGCCCATCCTTGTTGCACCACCCCTGCAAAGTTAGAGAGGTGGAAGAAAAAATTCTTTCTTCCCTCTTACGCCATTACTAGGCTGCCTCGTTCTAGCCATTATGCTTTTTCAAACCATAGTAAGGAGGTTACCGTTTTCCGAGCCCAGCTGAAGGCCGGTCTTCGGTATCCTCCCCCGAAGATGGTGTGCGAGTTCTGCAAATTTCATGGCATTGCTGTGAACCAGCTTCCCCCGAACTCGTTCTGCTATTTTAACGCCTACCTCTGCATGTGTGGCGTCTTCGGGATAGAACCCCATTTCATAATCTTTATGCAGTACTACAAGCTCTCTGTGGTCCCGAAGGGTGGCTTCTATTTCATGCTACCTCGGGGATCCGGGAGCAAGAAATTCATGTTCACCTTCGCCACTAAGGATAGCTGGCGGGGGTGGCTGGCGGGGGTGGCAACAGAAGTTCTTCTTCCTGAAGATGGACGAGGCCTGGTCGTACGTTCCGACCAAATGGGCTCAGGGAACACTGGATGTGGACGTTGTTGATCCGAGGATGCTGCTGACCCCAGAGTTGGCTCCCGTGTTCGCGGATTTCGACGCCCACATTCGGGCTGTCTCTGACTGGGATCTCGAGGTCGCTTCGCGCGCCCTTTACCCTTTTCCAATCAACTGGAAGTTGATGACCGAAGAGGTCCTTCGGGAATTAAAGGTGGTAAAGGAGCACAAGACTGACCTCAAGATGCCAGCTCCTGCCATCGCCGGGAAGGATTCCTGGTTGGTCAAGCTTCTTAAGGAGGAAATTTCTTTCGAAACGCTTGTCGAAAGTGAGTCATCTTCTACTCCTTTGCTGTTTTTTTCCTCGGACTTACGCTGATGTTTCTCTCCTTTTTCAGAGATGGGCGACGGGACTGCCGCCTATTACAAGTCCCTTTTCTCCGGCCAAGTGGAGAAGGGCGATCAGACGAAGAAGGCGGCTTCCCGAAGGCGAAAGTCCGTTGGTGCTGGTCCCTCGTCTAAACGGGCGAAGAAGACTGTTATTTCTTCCCATTTGGAAAGTATTAGGGAGGGAAACGAGGGCCGAGGTTGCTGTCACTTCGCCGCCTGATGATTCGGCCGAGGTCCCCTGCTCAGGTTCCTCTAGAAGAAATTCCCGAGGAGACTGCCGAGGAGCCTGGGACAGCCGAGATTCCGGCGCCTGAGACTGCTGTTTCCGAGGTCCCTTCAACCGACGTCCCTCCTCAAAGTCCTACTGCGTCGCAGGCCCTCCTTGATGTAGTGGTAGAAGTACCTTCTGCCGAGGAGCGGCGCAGGCGGAAGGGCAAGGGCATTTCAACCGAGGAGGCCGAGGACTCCGAGGACGTCGTTGTCGAGGTTCCACCAGGTTTGTTTCCAGACAAAGTGTACTTCCTTTGTTTTTTCTGGATTGCCTTCTTTGTCTTTAATCTCCTTCTCATTCTTGCCACGCAGTGGAGTTGACTACCCCTGACTGGGCGGCCGAACATGCTCGGAAGCGAGCTCTTCGGGACGCCAAAATCCCACAAGGGAAGATACCAAAGGAGCCTTTCTGGACGTTCACGGAGGACATGAATTTGTACGCCGAGGACTGTCCTCAAATGGCGAAGGAAATTTCGAAGGGGGTGCTTATTGAGGCCTCCTTCAAGGCTATAGCGGCGGCCCATCCGGGGGATAACACTCTCGCCGCAAAGATCACCGAGCATGCTGCTCAGGTATATCCTTCACAGCTCTTTCCCTTCAATTTTTTCCTAAGTTTTTGGCTCTTACTGACCTTGCGTTTTATCTTTTTGCAGCTGCTGGGGTACGCCGGCTTTCTCCGAGTTCGGGTGGCCAGGGAGGTTGCCTTCCGAACTTCGGCCACTTAGACCATGAATGAGGCGAGGATCGCACTCGCGGAGTCGGCCGCCAAAAACCAGCAGCTGAAAGAGGCTGCTGAGAAAGAAGTGACTGCACTTCGGGAGGAGTTCCGGAAGGAAAAAGAAGAACTTCAAAAGGATTCCTCCCAGAAGATTGCTGACCTCGGTGATCAAATAAAGGGGATGCTCGCCGCCAACGAAGATCTTCTCAAGCACAAGGCTGGTTCTGACAGCCTTATAGTGTCGTTGACGAGTGAGAATAACACTCTTCGGGCTGAGGTCGAGTCTTTGAAGAAGGGGTCCAAGGGGACGCTGGAGATAAAGGCGCTGAAGGAGGAGATTGCTGAACTGAAGGACGACCTTGACGACCTCGAGCTTGATAAGAACGAGTCTGATCAAATGGCGAAGGTTGCCTTTCAGGACGGCTTCTGCCTTGCTCGTCACCAGGTTCTCCAGAGGTTCCCAGATTTAGACCTCTCTTTTCTGGAGGCCCTAAATATTCCTGAGGGACCTCGGTGGGAATGGTCCAAGGTCGAGCATCTGAAACTTCCTCCTTCAATTCCAGCGCCAAAGGTGGTGGAAAAGGGCGGGCCAGCGAGTGGCTCTCGGGACGCCGCGAACCCTTAGGCTATTTTTTAGGGCCCCTTTTCCTTCCCTTCTCCTTTGCGCTCCTTCTTCGGGCACTTCTTCTGTAAAGCAGCTTTGCTCTTAATGAAGATTTTTTTGGCTAAGTCTTTTCTTGCAAGTTTCTTCATTTCCATTGTCCCGAACACGTTCGCTCAAGAGACTTCGGAAAACCTGCGATCAAAGAAACTTTTTTACCTTCCTTTGTCCCGAGTGCGTTTGCTCGAGAGACTTTCTGGAAAGTCTGAAAAAATTTGACTAAGTCTTTTTGCAGGCTTTTGCATTTCCAATTTTTCCCGAACATGATTGCTCAAGGGACTTCGGAAAACCTTCAGTCAAATTTTTGTTTTTCCAGTTGTCCCGAGCATGTTTGCTCAAGGGACTTCGGAAAACCTTTCGCGAGATTTTTCACTTCCCATTTTCCCGAGCACGTTCGCTCAAGGGAGTTCGGAAAATTATCTCTGCGCTGGCTATGGCGAGTACTTCTGCGAGATTTTTGTTTTCCATCTTTCCCGAGCGTGATGGCTCAAGAGACTTCGGAAAGTCATATCTACGCTTTATCATGGCGAGCATCTTCGCGGAATTCTGCTTTGCACAATTTTGGATACTTAAGAACTTTCCTTAAGAGCATTCTTGTATTTCTGTACTTACAATTCCTCCGCTTCATCTTAGGCGTAGAATTTTTTCAAGGCGTCTGAGTGCCAAGTGTTTTTCAATTCTACGCCTTCGGCGTTGCCAAGTTTGTACACGCCTTTTCGTACTTCGGCGAGAACCAGATAAGGTCCTTCCCAGTTTGCGCGAAGTACTCCGTGGGACGGCCTTCGGGGTGCAAAGTCAGCCTTTCGGAGAACGAGGTCTCCCTTCTTGATTTCTTTTGGCCTGGCTCGTAAGTTTATAGCCGCGGCCACTCTTTGCTGGGAAGCTTTTCTTCTCAGTTCGGCTATTTCTCTGTGTTTGGCCACAAGATCGAGATTGGTTCTCAGACCGAGGTCGTTACCACCTTCATCAAATACTTGCACCCGTACTGAAGGTTGAACTATCTCTATTGGGATAATGGCCTCTGTTCCGAAGACGAGTGAGAAAGGAGTCTCCCCTGTGGCTCTTCGGGGCGTCGTTCGGTAGCTCCATAATACACTTTGGAGTTCTCCTGGCCATTTCCCCTTGGCTTCCCCTAGTCTCTTTTTCAGGCCATCTTTTATGGTCCTGTTCGATACTTCCACCTGCCCGTTACTTTGGGGGTGAGCTACTGGGGCGAAGTGCATCTTTATTCCGAGGTCACTGATGAATTCTTGGAATCCTTTGTCTATGAATTGGGATCCATTATCAGCTACTAGTACCCTCGGTATGCCAAATCTGCATACGATGTTCTTCCATACGAACTTCTGCACTTCTTTTGCCGAGATAGTTGCTAGTGGTTCTGCCTCCACCCATTTTGAGAAATAGTCCACTGCTACCACGCAGAATTTCACGCCTCCGGGTGTTGTGGGGAGTGGCCCAGTAAGGTCTATACCCCAGACTGCGAAGGGCCAAGGATAGTCTGCCGGAGTTATCATTTCCGAGGGTGTCCTCTGGATTTTCGCGTGTCTCTGGCAGCTACCACATTTCCGGACGAACTGTCTTGCGTCCTTTCTCAGGGTAGGCCAGAAGTATCCTTGGCGGAGTATCACTGCTGCAAGGGCATCAGTTCCAATGTGTGAACCACACATGCCTTCGTGGACCTCTTCAAGGACCATTTCAGTATCCTCTTCATCCACACATCTTTGCAGCGGATTCGCATATCCCTGTTGGTATAACTCTTCGCCAATCAGGAAGAATCTTCCGGAGCGTCTTCGCAGTCTTGCAGCATCGCCGGGGTCTTCGGGGAGCAAATTCTCTGCGAGGTATCTTTTTATTGGATCTTTCCACCCTGTTCCCGAGGTCATCATGCTCAGCACTGAGATGCTCGGATGGTCTAGCACCTCGGTATATGTTTTCGACTTCGCCAAGCAATCTGCCTCAGTGTTATTCCGCCGAGGTACATTTTCGATCCGTACGGCGTCAAACTCTTGGATGAGCTTTGCTACCAGCTCGTGGTATTTTGCCAAGATTGGGTCCTTCGCCCCATAATCTCCTGCCGTCTGCCGAACTACCAGCTGGGAATCGCTGTGAGCCTTTAAGTTTCTCACGCCAATCTTTCTGGCCAAGCGTAATCCCGCTATGAGGGCTTCATACTCAGCTACATTGTTGGTGACGTTGAAGCTGAACTTGATAGCCTTCATTACCTCCAGGCCTTCGGGTCCTCTGATAATTACTCCAGCTCCCTGGTGTTCGGATCCTGAGGCTCTGTCAACATGCAAGGTCCACTCTGGCTCACCTCCATTTGGATCCAAATGGCTTTCCTTAGTGGTGGGTCCAGCTCCCTGGTGTTCGGATCCCGAGGCTCCGTCAACGTGCAAGGTCCATTCTGGCTCACCCTCTTTTGGATCTGAATGGCTCTCCTCAGTGGTGGGTATTTCGGCGATAAAATCTGCCAGTGCTTGAGCTTTTATGGCCTTCCGAGGCTCATACGTGATTTCGTGCTTGCCCAACTCTATGCACCACTTGGAGAGCCTTCCCGAATGATCAACTCTCTTCATGACATCCCGTAGTGGCAGACTACTTCGGACGATGATGGGGTGAGCCTGAAAGTATGGTCGCAGCCTTCTCCCTGCAAGCACCAAGGCATATATAGCTTTTTGAAGCAAAGGGTACCTGACTTCGGCGCCATGCAGGGACTTGCTGACATAGTAGACCGGCCATTGCTTTGGCCCTTCTTCTTTCACAAGGACCGAGCTCACAGCTTTTTCTGTGACGGCGAGGTAGAGTACGAGGGGCTCTTCCTCCCGAGGTTGTCGCAGAGTCGGCAGGCTGGCCAGGTAGACTTTGAGTTCTTCCCAGGCCTTTTGGCAATCTTCATCCCAAGGATGATCATTCCTTCCGAGGTTGCCTTCCATTTTTGCTGCCTTTGTGAGGACTTTGAAGAAAGGTCGACACCTATCTCCGTACCTGGAAATAAACCTGCTCAGAGAGGTTATTCTTCCGGTGAGTCTCTGCACGTCTTTGACTGTGGCAGGAGTTCGGAACTCAAGCAGAGCCTTAATCTTCTCGGGGTTAGCGTCGATGCCTCTTTCGGATACCATGTACCCAAGGAATTTTCCCGAGGTCACCCCGAAGATGCACTTCTCAGGATTAAGGCGGATCCCGAAGGCTCTGAGCTTTTGGAAGGTTTCCTCTAAATCTGCAACGTGGTAGCCAGGCAGCTTGCTCTTGACTATCATATCATCAACATACACCTCCATGTTTCTCCCCATTTGGTCTTTGAAGACCTTGTTCATCAGCCTCTGGTAGGTGGCTCCTGCATTTTTTAGCCCGAAGGGCATCCTGATATAGCAATATGTTCCTCCCTCGGTGATGAAGGCAGTCTTCTCTTCATCTTCGGGGTCCATCCTTATTTGATGGTAGCCACTGAAGGCGTCTAGGAAACTAAGGAGCCCATATTCAGCAGTTGAATCTACCAGTTGATCTATTGGCGGCAGAGGGTATGAGTCTTTCGGGCAAGCATCGTTCAAGTTTCTGAAGTCGATGCACATCCGGAGTTTTGCTGCTACCTTCTTTCGTGGCAATGACCATGTTGCTTAACCATTCGGGGTACTTGACCTCCCTGATAACTTCAGCATCTAGGAGACGCTGGACTTCGGTTTTGACAAAGTTGCTTTTGTGGGCTGAGATGCTTCCGTTTCTTTTGCCGGACAGGTTTTGCTTCCGGGCTTACTTTGAGGCTATGCTGTATTATGCCAGGGTTTACCCCTGGCATATCTTTCGGCGAGTAGGCAAACAGATCTTTATTTTTCAGCAGAAAGGATACAAGTTTTTCCTTGTCACCTTCGGCCAAGCTCTTCCCTATTCGGGTAGATTGACCTGGGACAAGCTCTACTGCTTCCGTTTCTGCTTTGGCGAGATCTTCTTCTTTGCCTTTTTCTAGCGCCTTTGCCTCCATCGTTTGCGCGAGGTTGCTCGCCGGAGCTTTTCGTTTTTTTACAAACACCTTTCTTACCTCGGCTTGGTCTAGGAAGACCTCTGCATCTCCATCCTTGGTCGCGAATGTGACAGTCAAGTACTTCACATCAGGGCGAATGTGCAGGTTTCCCTGTGTCTGCCTTCCAAGGATGGCGTTGTACGAGGACGGGACGTCCATGACGATGAACCTCGCCATTGTGGAGGCGTACAACTCAGCTGCTCCGTCTACCGAAGTCCCTCTCATCATCAGTGGGAGGTCGATCCATCCGAGGAATGGGCAGTTCGGATGGTCCGACCCCGAAGGTGGGCGAGGTGACAGGCTTAAGTTCGCTGCTGGAGATGCCCAAGCTCGGCAGTAAGTGCGAGAATAGGACGTCAGCATTTGAGCCATCATCAAGCAACACTCTTTTGACGTCCCAGTTCCCTATTCTCGCCATGATCAGCAGCGGATCGTCGTGGGGGAAGACGACGGTGGAGCCATCTTTGCGAGCCAGTTTCTTTGATGGACTTTGATACTCCATGACTGCAATTTCTCTGGCTTTCCGCTTTCTTTCCGAGGATGGGAGCCCCGTGGTGATGGTTTGGATAACCCCTGCCGGAGGTGGAGGGCGCCTTTTTGGACTTCGGTTTCTCCGCCTGTCGGAGTCATAGTCCTCATCTTCGGCCCTTTCTTCCTCCACTTTTCTGCCTTTCGGGGATGGCATCCGCAGGTATTTCCGAAGTTGGCCCTGCTTTATCAGCGACTCTATGTACTTCTTCAGCTGGAAGCAGTCTTCGGTGTCATGACCGTGGTCGCGATGAAACTGGCAGAACTTTTTTGCATTCTTCTTATTATCGGCGGTCATGGCCCTTGGTCGCCGAATCTGCGTCCCTTGCCTTTCCAGCGCCATGAGAATGTTGGTCCGTGTAGTGCTCAATGGTGTGAAACTTTGGGGTTTCCTTCCCCGCATCCTCCGAGGTCGTCCTGCCTGTTCGGTCGGATGCCGAGCTTGTTGATTGGACCCTTCGGCGCGGTGGTGATCGGGCTTCGGCCCTGCCATTCTTAGTTCCTCGGCGGTCATGTGCTGTTCTGCCCTTCGGTAAAATTCTCTGAGGGTCTCCGGGGGGTCCTTTGAGAACTCGTAGAATAGCTGTGAGTCTCGCCGAAGGCCCCGTGTCATGGCAAGAATGCGGATTTCGGGCCGGAAGTCTGGGATGCTCAGAGCTTCCCTATTGAATCTTTCGACATAGTCTCGGATGGTTTCTCCCTTCCTCTGCTCTATGTCGAACATCTGGACAGGCATCTTCGCAGTAGGTCTGCTCCCAATGAATTGCTGTGTGAAGGCCTTGGACAACTCATGGAACTCAGTAATGGTCCCTGAGGGCAGTGAATTGTACGAAGCAGTTGCTGGCCCTGTGAGGGTGACTTCGAAGCACTTGCACATAGTAGCGTCGTCAGCACCGTGCATTATCATGCTGCGTCTGTACTTCGTCAGATGGGCCACTGGATCAGTACGACCATCATAAATCTCCAACCAAGGTACTCTGAAGTCACCTGGCATAGCTGCCTCAACGACGGCCTGAATGAATGGGGAGTCATCTTCGCAGCATGTTCCAGAGAGTCTGGCCCAAACGGGTTTTCTGGCCACTTGTTTCTCCACTCTGTCCAGCCGTGCTAGTATCCTCTCCATAAGCACTGTGGCGCTAGGGCCTTCTTCAGGGAATGGAGATCGCCGGCGCCTCTTCGGGGAGCGAGTTCAGCGCTGAGGGGACAAGGACCTCGCCTCAGGCGACGAACTGCTTCGCTATGAGACTCTCGGTCGCTTGGACCTGGTTTGTCCCACAGGCCATTTCCCGAGGGTTATATCTTCTGTGGATGATTCTTCGCGAGGGTCTCCACTCCCCGAACTGCGATGCGTAGACTTGGGGCTTCTCTCCCGAGGACGTGTCGGTGAGGGGGGTCTCTGGGCCCGTGCTTGCTGTGGCCACCTTCGGTCAATCTGCTGGGTCACCTCAGCAACGACCGAACGCTGAAAGTCCCTCAAGAAGCTCATGGTGACTACTAGAGGGCGGTCTTCCTCAGGCGCAGAAGTCCCTGGGAGTGTTTGCTCAGCAGCCGGTTGTGTCTCAGGCGCGGACGGGGACCTTGGGAGTCCCTTGTCCTTAGAACGTCGAGTCTCAACGACGGCGATCTAAGAGCGGGTTCCCACAGACGGCGCCAAATGATGGCCAGGGGCCTCATCGTTCAGAGTCATGATGACTGGAGGAGAGACTTCTGGGAGGAAGAACGCCTGGTGGATTGGATCGCCCAAAGGAGAGTGCCTGGAAACTCAGAAACAAAGGGTTAGGAGGCCCCCGGAGTGTTTTTCCGGGGGGGGAGCCTCCGACGCCCAAGTCAGTGGTGGCTGAGAGAAAGGCAGAGAAAATAGCACAAAGGGCTTAGGAGTCTCGCCTGGTAATTTTCTCTGAGTGTGGGGGCCGTATTTTTCCGACCAGCCTCCTGCCAAATATTAATTCCTGGTATTTATAGGAGTGGCTAGCCCGTTCAGATCGTGACACGTGTTCGGTCGGATGTTCCTGAATTTCTGGGCGTAGGAGACAGATAGCTGGTAGCAGGTTGCCTTGAGCCATGTGCTGAGACGGGCCATGATGTGATTCTGATGGCGTCAGCGTGGCAGTGCGCCTTTTGAGGCGGATTGTGGCGTCTGCGAATGGATGTGTCAGAGGCTTCCTTAAATGCTTCCATAAATGCTCCTACCGTACTCCCGAGGTCCCTGGGTGAGGTCGTCCTTTGGTACGGACAGAGCCTCTTCGGGAAACAAGCCCTCAGTTCGGGGGTTCCCAGTTTCAGGGAGTTCCACCTTTGGGGATATCATGTTCGGCTCGCTGTGTCTGGTGCTACTTTTCTGAAGGCGATCTATTCACAACCTTGGGGGGCCGAGTAGTGTCCTCGGGTTTTCCTGGCGTGCCGGGCTCGGAGCTCTTCGGCTATCTCCCAAGGTGCATGATCACACCTTTTCTCGGGTAGCGCCAGTTCTTCTGGCCATTCTTGTGGCAGGGAGTTCGGCCAGATCGAGGCGATAGTGTTTGGCTATCAGTAAGATCCATTTTCTAGAAGGAAATAAAGGAAAGAAGGGAGGAAGAAATCAGTTATTGTGGGTTACGGAGTACCGTATCCGCCACTTAACCGGAAAAGTGGATCCTACTTTTTGACAATATTTTGATGTCATAGATATCTCTTATCTTTGATATTCGATTGAGCTGATGTCGATCCTGTCCTTATGGGTGAAACCTCGATTATCGAATCCATTGCCAACTTTTGACGAATTGTCAACGACAATATTTTTTAACGTCTACCTTATCCTTGACCATAGCTATCTCTTATTTTTGATATTCCATTGAACTGACGTCAATCCTGTCCTTATGGGTGTAGCCTCGATTATCGAATCCATTGCCAGCTTTTGACAAATTGTCAATGGCAATATTTTTTTATGTCTACCTTATCCTTGACCATAATGTTGAATTCTTGACGCAATTTGGTCCAGCGGATTAGCTGTGCATCCAGTGATAGACTGGAATGGGCTGATGAAGTTGAAATCTCAATCATGCCATGGATATGTTTTCAGTTTGATCCCTGTTATGTAAAAACCATGCATGCATAATGCGAAATGCATGAATGCAGGGCATGTGTAACTGATGGCTTTTTTTTTTGTTGTTTTTTTTTATGGATCTAGTTCTTCATGTCTTTGCTTTACTGGATCTTTTTTTGTGATTACTTTCTCGGACTACCATTGAATCTCTTTATGCTTTTCAGCTCTTGTCCATTGCCTCAAAAGCTCAATTCTTTTCGAAAGCCCCTTCAAAGAAATTTTTCTTGACCTGTTCTTGAATTTTGGCCTCAACTTCCTTACCGTTCGCCTGTCTCATACTTTATGCCTCTCTAGATAGTCGTCCATGTTGAAACATTCATGAGTATGCTTTTTTCTTGTTGATATAATCATGTTCCTATTCTCAATTGTAAGACTTTTGAAGCGATCATCCAGGTAACCACCAAGGGAATCACCCGAAGATTTGTTACTTTTTTTCTTGTTAGCACATGTTTTGTGCCGTTCGTGAAGCAGGACCTCGATCTTACTTGTTTTAATTCATAAAGCTTATCAAAGTAATCTACGGTCTTTGCTTTTTCTGAGTTTTAATTATTAATACCCTTCTTACAAAGTCACAATTTTTTGCACACTAGAGGCCATCAAGAATGTGAGATTTGGAGAAGAAGACCTAGGGAGAATTGGCTTTTCATTCATGAGTAAGGGAATATAAAAGTAAAAAAAAAGAGCTAGAGAGAATTGGCTTTTCATTTATGAGTAAGATAATATAAAAGTCTTGGGTACAGATGAAGAACAATGAAGGTCTGAGAGAAGAATGCTCTCTTTGACAACTTTGATCGAATAAGCTCTGGCAACCCTGTACACTTCTTCCCTTCTGCCTGAAAACTTCATCATGCAAAGTACTTCTTCACTGAATCTGAATTTACTGGTTTTGGTAGCTCTCGTCCATCCATTTCTGTCAAAATTAGGGCTCTTCCTGAAAAGGCTTTTTTCACCACATATGGTCCATCATAGTTTGGTGTCCATTTTCCTCTAGAATCATGCTAAATGGGTAAAATTTTCTTGAGTACTATGTCACCTTCATGAATTTGTCATGGGCGAACCTTTTTATTGTAAGCACGGATCATCCTCCTTTGATAAAGTTGCCCATGGCAGAGGGCAATCATTCTCCTTTCATCAATTAGGTTCAATTGCTCATATCTAGCTCTAACCTATTCCGCTTGTTTCAATTGGGTATCTATTAGTACCCTTAATGAAGGGATTTCAACTTCAATGGGTAATACGTCCTCCATACCATATACAAGAGAAAAAGGTGTTGCTCCAGTAGAAGTACAAATAGAAGTTCTGTAAGCATGTAGTGCGAAAGGTAATATCTCGGCCAGTCCTTGTAAGTGACAATAATCTTTTCAATAATTCTCTTGATGTTTTTATTGGCCGCTTCTACTGCACCATTCATCATCGATTGATAAGGTGCTGAATTGAGATGCTTGATCTTGAATTGTTGGCACAAAGTCTGCATCATTTCATTATTTAAGTTCATGGCATTGTCTGAGATGATAAGCTCTGGCAACCCATACCAGCAAATGATTTCTTTCTTAATGAACCGACATACCACCTTTTGAGTTACATTTGCATAAGACACAGCTTCTACCCATTTGCTGAAGTAGTCTATTGCCACTAGAATGAATTTGTGACCATTAGAAGCTTTGGGGGTAATTGCTCCAATGACATCAATTCCCCACATAGCAAAAGGCCAAGGTATTGCTATTACATTAAGAGGGGCAGGTGGAGCCTGGTTCTTGTTGACATATATTTGGCACATATGACATTTTCTTACGTGATTGATGCAATCACTTTCTAATGTGAGCCAATAGTAGCCCGCGCTCATTATTTGTCTTGCCATGGTATTGTTGGGTTTCGGCAGCCAAACAGCGCAGCGGAATTTAACTGAAACCCTCCAGGATCCAAGTGAAACGGGGTAAATCGGGTGTTCGAAAATTTCATACCTAATTTCGGTTGAGATCTCTCACTCAACTGTAGAGTCAAATCACAAAACCTGAATAGTTGACGTGTTCATGCTCTCTATGGTATCCACACGAGCCTCTCGGGATCACCACGCTTCCACCACGTCCCGGCAGATGCGTTTCTCTTGCGCTCATAGTGCTAGCTTGCATCATCCAAGGAATTACAATAGAAGAGTGCGGCTGTCCTTTTGGGAGGCTAGGGCAAGGAGACCTGCGAATTTCTCACTTAAAAGTTGTATTTATAGTGAGACTCAACTTCCAGGCCTAATGGGTTTCAAAACCCTAATCCAATTAGGATTTAATTTCGGGCTTAATAATGGCTCAACTCCTTGGCCCATTATTAATACGAAATTAAAGTGAAACCATAACCCAAATAATTAGCCCATGCACTTTAATGATCCAAATAGCTCTATGTGTGCGACCCAATAGGCTCTTTCCATGTTGGCAATGATCACAAATCACATTTATGATCATAAGCAATGAGCGGTGTCTAGCAACACATCATTGCTACCCAAGTGACAAGATTGTCGATGAATCGACTAAACCTTTATGATCATCACCGATATAAGCCATTGTCCCTTTGTCCAAGATATCAAGACTAAGCACGAGACATGGAATGGGTCACTCTCGTATAGCCCAATCTTTGGTTTCTTGATTACTAAGTAGACCAACTTAAACTAATGACTTTGATATCAACTCATCGGAGCATGGCCATGCATTTTCTAAGTCTCACTCTATCAAGGGGCCCGAAGATATCACTCCCGTTATATAGGAGGGAAAAATCCCATCTTGATCATACAAATCCCTCCGCATGATATGTGACATACCCAATGACCTCCTTCAAGTTCACTCAGTTACGAGCAACAAAGGAAAAGTATCAAAGTATGTGACTCACATGTAGGGAACCTTGATGATCTTAGGTCGAAGGACTACATATACCATGATCACTATGAGAATCACTTATGACACTCATATAACGATCCATGAAGTGTTGTCATGGTAGGTCGGTCCAGTACACAAGTTCTCCAACTTGTACCCATATGTAGACTACATATCTCATATTAGTCTCCACATATGCTAGTCATTATGTATTATTGCAACCCGCTCCACAATAATACTAGACTATGGACGTTTAAGAATATCATTATTCTAGGGTTACAATTATGTTTATTATGTTACGCAGAAACAAAACAACAAACAAAATTGCTGGATTAATGCCTAAATAAAATATCATGACTCAATGTGCAAAAATATAATCATCTCATGATTGGCTTTTTGGGCACAACACTAACAGGTATGACCACTAGTGTGTGCTCCACACATTCCAACATGAACTTCTTCCATGATCTTTCATGCTTCATGAGCATCTACATAGTGAAGTAGCATCGAGTCTGGGGTTTTCTTATAAAGTATGTCTAGGTTTAAAAGAAAACCCATTGACAACCTTTGTAAAAATTTCTTGTCATTTTCTGATGCTTCTGGTGGATATATTCATTCTTGGAGGTATTTCTTGATATCATGATACCAAGGTTTCCCGTTCAATTCCTCCTCCACACTCACGCAATAAGCTGGGGAATCTAGTATTTTCATTTCAAAAATAGGAGTATGCTCCGGGTCACTTATCTTGTACATGGCAGCTAAAGTAGCTAAGGCATCCAGAAGTTGATTATCTTCCCTTAGAAGATTATGGAAGCTTATACTATTAAATTTTCCTGCCAAGTCTAGTATGAGCTTTTGGTAAGGGATCAATTTTGAATCCCTTGTCTCCCAATCTCCATTTATTTGATATATAACCAATGCGGAATCCCCATAAACTCGGAGATCTCGTACCTTCAATCCCAGTGCCATTTGGAGTCCCATAGCACATGCCTCATATTCTACTATATTGTTGGTACAAGGAAATGTGATTTTCGCTGTGAGGGGGAACTGTTCTCCACTTGGAGAGATGAGTATAGCTCCAATCCCTTGTCCCAAAGCATTAGATGCTCCATCGAATGCCATTTTCCATGTTTCATCATCTTCAGAGACTTCCTGTTCTATCGTCATTATATCTCCATCAGGAAAGTCCATTTTCATTGGCTCATAATCATCCAATGCTCTATCAGCCAGATATTCGGCAATCGCACTCCCTTTTACGGCCTTCTGGGTGACATACTGTATGTCGTATTCAGACAACAACATTTGCCATTTTGCGATCCTTCCTGATAAAGCGGGTTTCTCAAAGATGTACTTGATGGGATCAGTCTTGGAGATCAGCAATGTGGTATTGTTGAGCATGTAGTGTCGTAGTCGGTTTGCTACCCATGCAAGGGCACAACAAGACTTTTCTACTACTGAGTATTTTGCTTCATATGTGGTAAGCTTCTTGCTCAAGTAGTAAATTGCATGCTCTTTCTTGCCTGTCTCATTGCGTTGACCCAATACGGATCCTAATGAAGAATCCTGTATTGATAAGTATAGAATCAACGGTTCTCCAGATCGGGGTGGTACCAAGACTGGTGGATTTGATAGGTATTGCTTGATTTTCTCAAATGCCTCTTGGCATTCATTATTCCACTCAATCGGATTGTTCTTCTTTAGTGATTTGAAAAGAGGTTCACATTTGGACGTCAATTGTGATATGAACCTTGCTATGAAGTTGATTCTGCCCAGAAAACTTCTTACTTCTTTTGGAGTCTTCGGGGGTTGCATTTCTTGTATTGCCTTGACTTTACTTAGGTCAACTCGAATCCCATCTTTGCTTACCATGAAACCCAATAACTTTCCTGAAGAGGCTCCAAAAGTACATTTGGCAGGATTCAATTTTAGTTGATACCTGCGAAGTCTATCGAATAGTTTTCTCAATACATTTAGATGCCCCCCAGCAGTGAAAGTTTTGGCAATCATGTCATCTACATATACTTCAATTTCTTTATGCATCATGTCATGGAATAAGGCGACCATGGCTCTTTGATATGTAGCACCAGCATTCTTTAACCCAAAAGGCATCACCTTATAGTAGAAGGTACCCTAAAGGGTAACAAAAGCAGTTTTTATCATATCATCTGGATCGAGTTTGATTTGATTGTATCCAGAAAAGCCATCCATGAAAGAAAAGTAGGAGTTTCCTGCGGTATTATCCACCAACGTATCAATGTGAGGAAGTGGGAAGTTATCTTTAGGGCTGGCCTCGTTCAAAGGCCGGTAGTCCTGACAAACTCTTAGTTTCCCACTCTCTTTCTTTTCAACTGGAACTATGTTGACAACCCATTCTGTATATTCAGCGACTCCAAGGAATCCGGCATCCCATAGCTTTCGAATCTCATCTTTTACTCTTAAGATCAGATCCGGCTTTAATCTTCGTAGCTTCTGTCTGACAGGCTTCACCCCAGGCTTCAATGGTATTTTGTGTAGCACTATGTCCGAGCTTAAGCCGGGCATATCTTGGTATGACCAAGCAAATACGTCTACATATTCCCTCAATAAGTGGATTAGTTCTTCTTTCTCTTCAGGAGGAAATAGAGTGCCAATCTTAACTTCTTTTACATCCTGATTGTCTCCCAAGTTGAATGTCTCA
This sequence comes from Aquilaria sinensis, assembly GCA_005392925.1. Classification (NCBI taxonomy): domain Eukaryota; kingdom Viridiplantae; phylum Streptophyta; class Magnoliopsida; order Malvales; family Thymelaeaceae; genus Aquilaria; species Aquilaria sinensis. The sequence continues at coordinate 147,225 of SMDT01000514.1, forward strand.
GTTGGTTCCTGACTTGTTGCTCTTTCTTTTTCATCTTGCTCGATCATTTTTAATAACTCAGGAGATATTTGAAGATCTTCGTCATCCGAGTCAGCAGTGTTTACAGGATTATCAAAGTTCATTCTTTCATTGTCATCAAAGAGAGTTTCAGGTCTGCATTAGCCAGAGAGAAAAGAGAGAAGAGAAAATGGCGAGAATGAGATGAATGCAAATTGGTGCTTTATTTATAATGTGCATAAATCACAACTTTATTGGAATGAAAAGCAATAACTAAAAGGTTCACTTAAGCAAAGACTACACCCTATTGATTGAACCTTTCTTTAGGAGGTTTTTACTATTAGATTACTTTGAAAAGCTCTCGATTACAACAGGCAGTTCTATCGCCTCCCAATTGTTCAGCACATCCCGTGGGCTATAGGGTTGAACGAGCTCCTCTTTTTCGGGTGAATCACTGATTATTGCCTGAATCGAAAGATATTCAAAAGACTTGTCGATGCTGATGGTCAGCGCGCCTTCATTGTCATTTTTCGGAATCAAGCCACCACTCATGAATGTTTCAGTGATGTCAGGGATATCCAGATTTCTTCCCTCTAGGGGATGCCCTTTTAGTCGTGCAATCCTCTTTTCTCTCTTTTCAGCTATCGTCTTCATTTTATCTTGCCTTGTCGGTGTAAAACCTAGGCCGTATTTCCCTTTGTTTGCAGAGATTTTCAATTTGTCCCAGAGATTTTCAATGGCTCTGAGATCCCTTGCAAACCTTGTCCCAGGAAAATGCTGAGTTGGGATGAGTCTATGAGTCTCTGTAGATTCTCACGGAATTCTGAGCATTCCTGGATGGAATGACCCTTACTGTCATGAAAATCACACCATTCTTCACCTTTGATTTCTTTGTGTCCAAGAGAAGGCTTTCCAATGATGACCCCTTCTTTCACAAGCCATGAGTATACATGCTTAAGAGGGGTTGTAATGTCGTTGACTAACTTCTTTATCAGTCAGTGTTCCTCTATCATATTAACTAGTTTAGCTTGATGAGGCGGCAATGGGTTGTGAGTGACATTCGGTTCATCAGAAAAGTCCAACCATTTTGACTCGATTAATTGTTGGACTATGCATTTCAAAGCTATGCAATTTTCTAGACCATGGCCCACAACGCCATCATGATATGGGCAAGTTATGTTGGGGTCGTACCACCTTGGATATGGGGGTTCTATTGGCTTTGTAGGAATTGGGCGGATAAGTTGACTTTCAATGAGCTTTGGATATAACTCAGTGTAAGTCATAGGAATTGGCGCAAAAATTTCTCTTTGTCTTTGTATGGGCACTGAAGGGGTCGGAACAGGTGGCCATAATTGATTAGGCCTGTTGGGAGGATAATTATTGGGCCTATTGGTAGGATAAGATAGGCGAGGCCCAGTGGCCACAGTTCCTACGAGGGGAATCCCTCTTCCGCGTCCTATTTGTTGTACTTCCTCATCTTTTCTTCTGGATAGTCCTCCTCTTTTCATGGCATCATTAAAGGATTCAGTGATCTTCCCAGTCCTAATCCCGTGCTCAATTCTTTCTCCAGACATGACAATGTCTGAGAAATTGGTTGCCGAATTGCCAATAAGTTTGTCGTAGTATGGGTACTTCAGTGTCTGGACAAATAAAGTTACCATTTCTCTCTCCATCATGGGTGGCTGAACTTGTGCGGCTAAGTCCCTCCATCTTTGAGCGTACTCCTTGAAGGTTTCTTGCTTTTTCTTTTCCATATTCTGGAGAGTTTGGCGATCCGGGGCCAAGTCCATAACATGTTTGTAGTTGTTGATGAAAGCCTGAGCGAGGTCATTCCATGTTTTGATGTTTCTTGGACCTTGACTTAGATACCATTGTAGTGCTGACTTTGTAAGACTTTCTTGAAAAAGTGCTATCCACACCTTCTCGTCTTTTGTGAGTGGTTGTATTTTTCTTAGAAATAGTGTAATGTGAGTGATGGGGCAACTTGTTCCATCATATTTCACAAAGTCTGGCACCTTAAAGTCCGAGGGAATCACAACATCTGGCACCAAGCAGAGATCATCTACCGAGAGAGATCCAAATACAGTGCCTCCTTCAATGGCCCGAAGCCTCTTCTCTATTGTCTCGAGCTTTTGAGATTCTCCTTCTTCCTTTGATAGTGTCTTCTTCTCTTCATAGGCAGTATTTTGTTTCAGGTGAATGCTAGCGGACGGACCTGATTCCTGAAAAAGATTTTCCTGAACTGAGATCCGTTGTGGGGTGAATCCCGGGGGATAAGTGGGATCTTGTGGCTCTTTGACGGGGACTTGGGTTGCTTTCCCCTTGATTAGCTCCATTAATTGTTTCATTTGCTCGGCCATGCTTTCTATCTTGGACTCAATATCTGTGAGACGTCCTTCGGTTTGCTCTGCCATAAGTCTTGTTTGGAGCCGAGTTGAATATCGGTGTTGAGGGCCAATTTTACCTTTTTAAAGTGAGATTCATTTTATTAGACTTTACATGTATGTGATTGATGTAATGCATGCATGCAATGAGTGAGTTTGATTATCCACTATCGTGGAACTTCAAGACTTCTAGTTGTCATTAGAAAGACCAAAAAGTTAGTACAGTTTGATACGTGGTTTTCATGCATGAAGAAAAATTACACAAAAGAGAAGTACAACAAAAGAAAAATAAGGTTATTAACAAGTTAAATAGCAATTAATAGCTCATGAACTATTATGAGAAAAGGAGTTAAAGCCATAAATATAAGACACGAAGAAAACAAAAGTGTAGGGCAACAAAATGGCATAACAGTGACATGCTTATAGTGTTGGTAAATGGTAGGAATTCTATGGCCAGTTCTATGGTTAAGTGGGGAGTTCTATATGCATAGGGTGGTTTATCAAAAAGGCCGAGGGTAGTTCCCGAATCCCATCACTAAATTATAGTGACAGCCCAATTCCTTACCCACGAGGGTTTATGTAAGGAAAGGATTAATTCGGGTCGTAGCTTTTCGTGGGCCCATGCAGAGACTATCCGTCTCAGGAGGCAATACACTACTTTGCTACTTGAAACCGGTGAAGGCTTGGAGACCATGGTCTCACAAGGACAACAACACCAATTCCGCTTTGAAAGAACGTGTTCGAATTGAGGAAGCTCGGGTATAGAGCTTCATGTCGTGAATGCATAATGCATGTTTACAATAAGTAAATATAGCACATGAATCCACATAAAAATAAGCAAAGCAGAACAAAACAAATCAACTTTTAGGCTTGACTCACTAACATAGATGTCCCCAGTGGAGTCGCCAAGCTGTGGCAACGTGGGGGTTTTTGGGAGTCGCCACCAATCGGTTTCACCTAGGTCGATTGGACACCTAAAAATGGTCTACGAGAGTTCGAGGGTTCGGGAGTACGGTTACGTTAAAATAACTCTATTTTAACGCCCAAAATTGGTACCTTAGTTGATTTTAATTTTGTTTTGCTTGCTTTTAAATAATTTCAGTTAATTTTCAAACCAGAAATTTTAACTGAATCATCCAGATGTGGATTTTTAAATTAATATGGACTTCTAAATCTTGGTAATTAATTTGTATAATTTTTTTTATAATAAATTTGATATTTCCGAACCATGGATTTTATCGAATTACCCGAATACGGAATTTAATGAAATTTAGTTTTTTTATATTATTGTATCTTTTAATTAATTATTAATCCATATCATAAATTTTGTCAAATTATCCGAATATGAATTTTTTTATCTTGGTACTTAATTTTTAATCATTTTTATTATAAATTTGATATTTTTCCAAACCATGGATCCTATCGAATCACCCGGATATGGAATTTAATGAAATTTTAATTTTTAATTTATTATTAATTATTTTTTTTGTCATAAATTTTTTTTACCGAATTATCCAAATATGGATTTTTAATGGTCTTAATATTATTTTCCTTTTTTATTATTTTTTTTCTTCTTTTTTTTTTTTTAAAATTAATTATCTAATCCATAGGTCTAAACAAATTATTTAAAACCATTAATTTTTATTGGATCGTCTGGTTATGATTTTTTTTTATGAAAAATTTATTTTGATAAAAGGAATAAAAGGTTGAATTTTGTTATTTAAAGGAAATAAAAAAATAAGTGTTTTAATATTCCAAATAATTTTTAAAATGATGAAGAAAAAAAAAATAAGGACGGGGGGCTTGGTTATAATAATAAAATATGGTAGTAAGATGGGCTTTTGGCCAGCCAAAAAAATGGGAAATAAATAAAATAAGATTAATCATCCACATAAAGAAAAATAAATTATAGAAAGTAAATAAATAAACAAAAAGTAAATAAAGTGGGGGTGTTTAACCATCCACGTAAAAAAAAAGGTGCAGAAAAAGTAAATAAATAAAGAAATAAGTAAAGTGCAGAAATTAAATAAAGAAATAAATAAAGTGCGGAAGAATAAATAAATAAATAAAGTGGGGCGCTTGACCGTCCACGCAAAAATAAAGTGCAGAAAAATAAAGAAATAAATAAATAAAATGCATAAAAATAAATAAAGAAAGAAAGTGGGGATGTTTGGCCATCCACTTAAAAAAAAATAAAGTATATAAAGTAAAAAGATGGAGAAAAGTAAATAAAGAAAGAAAGTGGGGCGTTTAGCCATCCATGTTAAAAAAATAAAGTGCATAAAGTAAATAAATGAAGAAAAGTAAAATAAATAAAGAAAATTGGGGTGTTTGGCCATCCACTTAAAAAAGATAAAAGTGCATAAAGTAAATAATTGTAGAAAAGTAAATAAATAAAGAAAGTGGAGCGTTTAGCCATTCACATAAAAAATGAAAGTGCATAAAGTAAATAATTGTAAAAAAGTAAATAAATAAAGAAAGTGGGGCGTTTAGCCATTCACATAAAAAAAAAGTGCATAAAGTAAATAATTGCAGAAAACTAAATAAATAAAGAAAGTGGGGCGTTTAGCCATGCACGTAAAAAAAATAAAAGTCCATAAAATAAATAAATGTAAAAAAGTAAATAAAAAAAGAAAGTGGGGCATTTAGCCATCCACTTAAAAAAATAAAAGTACATAAAGTAAATAATTGCAAAAAAAGAAATAAAGAAATAAAGTGGGGCGTTTAGCCATCCACTAAAAAAAAATATAAAGTGCATAAAATAAATAAATGTAAATGAAATGACCATAAATAAATAAAAGAAATAAATAAATAAAGTGGGGCTTTTTGCCATCCACATTAAGGTAGGAGGTATAACCTTCCATAAAAAAATAATAAGAAAGAAGGAAAAAGGAAAAGAAAAAAAACAAACAAATAAACACACAAAAGTTTATTGTTAGTTCTGAAAAAAAACAAAAAAAAGGTTAGTGACTTGTATGAAAGAATATGATAAGATCAAGGTTTAAAGGGGAGTTTTACCCAAACAGAGAAGAATTCAAATTCCTAGCGGGTCAGGTCGCGGGTTGGGGCATCGACGGCTGTGAGGGAGACTGGCGGAGTTGGAAGGGCGTCAACGAGGGTAGGGAGGAAGGAGGAGGAGGTAGCGAGACGGTGGGGAGGGCTGGAGAGAGAGGGCGGCGGCGAGGAGGGTGGAGAGAGGGGGCGATGGCGAGACAGGAGGAGAGAGAGGGCGGTGACGGGGGGGAAAAGGGAGAAGAAGAAGACCGTGACTGGGGGAAAAGGAAGAGAGGAGGGAGAAGAAAGAAGGACGCGATGGAGGGAAGAGAACGGGACGGCGAGAGGGAGAGAGGACGGGACGGCGAGAGGGAGAGAGGACGGAAAACGGCAAAAGGGAGAGAGGATGGAAATGGCAAATGGAGAGAGAGAGGGGAAACAGTAAAAGATGAATAGAGAAAAAGCAAAATTCAGGCTTTTCTGGAAAGAAGGAAAGATGAGCAGGGACCTAAGCTAAGTTCTCCGTTTTTTAATTAAGAAGCTCTTATCTTACTTTTTTTTTTCTTTTCTTTGCATGTTTGGACCCCTATTTATATGGGATAAGCATTGAATTCCTTGAATTTAAAAAAAATCAAAATTTAATTAAAAAAATATTAAAAACATAATTTGGGAAAAATGATAGTTTTAGTCCTTCATCTTTCTTTGACTAATGGTCTGGTCCCAAAGTTTACACGAAATTTCTGATTGGCCCAAATTTGTTTGTTCTGTCAATTTGGCCCAAAATTGTCTGTTTCGCCGAAAAATCATGCAAAAAGTTACCAGATTTCCCTGGAATTTCCAGATTTCGTCAAATTTTTCCCAAAACTTCTCAATTTTGTCAGATTCACTCCAAACTTCTTATTTTTGTAAAGAAAGAAAACTTCCCCTTTTTATATTTTACATATATAGATATATATAAACTTACTATCTAACCTTACGAAACAAAAATGCCCCCCTTAAACTATTTAATTTAATTTTTTTCTTTTTTAATTAATTAATTAATTACTAATAATTAATTTATTTTTTTTTTTTTTTAATTAATTAATTAATTACTAATAATTAATTTATTTTTTTTTTTTAAATTTTTTTTTTATTTTTAATAGTCGGACCAAATTGGGTGTCAATAAAACCAATTTAAGAATCATTGAGTTGGAGTTGGAAAAGAAAAAGATGGGGGAGGAGTTGCAAAAGGTTACCAATATTGCCATCTTAGGACTTCAGGATGGTCCTGCCTTGCTCACTACCAAGTCCAGGAGAGGCACCCCTATCTTGACCTTTTTTTCTTGAAGACCTTCCAGAGGCCTGAGGGGGAAGTATTGGCGTGGTTGAAGGATGAGTACCTTGGGGAGCCCGATGGCTTGTATGACGATGAAGGGGCCGAGGAGGATGGGGACGAGGAGAAGGAGAAGTAGGAAGATAAGGAAAAAGAATCTGGAGACAGTGCGGGTGCCGACCTTGAATTAGTTGCTCTTTTGTGTTATTTTCTTTGTTTTCCTTTCAAGCCATTGTCATACGCACCAGTTGTAATTTGGCTGTGCATCGGCCTCCCTAATATTAATGAATCTATATTTCCTTCATTTCTTATTTTTTTGTCTCCTCATTTCTTATTTTAGTGTTAGCATTTTATAGGATTCATTCGCATGTCTACCTATTTTGGTGATGCACTGCTATTCCTTCAATTTGCCTCTTGGAGTTAAAAAACATTTTTCAAGGATTAGATGTTTAACTCCATCATTTGGATGAATAGCCAAGGTTTCTTTAGAGCTTCAGTGCTCCATCTTTCTTCTCTTGCTCTTTTAGCAATGGTAATGGCTTTCATTTTTCTCATGATTTTCTTAAGTACATATACTTAATACATGAGTTTTGATAGAGTTCTCCCATGAAAATTTTTCCTTGCCATATGTTTTTTACACATAGTGTTTGTCTCTATTGAAACTATACTTCAAAAAAATCAAGCATGGTACTTCTTTGGGCAATCTATGTGCCATATGTTTTTTGGTCCATCTTTGAAGTTATCCACCAATTTGAAGACAACTAGCCTAAGTTCGGCAATAACTACATAAGGTCCTTCCCAATTTTGCCTTAGCACACCTTGTCTGGGTCTTTGGGGATAGACCTCAACAATACAAAGAACCTGGTCTTGAACTTTGAATCATGTTAGTTTAATCTTTTGATTTGCAGAAGTAGCCACCCTTTACTAAAATGCTATTCTTTGGGGTTTTACTAGTTCTCTGTGCTTCATCAACTGATCCATTCTGACCCTTAGGCCTTCAACATTGGATTACTTATCAAAGATCTGCACTCTTAAGGATAAGTGCGCCACCTCAACAAGAATATATGGTTTTGTGCCATAGGCATGGTAAAATGGGGTTTCTTGAGTTGCCTTTCTTGGAGTAGTCTGGTAGCTCCATAAAACACTAGGCATCTTTCTCAGCCATTTTCCTTTGCCTTCTTCAAGCCATTTGCTCAGGCCATTTTTAATGGTTCGGCTAGAGATTTCAACTTTGCCATTGCTTTGGTGGTGTGCCATTAGAGCAAAATGTATCTTGATCCCAAAGTTAATAGTAAACTCTTGGAATCCATTATCAGCGAATTGAGTTTTGTTGTTAGCCACCAGTATCCTTGGACAGCCCAATCTGCACAAAATGTTTTTCAACATGGACCATTGGATTTCCTGAGCTGATACAGTTGCCAATTGCTCTGCTTCTACCCATGTTGTAAAATAGTCTACTGCAACTATAGAGTACTTCACCCCTTATTGAGTGGTAGGTAGCGGTCTTATGAGGTCTATGCCCCAGACTGCAAAGGGACAAATTTGCTGATGTTATGACTTTGGATGGCACCCTCTACCTAGAAGCACGACACTGGCATTTGTTGTGGCTCCTTACAAGTCTTCACACGTCCTGCCTTAGGGATGGGCAGAAGTATCCTTGGGAAAGTACCACACCAGCCAAAACGTCCTTACTAATGTGAGAACCACACCTCTTTTTGTGTATTTCCCTTTGGACTAGCTCCACTTCAGTTTCCTGACACATTGCTATAGGGGACTAGGATAGCCTTCCCAATGAAGCTCTTCACTAAAAGGAAATACCTTTTAGCCCTTCTCTTAAATTTTGAGGCTTCCAAAGGGTAATTAGGCATCTTCCCTTTTGTGAGCTATCTCTAGAGTGGTGCTCTCCACCCTTCCTGAATGCTTAGTATATTGTTTCCACCAATGCTCACATTTTTTCTTCTTCAATGCACCCGTTTGTCTTGGCCAAAGCATCTACTTTTGTATTTTTTTACCGGGGCACCTTTTCCATGAGTACTTTACCAAACTTTTCCATTATGTCTTTTGCAAGGTTGCAATAGTCCTCTTTCAACTATTGAACTAAAAGCTGAGAGCCACTGCATGCTCGGAGAGACTTGATGCCTATGCTACTGGCGAGGCCCAACCTAGCGATGAGGGCTTCATATTCGGCCACATTGTTTCTCCCTTGGAAGCCAAACTTGTTGGCCTTGGATGCTTCCTTTCCCTCTAGTCTTCTTGAAATTATACCTATGCCTTGATGTGCCACTCTTGATGCACCATCGACAAACAATTCCCACATTGGCTCACAATCTTCTTCAACTGAAGCTTACTTTTCAACATTTGGAGGTAGTTCGACAATAAAATTTTTGAGCGCTTGTGCCCTGATTGTTTTCCTTGACTCGTACCTTTTGTTGTATTCACCAAGATCTATGCACCATTTTGAAAGCCTTTTAGAATGATCTATGTTCTTCATCACATCCTTGAGAGGGAGGTTACTTCTGATGACGGCTGAATGGCCATGAAAGTATGGCCGAAGGCATCGTCCTGCAAGGACTAAAGTATATATGGCCTTCTACAGCATCGAGTAATTTACCTCTACTCCATGGTGTGATTTGTTCATGTAATACGTAGGCCAATGTTTTCCGTGCCTGTCCTTATATACTAAGATGGTGCTTATAGCTTTTCCACTGATGGCCAAGTATAGGACGAGGAGCTCCCATTCTTTCAGTTGTTTGAGAGTGCGTAACTCGACCAGACAAACCTTGATTCCTTCCGAGGCTATCTGGCATTCTTCATTTTAAGGATTTAACGGGCCATCGACTCTGATGTCATTTTTTGCCGCTGTTGTGAGTGTCTTCAAAAATGGTCTGTATCTGTCACTACAAAGCGAGATAAAGTGGCTCAAGGCTATTATTTTTCCTGTTAGCCTTTGTATATCCTTGATTGAGTTAGGAGTTCAGGATTTAAGGAGAACTTTCACCTTGTTCGGATTTGCCTCTATAGCATGCTCTAAAAGCATGAATCCCATCAATTTACCTCTCATTTCACGAAAGGCATATTTTTCAAGATTTAAACAAATGCTGAACCTCCTGAGTTGCTGGAAAGTCTATCATAAGTCCTTAATGTGCTCTGTGCCGCTATGAATTTTAACTATCATATTGTTGACATACACTTCCATATTTTTATCGATCTGTTCTTTGAATACCTTATCCATCAGCTGTTGGTATGTAGCCCCTACATTTTTCTGTCCCAATGGCATTTGGATATAGTAGAAAGTACCTTCATTGGTAATGAATGGAGTTTTTTACTCATCGGTTGGGTTCATCAAGATCTGATGATACTTGCTAAAAGCATCCAAAAACCTCAATATCCTATACCCCAAAGTGGATTCTACCAACTAATCTATCAAAGGCAGTGCGTATTAGCCTTTTGGCACGCATCATTTACTCTGGTAAAGTCAATGCACATTGAGAGTTTATCACTCCCCTCTTTTGTAGCAATCCCCATGTTACTCAACAAATTGGGGTTGATAAAGGAGTTGTTGTGTCTCTTGCTTGATAAAGGCTCTATTGTTCTGGGGTTATATTTCGCTTCTTTTGCCTTATGGGCTTTGCGATGGGATCAACATCTAAACTATGTTGAATTATGCTCGGGGTTTATTCCGGGCATATTTTTTCGTTAGTAGGAAAGGAGATCTTTGTTCGATTTCAAGAAATCTACAAGTTCAGCATTTTCTTGTCAGGCATATTTGTCCCAATTTTGGTACATCAGCCTTAAATGAGCTCTAAGCTTTCTATTTCAACACCTACTCCTTCAGCACTGTCCCTTATGATTTCTTGCGGCTTTTCTGGTATGGTTGCTGCTAAGACATGAACTCTTTTATTGGATGGAGACTGTCATGCTTCAAAAAGACCTTGCGAACCTCAGCTTGATCAATGAAGATAACTATGTCACCTTTCCCAGCTTCAAAGGTTACGGCTAGGTCCTTCACGTTCTAACCTCATATGCAACCTTCCCTAGGTTTGTCTTCCAATGATGGCATTATGTGCCAAGGGAGCATCGATAATGATGAAATTTTCCATGACTGAGGCATATAGATCCTCACGACTACCTTTGTTTTTTCCCTTAATTGTTGATAGCCGAAGGGTTATCACCTCTCTCAGTACATACTTCCTGAAAAAAAGTGTGGTCGGGAAAACTGACGTCATCCAAAAGAGGCGCTATCACTGACCTCGGAAGGAGCGAAGGCAAACACGTCGAACTCGGGACTTCGGCTAGTACGTCAGGAATTTCAAGGATGTTATCGGCTCCCTCGGGGGACCAAACGGATCGCCTTCGGGGATGAAGAACTAGCTATTTCAAGCAGGAGAGAGTCTCCCCAAAGGTGGAACCCCCGAACCACGGATCTCCCCGAACTACGGGCATAATTCCCGAAGAGGGGCGTCCATACCAAAGGACGGCCTCGCCCAGAGGACCTCGGGAATACGACATGAGCATTTTAAGGAGTCTTTGACATGTCGCCCACATGCGCTACACGCTGCCTCGAAGAGCGGTCTGACGCGTCGACGCCATCCAAGTCTTGTCACAACTTGTCTCGGTCCCAGACCCGAGGAGCCTACAAATGGCTACCTGTCCCCTACGCCCAGAAGTGCAAACCGCATCTGACCGAACATGTGTCATGATCTGAACGGGCTGGGCACCCCTATAAATACCAGGAAACAGGCCCTGGCAAAGGGGCAGACCCCCTCCTTTAGAAAACGCGAACAGGCAAGGCCACTTAGCCTCTTAGTGCTCTTCCTCTATATCCCCTCAGAACACTGACTTGGGCGTCGGAGGCTCCTCCCCGGAAAAATCCTCCGGGGACCTCCTAACCTTTTCTTTTCTGAGCATTTCAGGCACACTCCTCTGGGAAATCTTTGCTCCAGACGTCCTCCATCTTAGGAAGTCCCTCTCGAAGTCATAATGTCACCCGACGAAGATGCTGCTGGGCATCATTTGGCACCGTCTGTGGGAAGTCACCCTCAAGTCGCCGTTGTTGAAACTCGGCGTTCAAAGGACAAGGGACTTCCAAAGTCCTCATCCGCGCCTGAAGCTCAACCGGCTACTGAGCAAACCCTTCCAGAGACTTCCTCGCCTGAGGAAGAACGTCCTTTAGTCATAACTATGAGTTTTCTACGCGACTTTCAGCGCTCTATTGTGGCTGAAATGACACAGCAGATAGACCGAAGGTGGCCGCAATCAACTCAGGCCCAAAGGCCTTCCTCGCCAGTATGCCCTCGGGAGAAAAGCCCTAAATCAACCTATTGCAGTTCAGGAAGTGGGGATCCGCGTGATGAGTCTTCGATGGAAAATATTGTTGGGTTTCGGGAGCCAAACAGCGCAGCGGAATTTAACCGAAACCCTCCAGGATCCAAGTGAAACGGGGTAAACCGGGTGTTCGAAAATTTTCATACCTAATTTTCGATTGAGATCTCTCACTCAACTGTAGAGTCGAATCACAAAACCTGAAAAGTTGACGTGTTCAGGCTCTCTATGGTATCCACACGAGCCTCTCGGGATCACCACGCTTCCACCACGTCCCGGTAGATGCGTTTCTCTTGCGCTCGCAGTGCTAGCTTGCGTCCTCCAAGGAATTGCAAGAGAAGAGTGCGGCTGTCCTTTTTGGGAGGCTAGGGCAAGGAGACCTACGAATTTCTCACTAAAAGTTGTATTTATAGTGAGACTCAACTTCCAACTTCCAGGCCTAATGGGTTTCAAAGCCCTAATCCAATTAGGATTTAATTTCGGGCTTAATAATGGCTCAACTTTTGGGCCCATTATTAATACGAAATTAAAGTGAAACCATAACCCAAATAATTAGCCCATGCACTCTAATGATCCAAATAGCTCTATGTGTGCGACCCAATAGGCTCTTACCACGTTGGCAATGATCATAAATCACATTTATGATCATAAGCAATGAGCGGTGTCTAGCAACACATCATTGCTACCCAAGTGACAAGATTGTCGATGATTCGACTATACCTTTATGATCATCACCGATATATGCCATTGTCCCTTTGTCCAAGATATCAAGACTAAGCACGAGACATGGAATGTGTCACTCTCGTATAGCCTCAATCTTTGGTTTCTTGATTACCGAGTAGACCAACTTAAACTGATGACATTGATATCGTATATCAACTCATCCAAGCATGGCCATGCATTTTCTAAGTCTCACTCTATCAAGGGGCCCGAAGATATCACTCCCGTTACATAGGAGGGACAAATCCCATCTTGATCATACAAATCCCTCCGCATGATATGTGACATACCCAATGACCTCATTCAAGTTCACTCAGTTACGAGCAACAAAGGAAAGTATCAAAGTATGTGGCTCACATGTAGGGAACCTTGATGATCTTAGGTTGAAGGACTACATATACCCTGATCACTATGAGAATCACTTATGACACTCATATAACGATCCATGTAGTGTTCTCATGGTGGGTCGGTCCAGTACACAAGTTCTCCAACTTCTACCCATATGTAGACTACATATCTCATATTAGTCTCCACATATGCTAGTCGTTATGTATTATTGCAACCCGCTCCACAATAATACTAGACCAGGGACTTTTAAGAATATCATTATTCTAGGGTTACAATTATGTTTGTTAAGTTACGCAAAGGGAACAAAACAACAAACATAATTGCTGGATTAATGCCTTAATAAAATATCATGACTCAATGTGCAAAAATACAATCATCAGTTGATAACTGGCTTTTGGGCACAACACTGAAACAAATATACCCCTCGGGGCACGACCTACGGGACAAACGGGGTCCAAGCGACCTAAAATCCCACGCCAAAGGAGCTCATCACCTGAGGCGAAGTCCCCATCCCCTCGGCGCCGGAGTCACTCCCCGAAGAGACGCCGGCAATCTCCCTTCCCAGAAGCCTACAAGCACCAGGAAGAAGAGCCCAGTGCCACGCTCCTTATGAAGAAAATATTGACAAGATTGGAGAGAGTGGAGAAACAGGTAGCTCGGAAACCAGTCTGGGCTAGGCTGTCTGAAACTTTTTGTGGGGATGAATCGCCGTTCACCCGAACATTGGTCGAGGCAGCCATGCCAAGTGACTTCCGGGTGCCTCGGCTGGAAACCTATGACGGCCGAACTGATCCGCAGGCTCATCTAACCAAATACAAACGTAGCATGGTGTTGCACGGTGTTGATGATGCTACCTTGTGCAAATGCTTTGAGGTCACCCTCACAGGACTAGCAACAGCGTGGTATAACTCGTTGGCTCCCGGAACCATCAGGGAGTTCCAGGAGTTATCTACGGCCTTTATGCAGCAGTTCATTGGAAGCCGCCCGACAGCAAATATGTCTGTCCAAATGTTCGACATAGCGCAGAAAAACGGAGAAACCATCCGCGACTATGTCAAAAGGTTTAATAGAGAGGCCTTAAGTGTTCTAGACTTTCGCCCCGAAATACGCATTCTCGCTATGACACGGGGCCTTCGGAGGGACTTACAGCTGTTCTATAAGTTTTCCAAGGACCCCCCGGACACGCTTGGTGAATTCTACCGAAGGGCCGAACAGCACATGACAGCCGAAGAGCTGAGAATGGGCGGACCAAAGTCTGATCACACCCGTGCCGAAGGGTCCAGCCAGCAAACGCGGTATCCAGCCGACCAGGCAGGACGACCTCGAAGGTTTAAGGGAAGGAAACCCCCGACCTTCACACCCCTGAACACCACAAGGACCAATATCCTCATGACAATGGAAAGGCAGGGGACCCAGATTCAGCGGCCAAGGGCCATGACCGCTGATAATAAGAAGAACATGAAGAAGTTCTGCCAGTTTCACCGCAACCACTGGCACGACACCGAAGACTGTTTCCAATTGAAAAAGTACATAGAGTCGTTAATAAAACAAGGCCAACTCCGGCGATATTTGCGAATGCCTTCCCCGAAGGGAAGAAAGGAGGAAGAAGGAAAGGCAGATGACGAGGAGTACGACTCTGACAGGCGGAGGAACAGAAGTCCGAAGAGGCGTCCTCCACCTTCGGCGGGAGTAATACAAACAATTACGACAGGACTTCCATCCTCGGAAAGAAAGAGGAAGGTTAGGGAAATATCAGTGATGGAATGTCAGAGTCCGTCGAAGAAACTGGCCCGCAAGGATGGTTCCACCGTCATCTTTCCCCATGATGATCCGCTGTTGGTCATGGTGAGGATAGGAAACTGGGACGTCAAGAGAGTGTTACTGGACGATGGATCAAATGCCGACGTCCTGTTTTTACATTTGTTGTTAAACCTAGGTATATCCAACGTCGATCTCAAGCCCGTCACTTCGCCTACTTTCGGGGTAGGACCATCCGAACTGCCTATCCTCGGATGGGTCGATCTCCCCCTGATGATGAAAGGAACTTCGGTTGATGGGACAAATGAACTGTTCGCCTCCACAATGACAAGGTTCATCGTTATGGATGTCCCTTCGTCATATAACGCCATCCTTGGGAGGCAAATGCAAGGGAATTTACACATCCGTCCGGATGTAAAGTACTTGACTGTTACCTTCGCCACCAAGGGCGGAGACATGAAAATCTTCATTGATCAAGGCGAAGTAAGAAAAGCATTCGTCAAGGCGCGAAAAGCTCCAGCAACCAACTTCGCACAAACTGTAGAGGCAAAGGCTTTGCCAGATGAAAAACCAAAAAAGAGAGAGGCAGAAGATCCCGCGAAGGTAGAAATGGAAGAAGTAGAACTTGTCCCGGGCCGAAATACCCGAATAGGGAAAAAATTGGCCGAAGGTGACAAGAAAAAACTTGTATCCTTTCTACTGATGAATAAAGACCTGTTTGCCTACTCGCCAAAAGATATGCCGAGGGTAGACCCTCGCATAATACAGCATAGCCTTAAAGTAAGTCCAGAAGCAAAACCTGTCCGGCAAAAGAAACGGGGCATCTCAGTCCATAAAAATAACTTCGTCAAAACCGAAGTCCAGCGCTTATTGGACGCAGATGTAATCAGGGAGGTCAAGTACCCCGAATGGTTGAGCAACATGGTTATTGCCACAAAAAAATGGAGCAGTAAGCTCCGAATGTGTATCGACTTCAGAAACTTGAACGATGCTTGCCCAAAAGATTCATACCCTCTCCCACCAATAGACCAGTTGGTAGACTCAACTGCTGAATACGGGCTCCTAAGTTTCCTAGACGCCTTTAGTGGGTATCATCAAATAAGGATGGACCCCGAAGACGAGGAGAAAACCGCCTTCATCACCGAAGGTGAAACGTATTGTTACATTAGAATGCCCTTCGGGCTAAAAAATGCAGGAGCTACCTACCAGAGGCTGATGAGCAAGGTCTTTAATGACCAAATAGGGAGGAACATGGAAGTCTATGTCGATGACATGATAGTCAAGAGCAAGCTGCCTAACGACCACGTCGCAGATCTAAAGGAAACTTTCCACCAGCTCAGAACCTTCGGAATTCGCCTTAATCCCGAAAAATGCATCTTCGGCGTAACCTCGGGAAAGTTTCTTGGGTACATGGTATCAGAAAGAGGCATTGATGCTAACCCAGAAAAAATTAAGGCTCTACTTGAATTCCGAACTCCCGTCACAATAAAAGATGTGCAGAGACTCACCGGAAGGATAACCTCTCTTAGCAGGTTTATTTCCAGGTATGGAGACCGGTGTCGAGCATTCTTCAAAGTCCTCACTAAGGCAGCAAAAAGGGAGGGCGACCTCGGATGTGATGGTCATCCTTGGAATGAGGAGTGCCAAAGGGCTTGGGAAGAACTCAAAATCTACTTAGCCTGTCTGCCCACTCTTCGACAACCTCGCGAGGGAGAGCCCCTCGTGTTGTGCCTCACCGTCACAGAAAAAGCAGTACGCTCGGTCCTTGTGAAAGAGGAAGGGCCGAAGCAATGGCCAGTTTATTATGTAAGGAAGTCCCTGCATGGTGCCGAAGTCAGGTATCCCTTGCTACAAAAAGCTATATATGCCCTGATACTGGCAGGAAGAAGACTACGTGTAACACCTCACACAGGCCCTGGCCTGTGAGTCCCCAACTTATCTCACAAGCCCAACTAAGGACTGGGCATATAGCCCTCGGCCTAACCAACATGATTAACTTTAAGTCTT
>SMDT01000515.1:0-163187 GCA_005392925.1 Aquilaria sinensis
CATTGGATCTATAGTGCTGTCAAAAACACATACCTGTGAAAACAAACTTCAACGTTTGGCCTGCGAATGCTCATGCTTACTTGTGAAACCTTCACTCTGAGTGAATGGGCGAACTTCCTCAAATTTTTAAGCCGTGATAATCCACGAATTTGAATTCTCTCACAGTAAGCTTTTGTTCCAGGCTTTAAGCCAGGGGAGATCTCCACCAAGAATTGAGGAGATAGCTGCAATGTGTGGTTAGATCCACCAACAACTGCAGAAACCAATCAATACATGTTTAATCTTCACTTTTCTTAACAAATTACACGTCCTCACTTGCTAAGCTAAAACCAAATCGATAGAAATAAACCCATTTGTCTGAATACTCGAAAGGCGCCAACTTTAACAATTCTATGTTAGAAAACATCCGAATTTTCTAAGAGAGAGCTAAGATTCATCGAGATATATGCTCTTAACAAGGGACAGATAAACGCAAAAACCTAGCCTTTTTTCGAAAATATAAACTCCAGATAAAGAAAAACCCAGAAAATAATGAGGTGAAATTTGAAAGTACCTAAAAAAACCTCGGTGGCTGAAGAGATTGAGGCAAGTATCGAGAAAATGAGAAAGAGGACCGAAACAAAGCTCCGGACCCGTTTTCCAGTGCCCATGGATCGTCCGTCGCCGTCGGTCATGGCTCACGCGATGACGAAGGGTCTGGTATTGAAAATTCACGACCATTGGAGGGTATTCCTGCTATTTCAAATTTCACATTTTGGGCCTGGACCTTGGAGTAGCTTTGGGTTTGAGGTTTGTTTCGATTTCTGTCTTCTTCCTTTGTTTTCTCTTTCTGTTTTCGAAGTTTATTTGGAGGTGTTTTCTTTTATTTTTTATTTTTTTCCCCAGTAGGATTTTTCAGTTTTTCTTCAGCACATTTTGACATTAACAGCTCTAACATCGTCCGAATAATAAGGTGCACACCATGGAATTAAATATCATGGCATACCATGGTATACCACTTACCCGTATGTAATATAAATATGTTTATATTTTGTAATTTTATTGCATGGTATACAACATAATACCGTACGTAATATTATGTGATATTTCACATAACACTTATTTTTTGTATACATTTTGTCCAAAAATTGCAATATACCGCAAATACCGAGATGTATGTACTACATATTTTATTTGTCGTGGATACGTGTGAGATATTTTATTTTTGTCATTTTATATCAAAATATCATAAATATATAAAAAATTAAAATATAATTAATATACATATCATAAAATAAATAGTATTTGTTTTATTCCTTTGGTTTCTTTTCTTAGTTAACATAAAAATTTAATGGTTACTTTGAGCCACTTAGAAACTCAATGTGGTATTAGAAAATGTATTGTTATTATTAAAGTATTTTTTTTTCTCTTATATTAATAAATTAGTATATTAATAAATTAGTTTCTTTCTTAGTATTATTTATTTTGCTCTATATATATAACATTTTTTATATTTTGTATTAAAAAAATATCTTCTATCATATATATTTCATTTATATTTGACAAGTTATGATAAGAAAAATTAAAATACATATAAAATGTGAAAAAAAATTATTGAATTTATGTCATCTTAAAATAATATTATAATATTTAACACCTTGGTGTACCCGTTGATTTTCAAACTATGAGAGATTTTTGTGAGAAGTTTTTTCTATGAACTGTAAATGAATCGAAGAGCCAAGTATTCACTTGTTGCAAGTTTTGTTTTCTTAAAAAAGAGCTTGGATATTGTTCATATATATACTTGTTTGCTAAGCTTGGATGAGGGACTTATAGTCCTAGGTGTAATTTTTTAATCAATCATATGGTTCACACAATTGTAGTGTCGCTTATATACACGACTGATTTATGTACAATGTTATACAAGTTTAATTAACAAATTAAGACAAATAAATATGTTTCATAAGTTTTTTTTCTTTATTAAAGTATATTCATTTCATTGACTATAAGTCATACAATATAACATTTACAAACTAATACAATACAATAAAGCTTTATAGGACAATCTACTCTAGGTTTTGTCTTCTTCCCACCATTGGGATTTGGTGACCAGAGTTTCAGTCACTAGCCTTTCTGTCACACATCGGCCACCATAAAGTAGGCGCAGCTTCCAAAGAAGCTGCCAATTGAAATAGTGATTAGGTAAAGTCGGTCACCTATCTTCAATCAATTGTTAGTCACCCTTCAATCAATGGTTTTCCATGTTGGCAATCTGCAAGAATTATTCTAACCAATCAACTTTCTCATGCCTCTGCCATATAAATTCAAATTACGGTTCTCATCAGTCTCACCTCTCTCAGCATTCTAACTCTTGCAAATCTCTTCCTCCTTCACACTAGTTTTTCACTGTTGCTGACGAAAGCGTAGGAAAAGCAATTGGTAGAAATCACTGATGAAGGATGGGTCAAAGATTGATACCCAAAAGGCATAATCGGATGAGCAGGCTATCGGATTTGGATAGAGAGGCAAGGTTGGTGGTGGAGAAAATGATGTCAGATTAGAGCCCCTCTTTTTGTTTGGTTCCAAAGAAAACTAATAAATATATTTTTAGAAAGGATGAAGAATATGGAGATAGCAATTTAAATGGTGAAGTAAACATCTTTAATTTCAGCAAAATTAAGTTAGGAGGCTTCAAAGAACTTACACGAAACTTCATCATAACTAAAAATTAGTGAAGGACAAAAGAATTTTTAAAAAGAAACACTACTAAAAAATCCCTCTTTTCCAACTGTTTTATTACCAACGGCTTGACCGTTGGTAATTACCAACGTGTAGAACCGTTGGTAAAAATTTTCCAACGTGCACGCGTTGGTGCTTATTATTATTATTTTTTTTTGTTACCAACAGCTAAGCCGTTGGTAGTTAGCAACGGTTGTGACCGTTGGAATAAGTTCCTACTGTCACGCGTTGGAAAAGATATACAATAATTAGGAAAATGAATGTGTAATCTTTCCAACGGCTTAAGCTGTTGGAAAAAAAAAAGGTCTTGTACATTTACCAACGGCTTCAACCGTTGGAAGCTGATTAATGAAACGGTGCGTTGGGGCCTTAGGTTTCGAACGGCTAAGGCCGTTGGAAAATTTGTTTTAAAATTCCCCCCCCAGCGCCAGTCGTCTTCCTCGTCGCGACTCAAACGCGTCTCTCTCTCCCCTGCAACTCGTCTTCTTCGCACAGCACACACATTCACGTGGAGTCGTCGATTGGGGCCCGAAACAGCTTCTTCCAGGTTGGAAATGCTTGGATCTGGTGTCGTTTACCACGATCTGAAGGTTAGTTAACTTTTTTTCCGAGAATTTTTCAATTTTTTTTCGATATTTCTCCCTATTTGAGCTTCTTGGTTGATAAAGGGTTGAAGATTTTGGTTTTTATTGCAGGATTGAAATTATTTGGAGGTATTTGAAGGAAGTAAACATTTTGATTTGAGGTAACCGCATTTATTTCGTATTTTTTTCAATTTTTTCCCCAATAAATACGCATTTCTAGATTATTACATGTTAATTTGGTTTGAAATATGTGCAATATTTGTTATTTTGTGTTGCATTTGGTTGGAGATTTAGTTTTTAGGTTACCCATTACAATTGCAAATTTATGTGCTTTTTCTTACAATTTTTTGTTTATTTTCGGGATTAATTATAAAATATGAATTATTAGTTTTAAGTGATTTGTTTAGGTAGTATATTTATGTGCGCAATTATTTAGTATAATTTAAAATAGTAAATAATTTGTAATGTTCATTTGTACATTTTTTGTTGTTGATTTATTTGTCTATTTTTTTATTCATGTATTTTAAAAGGATAAATAAAAAGATTTATTATGTGCCAAAAAATAGGAAAAATAACAAAAACAAACAAAGAATGTGTGAAAAAAAAAGGAAATGAAATTGAAGAATGTCTCGCTGAAATGGCACTAGGCTGGTTAATAATTATTATATGGTAGACATATGTCTAATTAGACATAGTTTTTCAATACCTAAACTTAATTTACACTCAATCCTGCATCCTTAACAAAATTATAGTTCTACCCTTTACTTTAATACCTTAACAAAAGTGTCATGAATAATTACTTATTCATCGTCCATCATTTAATTTTTTTAATTGAATTATCCTTGTTATATAACTAGCATTCCCCGTACATATAAATATATAAATACACACAGACACACACACACACACACACAGATGAATATAATTATATATTTGGTACAATCATAAATATATATAAGTTCATGAAATTTTCTCTATAAACATAATTTCAAAATTTAAATTTAATAAAGACATGATATCATATACAAGGAAGTAAGAATCATAAGAATAAATCCCAAACCTTAATAATTAATTAAACCCTAAATCCACATTCTATATCCCTAAACCCTCAATTAAACCCAAAGATGTAAAACCCTAAACTTGATATACCATTAATTAACCTTAAATCCCAAACCCTAAATACTGTCCCCAAAACTCTAAAATCCTAAATTAAACCCAAAATACACAAACCCGTAACCATAAATTAAACACTAACACCTAAAACCCTAAACCCTAAGTACAACCCGTTAAACCTAAACCCTTGTTAATTAAATGTGAACCCTAAAACCCTAAATTAAACCCTAAATACACAAACATTAACTCTAAATCATAACCCTAGAGCCTAATTTTAAAGCATAAACCGTAAAACCCTAAACCCAAATTCTATATCCTTAAAACCCTAAACCTAATATACCATTAACCTAAACCCTAAATATAAATCCCTAAACCCTAAATTTCAATACTGTAATATTTATAATTCAATAATCATAAACCCTTAAAAACCCTAAATCCTAATTATATATCTCTAAACCCCATAAAAATTCTTAATCCCTAAATCATAAAAAAATCTGCAAATTTTCCCCAAATAGCCCTTAACATAATTCCGAAAACCATAATATTGAATTAATTCAATTTACCCCAATAACCTTATGTAGATAATTTCATATACCTAAACACTAATTTTAAACCATTGACAAAATATGAAAAATATCAAACCCAAAGCCTATATCCAATACCTTTAACCCCTTAAAACCCTTAAATCGTTAAAAAAAAATCCAAAACCCTTAACCCTAAAAAAATCCCAATACACATACCCTAAACTCTAAAAAAACTTCAAACCCTAAAAAACCTTAAACCCCTAAATCAATTTAGTCATTGAAAGGGCAACTGTAGTCTAATTAGGAAAAAAAATGACTAAAAAGTGACTGCAATCTAATTTAAAAAAAAATCACGTCTGAGAGTTGATTGCAAAGTAGGCTACTGAAACAATGAGTCACCTAACACTCGTAAAAAAAAAAAAATGAATACCTTTTTGTTTCTAATTGAATCAGAACTGGCGGAGGATGATGGCGGAGGAGAATGCGCGAAGGGATACGGCATACGAGAGGAAGCTCGAGAGAATTAAGAGGAGACAGAGAGCAGAGATGTAGGCTCAGAGGGCCGCATTGGAGGCAAACCGGGCTTAGTTGGAGATTATTTGTCGTTTGCTAAACCTTCCGTGCCCGCCGGCACAACCAGTTCCACATTATCCTGATGACTCGGACTCAGAGTATGAGGAGATAGTCGGGACTCCGTGATGGGCGTCATCAACAGGTTAGCACATTTCCAAAGTTCTTGTGTTAGAGCCCTAGACATAATAATTTTTAGACCTAAATAAGACTGACTTGATATTTCTGAAATGTGTAAGGCGTTGAATGTTGAATGCTTTCTTTCAGACATATCTGTTATTGTTTTAATTACGCTGTATTTGAGAATATTATATTTTAATTACGTTGGCATAGCTGTGTAATGTTTATTGCTGAGTAAAGCCGGGCGTACTTTTGAATTGGTATTTTTATTTTGAATGTGGATTGAAACGGGGAAAAATACGAAACAACTGAAACCTGGAACGTTTAATATACATTACCAACGCGCAAATGGGGAACTTACCAACTTGCGAGCGTTGTTAATTACCAACTTGCAAGTTGGTCATTACCAACGGCTTCATAACAACTACTTATCAACTTCCGGCAGTTGGTAGTTACAAACTGCCAAGTTACCAACAGCCAGCAGTTGGTAACTTACTTACCAACTGCTGGATGTTGGTAAGTAAGTTACCAACAGCTGGCAGTTGATAGCAGTTATAGTTACCAACTGCTACCCGTTGGTAACTACAACTACACGATGGAAACCAAGTCCTTTTCATGACCGTTGGTAATTACCAACGTGTATTTTACCAACATCTACACGTTGGAATTTACCAACGTGTTATTAGTTGCGCGTTGGTAAAAAATTTTCCAACGTATCGAATACCAACTGCTGCACGTTGGTAAATGGCAGTTGGTAAAGTCCTATATTTTAGTAGTGAAAATCACAGAGAAAGATATTGGTATTTAGTGTTACAACCGATTGGTGACCGATTTTTTCATTGCTGCCATCGGTCACTGCACCGATCACTCCTCTTTAGTGTCCAACGTTTTAGTGACCAATTGGTGAAAAAAAAAATCAGTCACAAAAAAGTGAAATATTGACTGATTTATTGGTTAATTTTTTTTCATTTTTCTTATAACGCACAATTCTAAGAAATCATAATTAAAGAAAAACTCCTTTGAATAACAAGATTTATGCCTATAAATTCAATGGAAATCCCATCAAAACACAAAAACTATAAAAACACCAACATAAAATTAGCAGACAAACCAACATAAAAATTGGATGAACAGGTAAACAAACTCAACACTAGAGCTAAACCTGAAATCGACAAACTGACCCGGATCATTCCAAGAACAACGTTGAAAAATCAATTATTCATCTTCTCCACGCGACTGTTCACTATAGACTTTGCTCCCAAGTGACTTTCCTCTACTATGAAACGATCCTAGAAACCTTGAAGTCCTAAAATAATCCATTGCTGAAAACACAATCAGAGCTTTCATACTAGCAGACCTATAAGCTTATTGGATACTAGTGATTGGCGATGAAGATTGAGCTGATCGAAACATTAATTCAAGGAAGATTCAATAAAACTGACGACAAAAAGAAAGAAAACTATAAAAACAAAATAAAAGCAGAAACAAAACCAAAGAGATAAGGCTACCTAGATCCAGCAGAAAGATCAACCAGATGAAGAGAAAGAAAGAAGAAGATGATTGCTAGGGTTTTTTTTGTGTTCTGTAGGAGAAAGGATGCAATATATATGTTTCATGAATCTATTAGTACTTCATCAGTTTGTTATGAGTTATGACTTCTTATATTTGAAAATCATAGCTAAGGTCCAAGAATTAATAATGAGTTTGATTTATGTTCATTATTATATGATCTCTCATGATATTAAAAAAAAAAACCTCAGGCTTCCTCTGGCTTAACTAAAAAACAAACAGTTATTAGTAGGTATACTTATTTTCAATTTTACTTTTTTTTTTTTGGTCTATTATCAAAGGTGGAACCATGTTTTCAAGCTCGATGAGGTAGAGGGAGGCGAGACTAGTGACGACCAAAACTAAGAAGAAACAAAATTATTTAAATAATTATTAAGTGTATGTAGTATTTGAATAATATCTATTCTAAATAAAAATTGGTATAATAATTACTTTATTTTGATCTATCATCATTGAAATAGAGGTTTGGGACAGATATGCAATGGTTGAGAGGTTGTAGATAAATTTGCAATAAAAAGTAAAGATATAGGACTGCTAGCACTATTTATCATTTTCATACCAGTTTGAGGAGCAAAATGCACATCCGGTCCTTAGCTTATAAAAAAATTACCAACTTAGTATCTCATATTTACACAATTTTAAAATTGTCAGGAGGCAGTAGCACCCCTTGCCCCTATGTGTTTTTGCCATTGTCTATTATCAATATCACTTGAAAGTTAATACTTTATTTAGTTAATAATCACTTAACTCATTTTTTACAAATAATTAATTCTTATAAATATTTTCCTTATCCTGTGTAAAACATTAGAAAAATGATAAAAAATTTACTTACTTTTTACAATAATTTTTGTAGTCCATAAAAAAATACAAATTATTTTAAAAATGGATTCTAGGCTTCTTAAATTATAAGATTTCATTTAAGTATACTAGAAACTAATAATTGCCATAAAAATAATGGCCAATATTCACTATTTATTTATTTATCCCGAATGCAAACTTGATTAGATCCTCACTAATTAATCGGGTTGTGAAGTCTTCGAACATAACCTATTCTAGGCGTAGAAATGAGTTAAGCCGATCCTGAACATCTCAAGCTCAAAGCTTGGCTTATTAAGCATTGGCTTGGCTCAGACTCAAGCTTAACGAGCTCAGAAAATAAAACTTGAAGCTCAGGTTGAAAAGGTTTGGGTTCAACTTGATAGCCTAATAGACTCAAAGGCCGATTTGAGGTTTAAGCTCAATTAAACCTCAATTCAAGGTTTGAGCTCGATGTGAGCTTGATTTGAGGGATGAAAATTATAATTTTTTTCGTAAAATATATAATGAATTATGAGTTCAATTAAAAATAAAATTAATTTATTTTTATATTAAAAAATATTAGGCTCGTTAAGCTCAATAAAAGTCTATCAAGCCAAACAATATCAAGCTTGAAGTTCAGCTCATTAAGAGTTCGAACTTAAAATACAGTTCAAAGCTCGGCTCAATAATAAAAAATTTAAGCTTAAGTTCGAGCTTGAATTGTTTGATGAAATGTTTGGCTCATTTCCACTCCTAACCTGCTTCTTTCAGGTTCGTCGGACTTGTATAAAGCTTCCGATGTTATTGTTAAAACATGCTTCTGGTCATTGTGACTTGCTAGGAATAAGGTAACCTTCAATGGCAAGCCTATTCGAGTTTTCTGCTCTATTCAATCTCTCTCTCTCTCTCTCTCTCTCTCTCTCTCTCTCTCTCTCTCTCTCTTTGGATTTCAACAAAATCGGGGAAAGGGGATTTGCACTTAGTATTTGTAAAGTGTTCTACCTACTTTTATTGGTTGGGTGTTGAACTGTCATGTAGGGTTTTGTAATGATTTGCCTCACAAGCATCTTGTTAGGTTATAATAATATTCATTCCTTTGTTGCTGATAAAAAAATGTGGAGTCAATTGATCACAATAAAGTGTCAAAAGAAGCAAACCACACAGTCGACAACTTCTCATTCGGAAAGGCAATTGCAAATTTTTGTATTGCATGCCCAAAAGAATGGATGGAGGCTAGTAGACTTGCCAATATGATTTGAGATCTATTATATAATACACTATTACAACAAAAACACAACTTATATAATTGCTCAATTATTCCACCAAATACCAACAAAAAAAAAAGTTTTAGTAATCATTTCAGTATGGGTTCCACCATCTTAACAAATTGTTTATAGATGTTAGTAGTTTCGAAGATAAGTATTACGCAATAGGTGATCATTAAAAGAGAAAAGTTCAATCGTTTATCAATGCTGGTTGTTAGACTTATTAGTGTGTTTTTTCTGCCCATAAATTTTACTACAAACATTTAATGAATTTTGTGTTTGGTAAACCATTGCTGCTGAGGAAGTGAAAGGCCAATTTGAAACTGGATCGAAACATCTTTAATATGTTTCCGGTTTGGGTTCGTTTGCCTGATCTTAAGCTGCAGTACTGGAATCCAACTATTATAAGTCGTATTATTAGAAAAATTGGAATGCCTTTATTAGCAGACACAGCAACGGTTAACCGTACGTGTTTGTCATTCACTCGTGTTCTCGTGGATGTTAATTGAAAGAACGATGTGGTAGACAACGTTGTTCTGCGAAAACCAAATGGAGATCATGAAACCCAGGTTGTTGTTTACGAATGGTGGCCTGACAAATGTGGTAAATGTAAGCAGTGGGGACATAAGGAGAAGGAATGTAATCTTGAACCGCGGATAATTAGAAAACCAAAGACGACTGGAAGAAATGATGAACATGCTAAACAGTTGGTACCTAAACAAAAAGAGACTACTAGTTTTAGCAGTGGTGATGGTAAAGATGTGCGTGATAAACAAAGCTCACATACTACAGGGCTTCCTTCAATCTATCCTCAAAGGTATCTTAATCATAAGCAGGGAAGTAAGAATGATGGTAAGCAGAAAGATATTATGTTAGCAAATTCTTTTGAAAATTTGTAATATGTTATGGCTTTTGATTTTATATAGTGCTTGGATATGGGTTTGCCTTTTATTCCTATTTAACCATGTGGTGTTGTTGGAATGTGAGGGGACTCAATACTAGTCTAAAACAGAAATAGGTAAAGAGAATTATAAAAAATTTTAATATTAGTCTTTTTGCACTTTTGGAGACTAGAGTAAAGAGCAAGAAATTCTTTGCTATTGAAAATAATATTGTTTCCCATTGGAAGTTCTTGAATAATTATAGTTATGCTATAAATGGTAGGATCTGGGTTTTATGGGATGGTGATATTCTGGAAACTAGATATCTTGAAGTTTCTAACCAAGTTATTCATATACATGTTAGTCACAAAATTGAAGATTGGCAGTGTTATGTGTCTATTATTTATGCTTCAAATGATCCTCGTGAGAGACTTGTGCTCTGGTCTAATCTTATTAAACATGCTGCTAATATTGATGGTCCTTGGCTTGTATGTGGGGATTTTAATGAGATTATCTTTTCTGATGAGAAGTTTTCGGGTTCTGATTTAGTTGATTAGCATGATACTGGATTATCTGAATGTTGTAATACTAGTGGTTTGTCTGATTTTCATAGTGTTAGCTCATTCTATACATGGACTAACCATCAGAAGGATGAGGACCGTATCCTTTGTAAATTGGATCGAGTAATGGGGAATACTTCCTGCTCTATTTTGTTCCCATCTATTCAGATTGAGTTTAAACATAATTGTTACTTTGACCATGCTTTGGCTTTGATTCATCTCTCAAACATACCTATTTTTCATTCCTGTCCTTTTAAGTATTTAAGAATGTGGCAAAATCACCCTCAGTACAATGACATTGTAAGATCTGTTTGAGGTGATCAGAAGCATAACTCTATAACTGATACTTGGGGTCGCATCTTAGGTAAGTTAAGTCTTTTGAAAAAGGCATTGAAATGCCTAAATAGAGATGAATTTTCTGATATTTCTGCTAGAGTTGTTGCAAAAGAAAAGGAATTAGATCAGTTTATTTAAACCAGAATATAGGGGATAAGAATATTTACATGCAGTGGCAAAAATCTTACTCTGAGGTCTTTAGTTTGAAAAAAGCTGAAGAAGATTTTTATGCTAAAAAATCTTCTTGTGATTGGCTACAACTTGGTGATGCCAACACAAATTTTTTTCATGCTAGAATGAAAGAGAAGTCTTTAAAAGGCTATATTTCTTGTTTTATTTCTAAGGATGGTCGTAAGCTTAAATCTCTAGAGGAAATTAAAAATGAGTTTCTTTCTTACTTCTAAGGCATTTTTGGAGTTAGGTCTGATCTGTTATCTCCGGTAAATAACAATATTAGTTTGAATGACACTAAGCTTTTAGTTTTGCAGAAGAATTTGTTGGAGACTGATGTCTCTATAGAAGAAATTATACAAGAAGTTAAAGGTACGCACCTCTTCAAAGCCCTTGGCCCTGATGGATTTACTGCTGGTTTTTACCAGCATAATTGGGAAATAATTGGAATGGATGTCACTTCTGCAATCCAAAGTTCTTTTAATACCGGTATATTACCTCTCGCTTCATCTGCTACTACTATTCATCTGATCCCAAAGCACTTTCATGCTTTTACAGCCTTAGATTATAGGCCAATTTCTTGCTGTTCTGTTATCTATAAATTTATTTCCAAGATTTTGGTAAATAGGTTGCAGGGGATTCTTCCAAATCTTATTAATAAGAGTCAAACTGCATTTATTAAAGGTAGATTGATCGTTGATAATGTTATGCATAGTTAAGAGATAATAAGAGGTTATAATTGGAAAAATATAACACCCAAGATGTGTATTAAGATTGACCTTAGGAAAGCCTATGATCTACTATACGGGAATTTCTTGGAGAATTTTTTACTAAAGATGGATTTTCCTTCTCGTTGAGTTCAATGGGTGATGATGTGTGTTCGCTTTCCTTACTATTTTGTTGTTTTGAATGGGTCTTTGTGTGGATTTTTTCATGAAAACAGGGGAATTAGACAAGGGGATTCCCTCTCTCCCCTCTTGTTTGTTACTGTCATGGACTATTTGTCTAGAGTATTGGATAAGATGTTTGATGAGTGTTATATTGGGTATCACCCTAAATGTAAGTGTATTAAGCTTTCTCATGTTCTTTTTGCTGATGACATTATGATCTTTGTCAAAGGTGACCTTAGTTCTGCTAGAAATTTTTCTCATTGTTTGCAAGTTTTCTCCCAAACTACTGGGTTACGGATTAATTTAGATAAAAGCCAAGTCTTTTTTTATGGTGTTTCTTCGATAGTTGAGTCTGAAATTATTTCTATTCCAAACATGCCAAAGGGCACTCTTTCTATTAAATATCTAGGAGTGCCTTTGGTTGACCAAGGGCTTTAGATTCAGCATTATAAGCCCTTAGTAGAGAAAATCCTTCATAACCCTCATGGTTGGTCTACTAAGCTTCTCTTTTATGCAGGAAGATTGCAGCTTATAAAAATTGTCATTTTTAATATCCAAGCTTATTGGTCTAATATTTTTTCTATTCCTAAATGGGTGCTTTTTTATTTGGAGAAATGTTGTAGAGCTTTTCTTTGGACAGGTTTGACTACTAGTAGAAAATTTCTTGTAGCTTGGAATAAGGTTTGTTTCCCTAAAAGCCAAGGTAGATTAGGTATTTTCAGTCTGATAGGCTGGAATATTGCTTTAGAGGGGAAAAAACTTTAGAGGCTGATGAATGATAAGGAAAGTCTTTGGGTCCAATGGATCCATGCTTATTATGTGTGTGGCTCCAATATCTGGGAGATTGTGGGGTCAAGTGATGTCTTTGTCTGTTGGAAGCATATTTTGAAGGTAATAGAGTATTTCTCTGACTATGTTCATGATCAAGTGTGGAATTGTGTTAAAAATGGTAAGCTTGTTATGAAATTTGCTTATTTGCATGTGGTGAAAAATTTTGATCGAGTGAACTGGGGATCAACAGTTTAGAGATCTATCCCAAAGTTTTCTTTTGTTTGCTAGCGGACTATGCTAGATAGACAGCCTACCTTTGATAGGTTAAGTAAGTACATAGATGTGAGATTCTCTTTATGCCCTCTTTGTCTTTAAGTTGATGAATCCAGGAATCATCTCTTTTTTTAATGCTCTTTTTCCCTTTCTCTTTGGCGTGAAGTAATGTGTAAACTCAGATTGAGGAATGCTCCCAACAAATGGAACAAGTTTTGTGACTGGTTTGTTCGTGTGGTGAAAAGTAAATAAATAAAGTCTAAAATGCGCAAAGCCTATATAGCTGCGTTGGTTTATGTTATTTGGAAGGAACGAAATAGGAGAATTTACCACCATAGGTGTATATCACCGTTGGACCTTTTGAGGATTATGGAATTTGATATCTCTATTAGGTTTGGATACTCGTTGGATAATATTCTCTAGGTTATATTACCTGATTTTGCTGTAAAGCACAGGTTTAGGCTCTTTGTTTTTATTTTCCTTTTTTAAGGCAGGCTTTGTCTTCTTCTTCTTGTAGGCCCCTGTCCTTTTCTTGTAAGTACCTTTGGGATTTTTGATGAAATGAAAATGAGCACCCTCTGAGGTGTTTTCTAAAAAAAAAACATGTTGCACATCTTCTTCCCATAACTTTTGGCTGGATTTATCAAATCTCATAATTTGTTACCGCTCTCCTAACTGGAGGCTCGTTTGAGGAAGGTAAAGTATTTAAAACCTAGTTTGGAACCTTATTTCAAATTCATATAGCAAGAAGAAGTAAGTTAGACAAAGTTCACTAAATTCTAAGGAGTTTAAGGCACCAAATAAGGTTCGGGGATAAAATGGTAATTTTACATCTTGAAGAATCGAGCTGGGTCTTGAGGGTTAAAAGTGAGTTTTAGAAACCTAACTTTTTCTTTAGACCTAAAATTAACTTAAACAAGCAAGATTTGACCAAGGTTGACTAGTCACTAAGAAAAGAAGGGGGCTTGTTTGTAACTATGCATAAACTTTGGTGGCTTGGTTTTAAAAAGATGTACAAATATTGGTAAAGGCAAGGATGGCTACCATTTTCACTTTAAATCTGAGCTCATCCTTCTCTCTACTATTTCATCAAGAATTCTAGATCAAAACCAAGAATTTTTGGTGAAATTTGAAGCTACCAAGGGTGTACATGCTATAGGAAGCTTGTTTCAAATAGAATTTCAAGTTTTTGGAACTTGGAACCATGTTTCCAGCCATCCCCTGTTTTTTATGCTAGGTAACTTATGTTTTCTTGGTAAATTCTTGTTTATTAGATGATTGGAAGCTTGAGTTTTAGTTAGAAGTTAATAATTTGATGTTTTGTGCCTTTGGTTGCTTGGAACTTAGGTGTAACTTTGTGAAACTTGGTTTTTGTGGAAAAATTGTTTGGTTCTTGCTTGTGAGTTAAAGTTAAGGTAAGGGAGTTATGTTTTCAAACCTAATTAATGCTATTGGAATGTGATTACTTGATGCAATCAAATAGTTTTGGCAATAGCATTAATTAGTGGGCTAATTTTTTCATGGTGGACTACTAGTTTTATGGAGCTTGGAATAATGTTATAATGCATCATAAGTATGCTTGTGATAGTTGGTTGTGGTCTTTGTAACATGTTTTATAGGTATGTGAAGTTAAAAGGTCATCTAAGCATGTTTGGCATATTTGATAAGTCTTCAAAGGATGTAGCAGCAAAACTGAAAATTTCTGGGCATTGTAGGTATTGGCGACGCGTCGTCAACAACACAAAAACGTTCTAGGGGGTTATATACTGTGATGGCACATTGTCACAATTATGTTGGCCGAAATTTCCCAAATTTGCTCAGAGGTTTAAGAGGAAGCCCTTGGGGGGTGCTTAGGGTACCTAGGGGTCTAAGTATTCTGAGAGTACTCTGAGGCTTTCAAGACTCCTCCAAGACCAAGAAGTTTTCTTGGGTTTTTATGGTTACTTTCACCATAAGCAAGAAAACTAGTTAACAAAGAACCACAACTAGCTAGGCATCTTTAGCTTGGGTGAAAAGTTTAGTATCATCAGCGACCTAGCCGTGTCTTCGGGCATGAGGCTGGGATGTGAAACCTTAGTGCACCTAATGGGTCTCTATGGCCTAGTCGATGGTAGTCCCACCATAGTGCCCCTGTACAACATACAAAAGTTTCAACTAGTGAATCATCATTGGTTAGGCTAGTAAGCTATGCCTGCTAGTAGGCAAGGCTCTGCCTTATAGTTTAAAGACTAGCTTGAGGAGAAGTCCTAAGAGACTAAGACATATGCGCATAAGTCTAGCCTCAGGCTGTATGAGCTTGCAGCAAATTATATATGTTCATATATGTATTGTCCTTAATAACTTTTCTTGTAGTTGAAGTGAATACCCTTACTGAGAATTCTGAATTCTCACACCTTACTTATGTTGTGCAGATTCTAACGTTGTTAGGTTGGATAACCGTTGAGGGTTGTTACAGTAGTTGTGTTGTAGGTACTTTGCTTTGAAAATCTTTATGATTCTAGTCTACTTGGGTTACTTATTGGTTAAGTAACAGTGCTAACTATAATATTTTTCTTGGCTGCAGAGCCTAGCAGCACGTAGATAGGCTTTTGTGACTTGCCACTGGAATTTATTTCTAAAATGGGAGTTAGTGGAGGAAATCTCAGTCAAAGCTTGTATATGTGTTGTACACTTAGTTGTCTTGCTTATCTATATTTTTTAGCCTTAGGCTCTAGGGCTGCTCTTGGGTGATGACATTAGTCTACTTCATGGTGAATGTCTTCATACGGTTGTTATGTGTAATATTAATCATATAAATGTTGATTTTGTATGCTTTGGCCATTTGAACTTATTTTCTATGAAAGTACCTTGGCCAAGTGAATGTTTTTATGGTTTCCATTTGCCCTAGTCAAAGCATAAAGAGCATACATCTTACATATTCTAAGTTAATCAACTAGTATCATGAAATTTTAATTCACGCACATATACAGCTAGCCAATTGTAACCACTGTGAAACTAGCTCTCACAGACTTCCTGGGCAGGGTCAAGAGACGACTATGTCATAATTGGCATGAAAATCTCCCCAAATTATCTCAATTGCTTTTCATGCAAAAGTGTTTTAATTCCATCTAAGCCCTTGAGCTTTTAAATTTAAGCAAAAAAAAAAATCTTAAGGACCTTAACTTGACAATTTGAGACACCATACCTCTTATAATTTGACTACAAAACAAATAGCTATATGGCAAATGACAAAATTTTAGATTCTCTTATTTCTTTGGTAATTGGTTCCTCAATCATAAAAATTTTTCCAATATAGAATTACCCATGCCTAGTTGACTTTATATTGTATATAAAAAAAATGACTTATATTATGATATAAATAAAATTTATTATTAATCGTAGATTTCACTCAATGCAATAAGTGTAGTGATGGAATTGCAAAAATAAACCTAAGTCAAGTAATTAGGACAATTAAAATAAAATGATGATAATTGCATGATTTCAGTTGCAATTAATTATATTTTTAAGTTGAACAAACTGAATATATCTCAATAAATGATTTACATAATACTAAAATAAGGAAATTGTATTTTTAAAATATGTAGTTAAAAATTATATATTTAAAAATTATTTAATGAATATGCTTTTATAGAGTAAACGTACAATAAATTTTTGTTTATCACTTTTTTGTGAGTGGGAAATTAAAAATTCAACTATTATCTTCTTAAAATCAAATGGCTTGATATTTCCTACTTGATTTGCTACTATAACAAGAAAAAATGTTAATAGTATAAAAAATATTAACAATATCAGTGTCTAGTATCTATTTCTCTTTTCAAATGATGGTTTTATATTACCAATATGTTAGATGAAGAAATATAATTAAAATGTCAAACAAAGTTTTCTAAAATGATGTTTACTTAGATTGACCAAATGACATAACTACGATTTGAACCCAAGCAAATGAAATTTTTGAAGTTTTCAACTATAATGCCGAACTAGGCTTATGACTACGATGCTATGCATCTGAATATCAAATGTGAACGAGATTCAATCAGTGGCTTCCATTTATATCTATGTATATAGAATCATAGTGAAGATGATTGCATTAGATTATATACATGTGTAGTTTTTTATTTTGTATTGTTTATGTGTTAGAGGTATTAATATTTCATCAATTGATTAGACTTTAAACATCTGAATAAAGAATTATAATTTAAATATATCAACAATTTTTTGTGTGTAAATAAAGAATAAAAATAAAAATCAACTTTATTTATGTTATTTTATTTGTAGTACAATTTTTTTACTTTAATATTTTTAACCAAAATTTTTTTCCATAGGACAGGTATAGAACTAGTGTCTCTTTATATTCTTCTGGAAAAATTAAGGATTTTTTTTTGTTGTTTTTTTTTACAGAAAAAAGGGCAATTTTATTTAGAAAGAAATGAGAAAGACGTACGAGCGACAATAGAATTTCTGTTTCTTTTTCTTTTCAGGGAAGAACACTTTGAGCTCTAAAAGTTTCACACATATGTGTGTGTGTGTCTGTTTCAGTCCTGAAAGCTTGTACTTTTCTAAATAAGTCATAGAACTTTCAAATCATTCAAGTAAATAATTCTAAACTTTCTGTTATGTGGTTAAACAAGAGAAAAGAAATAAATTATAGTAATCATTTTAATACTAAAAGATGATCATTTTCCAATGACATTTTGTGATAGCAATCCATTTGAAGTCTTTCCAATAAATAATTTTTGAAGGCTCAAATTTTCGAAAACCGCTTTCAAAATTGTCTTGAAATTAGCCTTTGGCAACATTTCTGATAGCTTGCTGTCGGAATTATCCCAAAAGTCTCCAATGACATTTTCGACGGCAAGTGGCCGGAATTCTCTCAAAAGCCTCTAAAAAACTTTTAATGGTTTGTGGTCGAAATTTTTCTGGCGGCGGCCCATCAAAATTGTCGCAGAAGTCATGTAAAACTTATAGAAATTATAGTAAAAATTATAGAGAGAGATTGAGAAAGTTGCATGCAGAATAGTATTACTACAGTTGAGAACAGTTGAACTGTTGAAGGATTGTTGAAGGATGGAGATATATATAATTAATTAACATATGTGGCTCCCAAAATCCAAATCCTAATTTTATTTTATTTAATTTCGATCAACTCCCAACTTCTGCAATGCTCTGCAAGGCTGGCCTCCATTGCCCGCCACCATGAATCTGCCTCCCCAAACATCTGTTGTTGTTGTTGTTGCCTTCCATCCCCATATTGCTTCCAACTCTTTCAATTAACTTATCCTCCACCTGAGGTGAAAAATATAGAAATAAATATGTTGTGTAGTCACTAATATATATGTCTTTTGTGTGCGCACGCATGTGCGTGTAAAGTTAAAAAAGAATTTGGAATTGAACATTGAAATTCATAATACTACTTCAAAATTACACAATTCTTCCCATTGTTCGAGTCTTTTGGTTACACTTAAAAGCCTGTTTAGTATGTTCACAGCTTATCCATAATAACATAGGACCAAAAAAATCTAGATAACATCTGGATCTTTTTTAAAATAGCCAGATAAGGCTGACATGTGAACCCACTAATTATTTTGTAATGTAAATGACATTAATTCGTAATCGCTTGATAAATTTGGGAAGAAAGTAGACTGGTTGATAAGTGAGAAGACATTACCCTACATATCTATGTATAACGACAAGAGATGTTGCACAAAAATCTTGGGGTGGGCGTGTGGGTAGTAGTGGAGAAGACAACGGATTTATCCATCCGACAAAATTTCCTATTCAACAAAACATCCATCACCTAAACAATAATGCGCTCTAATTAACCTTTTTTACATGCACGCACGTGCACCACTAGATGCAAACAAACAAATCCAGCAACACTTCAAGGATTATATACAATTAGGCTCCTTTTTTTACATCTTCTTCCTTTTTATTTGATTTATTTCCGATATAATCTTTCATGAATATAGTTTCTGTTTTATGAAATTAAGTTGGTTCCTAATATTCTCTAAAGTCTTTGAACCTCTAAGTGAAACATCTCTTAAAAAAAATGTTCACTACAACAAATTTTCTTCAATTAAAATTGTCCCCAGCCCTCTATCATAATATCTAATGCCTAAGGAGATATCTTCTGAATAGGTTTAGAGTTTAACTCTACCTTCACTATTTTTTACATAATGCCCTGACATTCTCATTTTCTTAATAATACCAAAACAACTATGACTACAAATACAAATACTTGTTGGGTAAGGCACATCCCCATTGCATTATATGTCATAGCACTTTGATCAAGGAAATGAAGGTCATTTATTCAACTTCCGGGTCCATAATATAATAGCCAAAACATAGAAAACTACAAGGAAATTAAATTATATATAGACACATGCACACACACACACATCCTGCCAACTTTTTCAAGGGCATTTGGAATAGAAAAAAGATACTAGTAGTAGTACTAGCTAGATGCATACAGGTTTAACACTACTGTACGTTTCACCAGAATCATAGTGTTAAAGTTTCTCTGATGAACTGACACAAGTGTCTTAAAGAACCAAACTGAGATCTAAGAAGTAGTACATGTGTTCATGGCTTGACACACAAATTAAGACAACACATTAATTACATTTCTATAGACGAATTAAAAAAAAAAGTATAGATGTTCTACTCTTCAGCATATATATTTTTCTAAACAAAAGAAAATTTTTTAACGAATGTAACCTAGCAATTTATGTTTCAGTTTTAAGGACCAAATTAACCCTCTCATTTCTCTCTTCTCGGCAGTGGCAGACTCTGAAAAAGCCTGCGAAGTCCATCGTCAATCGACATCTACAACATTACTACTACTATTTATTTATTTGACTAAGAAGAAATGAAGTAGGGCCATCCAGTTACTATAAAACTAGTTCAGATTCTCTGCTGCTCAGGTCAGGCCATAACGTTTTGAAGTTTGCAAAAGAGACTGGAACCCTCTGAACCAGAAATCAGCAGATTCCTATAATACTTTCTTTTTGTTTTGTTTTGTTTTTTTTCACCTTCCTGGTCATTTTCATTATTCTTTAATCATGTTGATTAAGCAAAGTACTAATGGAGAATGAACTTACTTTCACAGTATCAGAGTTATTAGATTTTGGGTTCGGGTTTGTGCTCGGATTCTTGTTCGGACCATGACCAGCCGAGTGCTTCCTCTTGAGCTCCATTCCCAGCCCCAGCCCCAACCCCTCTGTTTTCTCCAGCAATTTCCCAAGCTTCACGCACTTCTTCGCAGCGAACTCCTTCAACACATCTGCAGAGCCAACCGAAAAAAAAAAGACCTATTTGAAAAATTCCAATTGATTTATTAGCTTAATAATTAATTTGGTAGTACCTTCGAAGCTGATGAGGCGATAAACACGGCCGATAAGCAGAGTGTCGTGGGGCTTCAAGAGCTTGAACTGCTTGGGCGAGGAGGCGTTGCGGTTGCTTGGCGTTGGCGAGGAGACGACGAGGGCGACGTAGTGGCCGGGGTTGGAGCGCATGATGTGGCTGGCGCTGACCGACCAGTAAATCCGCTCGACTCTGTTTCCCGGGTGGTGGATCAGCACGGTCGCCGCCTCCGCCGCTTGACAATTCCCCATTCCACGCAGACGAAGCGAGGCTTGCGTTTGATTGTTGGGTTTAGAAGTAGACAGTAGGCAATAAACACCTAACTGAGCTGAGCTGCTGAATATAAAAGAAAATGTTGGTGACGATAGGGGAGGGAGTGGTTAATTACACGCATGAACCCCAATCTTTAAATATTGTTCCTTTCTTGACCCTAACCTTCATTTTGTTCGTGGAATGTCCCTAACCCCACTAAAACGTTTCATTTTGACATTTTTGTGGACGGAATTCGTTATGTTTAACAGAAAATGCTATGTCAGCATAAGATTTTATGGGAGAAAGTGCATTCTAACCCTTAAAACTTTTCATTTATCAAAAAAACCTTCAAATTTTGAAATCTAACCATTCGAACACCGTTTATTCGGCTCGCTCGCGTTTACCTCTCTCTTCAGCTCCTCTTTTGCCGCCTCTTACGTCGCCACCACCTCTTCAGGTGCCTTTTCCTCAAGTCTGAAAATTTAACCCTCCTTTTCCAACTAAAATGAACACTACAATCCACAAAAAAGACCCAAATCATGTAGATTCCTAATTCTAAGCAATAGAAAAATAAAACCCATATTACAATAAGCATCAATGATAAAAAGTTCTCCAGTAAGTGAAATTTGAAAGCCAAGCAAACAAAATCGAGAATCCTTGATTGGAAAGGACAATGATTTCCGACCACAGAAATCATTTCAATATAAAACCCATAAATGCATCAAAAAATGCATCAAAGATGACAATGAACAAAATTCTCTGTAAAAACCCGTTGGATTAAATTCTCCAACTCCATGAAATGTTGTTTCTGGTAATGGCACCGATTTGACGGCCAAGCCGCCGGATTAAATTCTCTAACTTTTTAAAATTGCTTCTCCTAACCTTTTCAAAATGGTAACAGCATCTATTTCCCCCAAATTCATGGAGCTTTAATGTTGTTTTTGGACATTTTGTGAACTCAAGGGAAAGCAGTGCAAAGGCGGTGGCGTTCATGGGCTAGGCAAACCATGTGGCGCCGAGGGCCAAACCCAAAAACTCAGCAGTCATGGGGGAGGACGGAGTTGGAGGTAATTCAGGCACCAATTCGACAGTCAATCTGTTGTCTCATCATGATCGTAAAGCGGCGGCGAAGGGGGGAACACGAAGGTCGAGTTGTGGATCTCTTGGCGGAGGTGTTGAAGCAATTGCAGTTCTTGAGGAAGAGATTGATGAGCCGACCTAGATGAGGACGAAAAAGCTACGCTTAGGCAGGCGGTGGAAAGAGTGAAGGTGGCAGAGGTCAAAAGGGTGTGGAGGGAAGACATTTGTAAGCTTGGCCATGGTAGCAAATATTTGGTTTTGTGGTTTGGAGCATTTGAAATTAATTAATATTGGAAATGAATAAAGAAGCCGATATTGATTTT
This sequence comes from Aquilaria sinensis, assembly GCA_005392925.1. Lineage (NCBI taxonomy): Eukaryota > Viridiplantae > Streptophyta > Magnoliopsida > Malvales > Thymelaeaceae > Aquilaria > Aquilaria sinensis. The sequence goes on from SMDT01000515.1 coordinate 22,158, forward strand.
GGGAATAAAAAAAATTAATTAATCATGTAGGTAACGAATAAAAGAATAAAGAACACTCGGCCATGGCTGAAAAGATTTGGTTTTAGGTTCTGAGGGAGAGGTTTAGAAGGAAGACGCTGGTAGGTGGCCAAGGACGTGGAAGAGGGAGCTTAGGGGCAACGGTTGAAGTCCTTAATAGTGGTTGGATTGTAACGGAAAATTTTTAAGGTTGTTATGACAAAGGGAAGTTTTTGAGGGGGTTAAAACTAACTTTTTTCCCTACAATCATTGTTGACATGATATTTTTCATCTCAATAATAAGTTTAATAAAAAAAGAGTAAAAAATGAAACATTTTAACTACATTAGAGACACACTATAAATAAAATGAAAGTTGAGGTCAGAACATAAACATATTAAAAGGTAGGGGCTATACATGCAATCAACCTGGGGAGGGAGGTGCAATGACAAGTAGGGGTGAGCACGGGTCAGGTAGAACCATGGGTTTACCCAACCCAATAGAGGTAGGTAGGGTTGGGTTGGGTAAAAATTGTTCATGGTTCGTGGGTTGGTTCCATCTGTCAAAAAACCATTGGTTTTTGGGTTGGTTTCGGTTCCATGTGGAACCAAACCGAAGGGGAACCGAACCGAGCTTAATTATACGTTAGTTTACATGTATATTATATATTATGTAGAATGTAAGGGTAAATATGAAAGTTTAGAAAGTATAGGGGTTTGAATATCCTTTTAAACAAAAATGAATGGTCCACATTGGGTATTACCATTTTTTAATTCAATATCGTCTGATCTGTCACTCAATTTTCATTTCTCAGCTACCGATTCCGTGATTCATCTCTCTTCAGCTGTTCTTCAAAGTTCGAAACAGAGAAAGAGTTAGGGTTTCAAGTAGAGTACCAAATTCTTCAAGAGGTAGATGAAAAAAATGAGGCAATGAGAAAGATTGTAAAGTTCTTGCTGTATATGTTGATTTGTTGTATCAGAGTCTTACTTATTCTTGCTGTATATGTTGATCTGTTGAGTTGGAAAAAATCTGGTGTGGAACCGTCAAACCCGAGGACCCATAACCGAAAACCCAGAACCATGGTTCTGGTTCTGGTCGGTTCTCGGTTCTCGGGTTGGTTCCCATTTTTGCAGAACCGAAGGATTTTCGGTTTGGTGCGGTTCCGCTACTAACCCGCACCAAACCGAACCATGCTCACCCCTAATGACAAGGGACAGAACAGTGACCAAATTAGTGGAGACGTGTGCGACGGATAAATCCCAAGTTCGCTTATTTATTTATTTATTTTTTCTTAGAGACAAACATAAATTTTATTCTCATGTATAAAGCTCTTACAACATATTTTATTTTTAGTAATTTTAAATTTTTAAAATATTTTTATATTTAATATATTATTTTATCATATTATCATTTAAATTATCATTTCAATATTTATTTTTTTCAATTTAAGTGTAAAAAATTAGGAGCAAAAGTGTATATATATATATATATATATATATATATATATATAAACTTTCTCTACTTTCTCAATCTCTATGTTAAATCAAATGGTACAATAGATATGAGACTAAAACTAAAGTGAGTATATTTCAATTTTCAGAGACAATGACGTATCCGTATATTTTTATATAGAAATGTTAGTGAAAGACATAGGATTGGAAGTTGACCTTATAAATTTCAAAATCACTCAGATTTGTCACATATTCTATTTTGGATGGTGTCAAATTTTTGGAATATTTTTATATTTAATAAATTATTTTATCATATTATTTTTCATATTATTTTTCATATTATTATGTTAATATTCATTTTTTTTATTTTTTTGATTTACATGTTAAAAATTTAGAATAAAAATACAAACAACAGAAACTTTTCCTTATTTCTCAATATCCTTTCAAATCAATTGCTGCAATCATTCTCAGACGAAGGGAGTAATATTCATTAGAACAAAGAATGTGCATCACTCGCCTTAAGAAAAATAAAGAAAATGGGTCAATTTCATCTCTCAACTGAGGAATAGTGCAGAAGTCCTATGTTGGCCCCCTAAACTTTCATATATTTTTCCATCTAGGGATTGAATTTTTTCCTTGAACTTTTTTGCTACTATATTTTCTTTTCTAATGTATTAAAAAATTAAGGAACTAGTTGGATATAGATAAATTCAATAAGCCAAATTCCAAAAATGTACTTCCATCCCATTTTGAATGATGCATTTTCTTTTAGTACAAAGATTAAGGTATGTATAATTTGTATTATTCTTTCCATTTTTACTCTTGAAGCTAAAATAATTTTTTTTTAGATTTTGTATAGTGTGAGTTTAAATAAATATTAAGAAAAAAAAGATTATTTTTTAGATATTTTTCAGTTTTTGAATTTTATACAAAAATTTTTTAATTGAGGGTTGTATGGTAAATTAGATATTAAAATTTTTTATAAAATAATATACTCGTGTAGGCGCCTAAATTGGAAAATGGGGGACGTAAAAAAAAAAAGAACGGGGAGAAACGTGGGAGCTCGGCCCAAAGAAGAGATAACAAAGTTAGGACCAAGCCCTTAATGCCTCACGCATAATATCACAATATTAAGAAAAAAAATAATTAAATAATAATAATAATAGTTTGGTGATCCAGAGAGAAAATGTAAAAACCTTACGTATTAAAAGTTTAACAATTAACTTGGGAAAAGTTAAGGAAAAAAAGCTCTATTTCACCAAAAAAATAAATAAACCATAGTGACCAATGTTTTAGTTTAGAAAAGAACACACCAAAAAGAAAGAACAAAGAGATCAAATAAAAACACTATAATTAAGTAGCTTCTAAGATTAAGGTCCAAAACGTCAAGCTGACCAAATTTAGGGTTTAATATGAAAAATGAAAACAATATATGGACTGGAAACGCATCTCACAAAAAGGAAACATGAAACAAAATGAAAGTGGGAGAATAGTAAGACAAACCCTCAAAAAGCTATTGTCTTTCGAAAATCTAACTAAATTTCTAATAGAAGCAATTGCGTAAAAAAAAAATCATACGAAAGAGCGGTTGCAGTCCAGCCCATAAGCAAGGGGTAAATGTGCAAAGATACTATAGTTTACTATTCATTTGAACAATAACCTGAAACGGGTTTTAGTATATAGTAAAATTTGGCGCACTTAAAACAAGTGATTATAAAATTGCTCTTTTCTTAATTCTCATTTTTATTTTTAATAAAATTAATGATTTAAAGTTTAATAAATGTTTATTTAATAAATAATTTAACCATAATTTTAAATTAAATAATTTATATAATTTTTTTCCATATCCAAAAATAAATTTATTACAAACAATGTTTTAAAAATAATTTACAAATTTCTGAAATTGTTGGATTTCTATCATTATAAGAATTGAGTTAATAATTATCCTACAAAAAAAAATCACTTATATTGCTTTGAAAAATCTGTTGGGACCGCGCAGCGGTTGATAATTTTGGGAGCAAGATTATTAGTAAAGATGACACCAGAAAATTTGCGTGGTTCACCCTTAATTTTAGGGCTATGTCCACGAGACAAACTCCGAGATTATCTTCCACTATAAAAATAGTAGGCCTACAAATAGAGAATCTTCTCTAGACAAAAAATTCTAGAGGTATGAGATAAAACCAAAATAGTGGCATTCAAGTGTTTCCCAAACACCCCTAAAAATTATCTCACTATTTTGTCACTCCCCAAAAATAAATCTCTCTCTTCTCTTACAATTTTGTTTTGCTCTCACAATTGAGCAAGCTTCTCTGTGGGTGTAGAAACTGAGTAAATGGAATGGCTATTTATAGCCAATGCACTGCTTCACTCCATTAAATTTTGCCATAATATGTGGCAATTTTTCCACCACCTCCAGCCTGTATTCATATTTGATTTCAATCTTTTGCTGCTAATTGTTGAAATTGCTCCAACTACCAACCAAATTTTTTGACCAAAACAATGAGAGAGAAAAGAAAAGAAAAGAGTAGGAAAGAAAAATGAACCCCTCCACATGGAGGGGAGAAAAAGTCAACAATCTCCCCCTCTCGCTTCATGTGGGAGTTCCATTCCTGCTGCCAGTCGACAATATTCAAACTTTTCTCTCGATAGAATCTTGGTCAACATATCAAATCCATTTTCATCAATATGGATTTTTTCAAGTTGTAGCAGCTTCATCTCCAACGCATTCCTTATCCAATGATATTTTACGTCAATATGCTTGGATCTTGAATGAAATAAGGAGTTCTTACCAAGGTGAATTGCGTTTTGACTGTCACAGAACAATTCATATTTATCCTGGTGGAAACCAAGTTCTTTTAAGAACTTCTTCATCCACAGCAACTCCTTACATGCTTCCGTTGCTGCAATAAACTCTGCCTCTGTTGTTGAAAGAACAACACATTTCTGTAATCTTGATTGCCATGACTCAGCTCCCCCTGCAAAAATAATAAGATAACCCGATATAGACTTTCTCGAGTCAACATCGCCGGCCATATCTGTATCTGTGTAGCCAACTACACAGGCTTTGCATTTCAAAAACATAAGCACATTTTGGAAGTACCACGAAGATACTTAAAAAGCCATTTAACTGCAACCCAATGTTCCTTACTAGTATTTGAAAGGAACCTACTTACTACACCAACTGAGTAAGCAATATCTGGTCATGTACATACCATGGCATACATCAAACTTCCAACAGCTGAGGTATATATAATCTTTTCCATTTCTTCCTTCTCTTTGTTGGTAGAAGGGCATTGCTTGGAACTTAATTTAAAGTGATTAGAAAGAGGACAACTAACCACTTTAGCCTTGTCCATATTGAACCTCTGAAGTACCTTTTCAATGTACTTCTCCTGTGATAACCATAATTTCTTGGCACTCCTATCCCTTGTTATCTTCATGCCAAGAATTTACTTTGCTGGCCCTAAGTCTTTCATAACAAAAGACTTACTCAACTGCTTCTTCAAGCTGTTGATTCTGACAATATTCTGGCCAACAATCAACATATCATCCACATAGAGCAATAAAATAATGAAATCATCATCAGAGAATTTCTGCACAAACACACAGTGATCTGAAGTAGTCTTCTTGTAGCCTTGCTCCCCCATGACTGACTCAAACTTCTCATACCACTGCCTGGGTGCCTGCTTCAAACCATACAAGCTTTTCTTTAGCTTGCAAACATAGTCCTCTTTTCCATTTACTTCAAAACCCTCTGGCTGCTCCATGTATATTTCTTCTTCCAAGTCACCATGTAGGAAGGCAGTTTTCACATCCATCTGCTTAATCTTCAAGTCGAGACTTGCTACCAGTCCTAGGACCGTACAGATGAATGTCATTTTCACAACCAGTGAAAAAATCTCATCATAGTCAATACCTTTCCTTTGGCTGAAACCCTTGACAACTAGTCTAGCTTTGAACCGTGGTTGTGAATTTGATTCTGAATACCCATTTGTTTTTCAAAGCCCTTTTGCCTCTTGGCAATTTCACCAGCTCAAAGGTTTTATTCTCATGCAAGGATCTCATTTCATCTTGCATGGCATCAATCCACTTTTCCTTGTATTCATCATCCATAGCTTCATCAAAGCTTTCTGGTTCTCCCCTGTCAGTCAATAACACATACTCATTTTTAGGATATTTAGTAGAACGTTGTCTAACTCTATTAGATCTCCTTAAAACTGGAGAACCCACTGGTGCTGGTGGTTGTTGATGAACATCATCATCATCAGCATTACCTGGTTCATTCTCAATGGGAGCATCATGATCCCCTTCTTCCGGTTGATCATTTTGTACATCATCTCCATCCTGTCTTTGCACCGCCGTTGGAGGAATCAGCTGTAAATCTGTTGAACTACCATGAGATGCTGAAGTCTCCTTTTCAGCTTTCTCAATATCTTCAACGGTCTGATTTTCAACAAATACAGCATCACGACTTCTAACAAGCCTCTTTGTGGCTGGATCATAAAATCTATAGCTAAATTGATCTTGGCCATAGCCAATAAACACACATTGTCATGTCTTGACATCAAGTTTAGACCTCTCATTCTTCGGGATATGCACGTAGGCTTTACAGCCAAACACTCGCAGATGGTCATAGAAGGCATCTTTTCTAGACCATACATTCTCCAGGACGTCATACTGTAAAGGGACACATGGTGAAAGATTCAACACGTGAGCAGCTGCTAGCAATACTTCACCCCAGAACATCTGAGGTAACTTTGCACATGAGAGTAAGCATCTTACTCTTTCTATCAAAGTCCTGTTCATCATCTCAGCTAAATCGTTTAACTGCGGTGTGTTAGGAGGTGTTGTCTGATATCGAATACCATGCTGTTTGCAGTAGGCATCACAATGGTCCAATGTACTCTCCATCATTGTCTGTACGTATGCACTTCAACTTCTTACCAATTTGCCTCTCAACTAGAGTTAAAAATTGTTTGAAAACATCTAACACCTGATCTTTTGACTTCAGAGTGTATACCCATGTCTTTCGAGAATGATCATCAATGAAAGTCACAAAGTATTAAGCACTACTAAGTGACTTCCGCATTGGCCCACACAGATCTGAGTGTACCAGATCCAAAACATTCTTCATTCTGGAAGGAGGGGAACTTTTGAAAGACACTTTGTTTTGCTTTCCTGCCAAACAATCAGCACATTTCTTCAAATAGACCTGATCCAGTCCAGGTAATGTCTTCTTCTTGGCAAGACGGGTCATGCTTTTCTCACTCATATGACCCAATCGTTTATGCCATAACTCAACTGTACTGTCATTCTCCACTGCATTCACAGCATCCTTGGAGAGCTTTGCCTGCATCGTGTACAGTTTTGAGTTCTTTGTCCCTCTGGCCATCACCAGGGTTCATTTGGTCAACTTCCACTGGCCATTAAAGAAGGTGTTGCAGTAACCTTAATCATCCAGTCTCCTTGTTGAAATCAGATTCAGTTGCAAATCTGGAACATGCCTGACATCCTTCAGGATTAATCGTGTATCATTCTGGGCCTCTAGGGAAATATCTCCTTTTCCTGTAACTTCTGAAAGACCCTAATTTCCCATTCTCACAACACCAAAATTACCAGGTGTGTAGGATGAGAAGAATTCTCTTCGAGAAGTGACATGAATGGTAGCACCACTGTCAATCACCCAACTCATCTCATGGGTTGCAAGATTGGCAATATCATTATCATGGACAATGTTGAACTCATCGGCAACATTTGTTTGTTTGTCATCACTGCTGTCATCCTTTTTCGGTCCTTTGCCTTTCTTATGGTCTTGCTTGAGTTTTCGGCAAAATCTTTGGATATGCCCATTTTTCTTGCAATAATGACATTCAATTTTTGCATATTTGTTTGACCTTCCTCTACTCTTATCTCTTGGCTTTGGCCCCCTGGTTTCACTTCTCCCCCTAGAATCTGTCACAAGAAGATCTGACTGTGATGAAGAGGATCCTTGCGATCTTCGTCTCATCTCTTCATTTAGTATTCCACTTTTGACGAATTCCACATTTACTACACCATTTGGTGCAGAATTTGTAAGTGGAATTCTCAAAGTTTCCCAAGACTTTGGTAATGAGACCAGCATTATAAGAGCGAGTATCTCGTTGTCAAACTTTATGCCCATTGTGGATAACTGTTCCACGATTCCTTACAAATCGTTCAGGTGATCTGCCATGGATGAACCTTCCTGATATTTTATTTGAAGCAATCTTGTCAAATAAAATAATTTGTTGTTACCGGTGTTTTAAGCGTACAGCTCCTCAAGCTTGTTCTACAGTGTCCGTGCATGAGTTTCTGCAGATATGTGGTTGTAGACATTATCTTTGACAAATTGTTGGATGAAACTACATATTTGCTCATGCTCGAATGCCCATTCTTCTTCTGATCTGTCTTCCGGTTTGGTTGTACCAAACACAGGCAGGTGCATCTTTGTCACATATAAGAGATCCTTCATCTTGCTTCTCCATATGTGGTAATTTGAGTCGTTCAGATTAATCATCTTGCTGGTCTTGGCCTCCATGATGCTAATAAATATCCAATATCAAGCAAAAATAGTGAATAATAATCTAACTTATTTTCTGATATGGAAGATCCACTTTTCAGCGGCAACCACAAAGCATACGATAAGTAGATATAAACACCGGGCCTTGCTCTGATACCAGTTGTTGGGACCGCGCAGCGGGTGATAATTTTGGGAGCAAGATGATTAGTAAAGATGACACCAGAAAATTTACGTGGTTCACCCTTAATTTTAGGGCTACGTCCATGAGACAAACTCCGAGATTATTTTCCATTATAAAAATAGTAGGCCTACAAAGAAAGAATCTTTTTTAGACAAAAAATTCTAGAGGTATGAGATAAAACCAAAATAGTAACACTCAAGTGTTTCTCAAATACCCCTAAAAATTATCTCACTATTTTGTCACTCCCCAAAAATAAATCTTTCTTTTCTCTCACAATTTTCTTTTGCTCTCACAATTGAGTAAGCTTCTCTCTGGGTGTAGAAACTGAGTAAATGGAATGGCTATTTATAGTCAATGCACTACTTCACTCCATTAAATTTTGCCATAATTTGTGGCAATTTTTCCACCACCTCCAGCCTGTATTCACGTTTGATTTCAATCTTTTGCTGCCAATTGTTAAAATTGCTCCAACTACCAGCCAAACTTTTTAACCAAAACAAGGAAAGAGAAAAGAAAAGAGTATGAAAGAAAAATGAACCCCCCACATGGAGGGGAGAAAAAGTCAACAAAATCCTCCCAAAATACATCGGGGGGAAAAGAAAAAAAGAGAGAGAGAGATAGAAGACAAATGAGAAAAAAAAAGTTAAAAAGATTGAGCAGAAGTTAAAACTCAAATCTAAGTCATTTAAATTATATTTTAATTTATTCAATTCAAATATATTAATTTAATTAGATTTATTTTTATAAAATAGATATTAACTAGCTGAATTAAATATTAAAACTGATTTGAATAATTTGAATTACACTTTATTTATTTATTTGATTTTTTAAATTATATTCCTCTTTATTAGACCTAAATACTAGTAATTGAAAGGATAATATAAAAAATTCATATATTTATAATATTCCGTATGAAGAATTATTAATAACGTATAGTACAACACACTTACGATTATTCGTTCTTCCATTCTTTTTGTATCACATTTATAATAAACTGATACCATATTCGAGAAAATTCGTGATTTTCGTCCAATTGAACCAAATACTAAAATAATAGGAAAATTTTATTAACATGCAATAAGTTTATTTGGTTAGTTTAAGTTTAATCTGACTACATGATCATCCGTATGATAGGCTGACTGTGGTCTGTTATTGGGTGTTCACAACACAAACCACAATCCCCGACCGACCCTATCTAGTATCTTCTCCCTTCTTAATAAGGGTTTAGCACGCATATAGGAACTCTGTTCTATGGAAAGTCTTTGGGATGTCTTTGCAATACACCTTTTCTTATTATAACAAATAATTATACTCTTAAACTATAAAAAAAACATCTTTCACAATCATAAACTTGAGCCTTAATTAAGTAGGTTAGGTTGATTAAAAATAGACTGTGGTTTACAGGTTGGTTTCATATCTAGGAGAACTATCTAGGTTAAAAATAGTCACTTATATTGCTTTGAAAAACCCTCCCAAAATGCATTCAGGAAAACAAAAAAAAAAAGGAGAAGACAAATGAAAAAAAAATGTTAAAAAGTGCTCGAGTTTAAGGCCCTGTTTGGAAATAATTTTTATAATTAGTATTAGAGCTTTGGACAATTTATTTAACTGTTGAGATGAAAACATTAAAGCTAAAAGTTAAAAGTTACTATTAGATAGCTTTTTTAAAACTCTAACACTAATTATTGACGCTAATACCAAATGGGGCATAAATTAAAACTCAAACTATTGCACTCAAGTTGTTTACACACTACATCAACTAGCCAAGCTATGTGGTGACAGATATGAATCATTTATATTGTATCTTAGAAATGAACTAAGTCATTTAAATTACATTTCAATTTCGGCCTAATAAATCCCCTTTTGCCCCTTAAATGTTGTCAACAAAGATGTTTTATTCTCTAAACTATGACTTGGGTTGACCCGCCCCTTGAACTTGGCATATTGGGACGTTTTACCCCTTGTCTCAATTTAATGAAACATATACCATCATGTGCGTGTCTTCTATAATGGAAATATTTGTTCGACTTATATGGAGACCAAAACAAACACAAAAGGATACATGAAGGACTACATAAAATATTTTCCTACTTAAAAAACCAAATTTCTGTGATTTTGAATAGAAACAAGAAGGGTTTTGCTCAACATTTGATTGCTCTTAGGAAGATTGTTGTCCTAAAAGTTTTGCTCACTATTTGCTCAACATTTTGCTCATTGTTTTTTGAGAAGTTTAACAATTAATTTCTCATTATGTCTGACAATACATGAATTCCAAGTATCACAAGTTCTAATATATCAACTCCAATCTCCGACCAAATAAGGCCAGATTTAAAGCAATATATATACCAAAACATGGTCATGAAAGTTTAAACTTGTGAAAATGGCATTTTTCCCTCTTTGAACTCCTTAAGCAATCACCCAAACTGTCTTAACTTCTCTGAAAAGAGATGAGGCAACTGTAGGCCGATTAGACAATCGTTTTTGCATCATAACATCTTAGCACTTTTGAGCCCCATCAAGTGTGAGGCTTGAATTATCATTTCCAAAGGCTTTACTCTTGCTCAATGAATGATATATTTAAGGATGCAATGTTGAAAAAATTTGCAGTTTAATAGTTAACTAGGAATCGTAAACTTGATCTATGATACTTTAGGGAAAAAAAAATCAATTTGGTCAGTGTTTGGATAAATCTATACCTATACCTGGTTATAGAATGTATATAAATCATGGATGTAGACATCATAATTAAGGAAGAAAAGTTGAAAATAAATGGCATCTATTACCATTTGGATAAAAAGTTACAAAACATCAATTAATTGCTATTTGGCTAAAAATGTACTTAATTAATGATATAATGATACATAATTAATGATGTGCTTAATTAAAATATTATTTATATTTTGCAATGCTAAAAAATTATAGAATGTGTACATTTCTTTCATATGATGAAAATTGGTTTTCAAAATAAAATGAGATTAGCTAAAATATATTTATCCAAAAACATGATACTTCTCTATTTGAACTAATTCAAAAATGAATAAATGTTAAATAATTAAATATTAATATTAATCATAAGCATAAACTATTAATTTATAACTCTGAAAATATATTATAGATCTAGAAAATATCAGTAAATTCATAAAGATATAAATTATTAAAAAAATAAAATTATATTAGAAATATATCATATATTTAAATAAAATGGATTAGAGGTGGCATGAAATGAATATTGTGGTTGATTTGCACAATTTGAAAATTTTACTGGGTAATCATTACCCATGGCGTTTAGCCCACTTTCATAGCAATGAATTTGAATGATGTAGATATTACAGGGGTAAAATATAGGTTTTCTAAAATAGATGAGTGTAAATGTATGTTAGTCTAAATATCGAAAAGGGAGGTTTGTAACTTCTCCTAATAATATTGTTTTGAATATGACAATTGGGCCTTCATCTTTATTAATTCAAAGAGTAAATTCAATATATGGTCAACTAGTTTATTTTCATGTCTTAAACGGGTGCGTGAACTTAAATTTTTGCTATTGAAATTTCTTATCTCGTATAGTATGTCCAAATTAAGTTATTGTTCTCAGCACTTTTAAAGTTTATAGATTTAACACTTCCACCACTATTTTCACCCGAGACTTTCTCCCTTTGCCACAATAGTAGTCATCATCACTACAAGAATGAGGAATATTTGCTACGGAAATTTGCTACGGAAAAAAGCGTAGGAAAATAATTCGCAGGAAAACCGTCGGACAAAATATTATCTCCGACGGTTTTCATTCAATAAATTTCTGACACAAAAAAGCGTAGGATAAATGTCAGAGAAAAATGGCGGGAATTAATGGCGCCAAGTTGTCCGACGGTTTTGATGCGAAATAATGGGTAGGGACCACATATGTAGGAAAAGCGTCGGACACATTATCCGACGCTTTTCCTGCATTTTTATTTCCTACGTTTTTGAGACAAAAAAATGTCCGACGCTTTTCCTGCATTTTTTTTCCTACGGTTTTGAGACAAAAAAAGAGTGAGTGTCTTAAAAATGTAGGAATTTTAATCCTGCAATTTTCCTACAGTTTCTTTTTCCTACATTTTTTTGACGTTTGTTACTACAACTTTCCTACATTATTCTTGCAGTTTAACTTTTCATATATACCTACGATATTGCTACAAATTTTGGCTATAAATACCTCCCCCCTTCTCTTCTCCAACTCATCCCAGCAACAATTTCTACATCAAATTTCACTTCCGCTTCAACATCTTCTTCAGCTCAATAGAGGTATTTATAAGTAATTTATAGATTAGTAATTTATCTGTTAATTATTTATTTGTTATAAGATATGCATATGTTGTTTTAGGTAGCTGACTTTAGAGGTTAGTGATTTAAATGGTAATTATTTATTTTTTATGAGATATACTTATGTTGTTTTAGGTAGCTGACTTATCACAGCATGTAGTTGCATAATATAAGTATTTATTTATTGTACCTTAGATTCTCCATCCATGATTGTGTTGATGAAAAATATAATATTGGTCCGATTCAGATTGTTGGCAAACAAGATGTATTGGATTAAGTTATATTTGTAATTAACATAATCATGGATTGTCCAAGTTGGACAGTTGAAACTTGTATAAGCAGTATTTTCAGTTAATGTGTTCTTGTCGTAGTAGCAATATGTGAAATTTGGTAGAGTATTTCCCAAATTGTTCCCGTCGTGTGTTTCTCAATAAGTTGATATTATTGAGAAACACTGTGAACGGGAACTGAAGGGAAATGCTGCCAAAATTTACATAAAATGCTACTAACATGGAACAGTTAAAATGGTTTACTGCTTATACAACTTTCAATGGAGTAGGGCCCTTACCTTAATGGAGTAGCTAGGTAGTTCAGTTATAGAATGTATGAGGTGTATGCATGACATATATAAGTAATTCATTTACATTTTCATTATATTTATATTATATGAAATGTAATAAATATATTATGTATTTATGTTGAGGGTTTTTACTGTCTATTTTACAAGAGAAACAAAATGGCTGCTAATGGACGTGAGTGGATATACCAGAGGATAGATACTGATGGATATATGAATTCTGCATTTATGGCTGGTGTTAATGAGTTTCTACAGTTTGCATTTAGTGGGAAGGAGTAAAAATGATTAAATGCCCTTGTCGTAAATGTAATAACAGATTTTATCGAATAGAGCTGAAAGTTAGAGAGCATTTGTTTCGATATGGATTTACGCCAAACTATTACATATGGCACTGTCACAATGAACAATATGATAGCAATCTGCACAATTTCAATATGGCCTGTAGCTATTTTCCATCGCAGTTATATGGAGGGACAAGGGGAGAATCAAGTAGTGTAAATGCGTATGAACAGATGGTATGTGAATCAATGGGTCCGTTATCATTGAATTTAGGATCTGAAAATAGTGAAAGAATGTTGGTGGATGAAGAGTTTATCGATACTGATGTCGAAGAACCTAATAATGGCAGTGATAATAATGATAATGTGTTCGATGTGTCTAAAATGAGAGAGGGGTTACCTAATCTGACCGCACAACAATTTTATAATTTGTTGGATGATGCAAATGCACCATTGTGGGATGGGTGCACTAAACAAACACGATTGTCTGCAATGACCCAATTGTTAAGTTGCAAAAGTGAGTTTAATATGACAGATCGTTGTTTCGATAGAGTACTGGAGCTTATGAAAGAAATGTTGCCTGAAAGTAATAGACTCCCATCCACCCTATATGATGCGAAACAACTCACAAAAGGACTTGGGTTGCCATATATAAAAATTCATGCATGTGAGAATAACTGTATGCTATTCTATCGGGAAGATGAGAAATTAACACATTGTCGTGAATGTGGAAGCAGTAGATATAAAGAAAGAGTAACCTCCGGAAGAAAGACGTTGATTCCCAAAAAATTGTTACGGTATCTACCAATAACAAGCAGGTTGAAGCGCTTGTACATGTCATCAAAAACAGTGACTCACATGACTTGGCATGCTTATAATAAATCATGCAATGATGGAAGTATGGGTCATCCACGTCAGTATGAAGCGTGGCGTCACGTAGATTGAACATTCCCATCATTTGCTGATGAAATTAGAAATGTTAGGCTCAGATTGTGTACCGATGGATTTAACCCGAATAATGTTGTTGGTGGAACATACACGATATGGCCAATCTTTATAGTTGTTTACAATCTTCCGCCAGAATTGTGTATGAAAGAACCCTTCATCTTTATGACTCTCCTAATTCCTAGTCCTAGAGCACCAGAACGCAACATTGATGTATTTTTACGACCATTGATTGAGGAGCTCAAAACTTTATGGTCGGAAGGGGTTGTTACATGGGACAGTTGTCGACAACAAAATTTTGTTATGAAGGCATGTTTATTATGGACAATTAATGATTTTCCTGCACTAGGAAACCTTTCAGGTTGGAGTACCCATGGTAAGCTGGCGTGTCCATATTGCATGGATGAAATTGACACATTTATGTTGAAGAAATGCAGAAAGCCATGTTGGTTTGATTGTCACAGGGTTTTTTTACCGCATAATCACACATTCCGTTCGAATGTAACATCGTTCATCCCAGGGAAGAAGGTTAGTGCTGTCGCTAGTCCATATAAGTCAGGTGAGGACATACATGATATGTTGGTTGGGTATTGTTTTCCTCCGTTTGGCTCTTTATATGATAAACACCGAGTTGCGGGGTTTGGAGAATGGCATAATTGGTTAAAGCGGAGTATATTCTGGGAGTTGCCGTACTGGAAGCATTTGCTAGTTCGCCATAATTTGGACGTCATGCATATTGAAAAAAATTGTTTCGAGAATATTTTTAATATTGTTATGGATATACGTGGGAAAACAAAAGATAACTCCAATTCTCGCCTTTCGCTTCAGGAGTTAAAAAATATGCGGCGTGAACTACATTTACGAAATATTAGGGGGAAATATGTAAAACCAAAAGCATCTTATACGTTGAGTCGGGAACATATAAGAGATGTTACTCTGTGGCTGAGAACGATAAAGATGCCTGATGGGTATGCCTCGAACTTGGGCCGTACGGTTAACTTGAGTGACGGTACATTCTATAACTTCAAGAGTCACGATTGTCATGTGTTAATGCAGAGGTTGCTTCCTATTGCATTACGTGGGTATATGCCAGGTCCTATATGGGAGACGATTTCTGAGTTTTGCTCATTTTTCAGAACCTTATGCACAAGTAGGATTCGATTTGATGACATACAACAGTTGGAGCGGAATATAGTGGTTACCATATGTAAGCTAGAAAAGATATTCCCTCCTGCCTTTTTTGATTCGATGGAACATCTTGTTATCCACCTCCCTCATGAGGCAAAGTTGTGTGGTCCAGTTCAATTTCGATGGATGTATCCATTTGAAAGGTAATTTTTTAATCTGCATTCATATTTCTGTCAATAATTTTCATATATTAGATGTCGATAATTTTTGCATATTACATGTCATTAATTGTTATATTTTTTTAACTTGACAGACTAATGCGGTCATTGAAGCGAAAGGCTAGAAATAAAGCTGTAATTGAAGGATCAATTGTGGAAGCGTACTTGGTCCAGGAAATTTCTACATTCTGTAGCCATTACTTTGAAGTAAATATTCCTACACGGTTGAACAGGGTCCCACTAAATGATGATATTGCTATTCCTGTGGCTGATGTCGATGGTCAATTGTTATCTATCTTCAATACAAGATGTCGTAACATACTCAACTGTGGGCGACAACGCCTACTTGATCCCACTGAGAAACATCAAATGCATATCTACACTTTGCGCAACTGCAATGAGATTATACCGATTGTAAAGTAACATATATGTAAAGAACTGTGAGGGTTTTTATATCAACAAGATTGCTTTAATTCATTATTGACGTAATGGTAATTTCAGGCACTTTGACTCTTATATATCAACAAGATTTCCCCAATTAGGTGAAAGTGAATTACAAAGTTATCGAGATCAGCATTTGACCGAATGGTTCTCATCATACGTGAGTTTCATGCCGTGATAATTTTTATGTTCCTAATTGTGTTTAGTTTGAATATACTGTCCAATTATAAATTGTTATATTAACTTGATATTTTCAGGTTAACCGTTTCAAGGATAAATTAGATCCTCGTATTGTTCAATTAGCCCGTGGTCCTATTCGAGTTGCCGTTTCATACAATGGATGTATTGTGAATGGTTTTCGTTTCCACACACAATCCTACGGCAAAGACAAAATGACACAGAATTATGGTGTTTGCGTGAAGGGTGAGACTTGGGGATCCAGTATCTATGATTTTTATGGCCTTATTGATGAGATTATACGTATTGAGTACCACGGGAGTGGGTATGAAGTCATGACGCTGTTCAAATGTACTTGGTTTGATCCGACACGTGGTGTTCGAACTTGCGAACGTACTGGTGTTGTTGACGTTAAATGGAAGTCAAGATTATCACCACCTAAGCCATTTATCTTTACGACCCAGGCTCAGCAAGTTTACTACTGTGAGTACCCTAACAAGACTCTTCAGCAGTGGTGGCCGGTTGTTAAGACGAAGCCACGAGCTTTCATCGATTGTTCATCGAATAATTTGAGTATTCAATCTGACGAGAATGAGGAAATGTCTGATGAGCAAACATGTCGGTTAGAAACCACAAATGAGCCGTTCCAAGAAGTGATTTCAACTGAAGTACTAATGGTAACAACTGATAGCATTGCCCTTGATGAGATTAACATACTTGTCGATTTAACGTGTGTTCCTGAAATCGTGCAACACATGGATGAGAACAACGAGGTCACACAAGTTGATGGTGATACATCAGATGATGAAGAATCGCTCGATAGTTTAGAGTCAGATGAAGGCGATGATGTTTGATTAAGTGTAATTGTTTAAAATATTTGCATGTTTTATTTGAAATCGTAAGGTATCTTTGAATGCATTTATGTTTTGGATTTTCGGACAAAAAGTTTATGAAATGTAATCATCAAATTTCTACTTTCCGATAATTTCATCAAATTGTATTAGTAAGGTACATTACCTCTTATCACGTATCCTGTTTAACTACTTTCCGTTAATTTCAGAGTTATATCTACTAGAAATTGCGTACGTCGCATAGAAAATGAGGTGCATGGTTGATTTTATATTTTGGTCATTTTTTCATTATTAATGATAGTATTAAAAAATTAAATTTTTTAATTGCTTATAATGAAAATTTATTTTATTAAAAAATATCTTCTAAATAAAAAATAGGGTAAATTACAAAAGCCGCATTGTGGTTTGATCTAACCTATACACTTTGCCCATCTATTTTGAAAAATTTACATTTTATCCCAACTTCTTTTAAAGTGTCCGACAATAACCTTTGAAATCATAAATTAAACTGTCTAATAATCATGTTCTAGTAATTTTAAGATTTTTGATTTTTGTTCATAGCTAGGTTACCCCCGGTGGATTTTACCCGGAAATAAATTTGGGAGATTTAATCTGACCTTACACATTAAATTTATATATTTAATTTCTAAAATATAAATATTTTCATTTATTCATCAACTAAAAAAAGTGTAATAATTAACTCCTCCAACCACATAATTAGTTCATATATAATTAAACACATTATAAATTAGATATATATATATATATATATATATATCAAATGGGTAAAATATTTGATATTTATCTGTCCGACGGTTTTAAGTCAACTGTATAAAAGCGTAGGAAATATGTAGGATATAATCACCTAGGATAGTGTGTTGTCCTACGGTTTTGAGTCAACATTTAAAAAATCGTAGGAAATATGTAGGACCATAAGCACCTAGGGTATAGTGTTATCCGACGGTTTTGAGTTAATTTCAAAAAATCGTAGGAAATATGTAGGAGTATAATGCGACGGTTTTGAGTCAATTTTAAAAAATCGTAGGAAATATGTAGGATTCTGATCACCTAGGAGAGTGCGTTGACCGACGGTTTTGAGTCCATTTTTCATTTAAGTAGTAAAAGTGTAGGAAATATATAAAAGCGTAGGAGTAAAGTAGCAAAAAAGTAGGAAATTCGTTGCAAATTCCAATTACTGGCGGGAAATTCCAATTTTTTGTGTCCTACGGTTTTCATGCATTTTATATTTTTCGTAGGAAAACCGTAGGAAATGTTGCTACGGTTTTCCTACAATTTTTAAAAAATGCAGGAAAATCGTAGGTTAAGTTGGTAGCTAAATCGACAGACTTCCCCTTTAAATTCGTGGGAGTTCTTTAGTTTTCACCACTCCATTCCTTCGTTTCTGCGACAAACTCTTCCAAACCCACTCCCCAAATCTCCCCCAGAGCTATTTAAACTAGGTAATTTTTATTTTTAAGTACTTTTTCATATATAATTAATGTTTGTTATTACATATAGTTGTTGTTGTTATATATATGCATGTATTGAAGGTTAAATTTTAAGAAGTAGTTTTTATATTATATGTTTTAGGTAATGTTATATATGGTGTTAGTAATGAATATGTATGTGGTTAGTTATATGGTGTTAGTAATTAATATGTATGTGGTTAGGGACAACAATAATTTTTTATGTAATAATGGTTACTTCTATTTGTACTACAGCATATTACTATATATGTGGTTAATATAAAAAACTGTTAGTTCAATAATGTTAGAGTAATATTGTTAGCACTTTAATAATGTGAGTGTAAGAAGCGCAAGTTACAACACTAATGTTACTTCAATAATGTAAGTATAATCAGCTAATGTTAGTTTAATAATTTAATTTTATAAATAAGTATATATCAAATAATTGGCAATTTTAAAAAGTGTTACTGCACAAATGGTATTCAAATGACTGAAATTTCAAAAATTACAGAGTTTACTAAAATAATGAAATTTAATATGTAAATGTTAGTGACGTAATGCTAATTTAGTATTACATATATATGTAATAAACATGTTAAACTTTAATTTTAGGATGGTTCTCCCCAGACAGTCCAGCTCGAGCAAAGCCCCGGCTAAGGACATACATGATCCTCGACGTAGTCGGGGTCGACGACAGCTTGCTGTGACACCTACACAGGTGTCACAGACTGAGACTCAGACCCAGCTCCCACAGACATAGGCTCAGACATCGGTGCATCCAACCCAGCCACAGACGCAGCTGCCATATACTCCGGTGCCACGACCTCATGTGCCGCACACGTTTGGCGCATCGAGCTCCGGATCCACATTTCAGCAGTTTCGAGACACGCAGACTGATGCGAATTACCCGGATATGAGCGGAATATCCGGGTCATTTCAGTACCAGCAGACAGGGATCGGGCAGCCCACATGGGATGTCGATCCTAACTCATTCCTTGATCCAAATGAGCTCGGTATATCCACTCCTCATCTACCCGGCCTACACCCGACTCAGCAGCAGCAGCAGACGCCTCAGCAGCTGCCTCAGCAGGCCCAGGCCACTGGCGGCCCAGCGGTCGCACCTGACGCGCAACCAGCTGCTGGGGCCTCATTACCTAGAGGGCGAGGCCCACGGGTAGTTGACTTACCACCACCTCCACCTCCGCAGGACCGTCCGCTCATCGTCCCTCGAGAGTAAGTATTACTGACTCTTACAAAGTTAATTTTGATATAATTATACGTTGTTCTTATACATCAGTTTATATATATATCTTACTATAATCATCATTTGTTACAGCTTACTCACTGATGACTCTGTTCGTTCCACCATAGCCTCTATTCATGTGAGGTTGTGGGACGAAAGTTCTATAGCTTGGTCACATGCATCTCGAGCTGCACGAGAGGAGCACGTGACCACGTTAGAGGTAATTGGTTGTTATACATTTTTAAACAATACTTTGTATATGGAAAAATTAATAATTTTTTTTCTTCTTTGTGAAATTGCAGAACTACTATAGATGGGACCCTAGAGACTTCGGCGCCATCCGCCGAATTGTCTTTGACTACTGTTCGCGGTCCGTGCGGAACCGCGTCTATCATTGGAGGTCCGTCGCGATTCAGAAGATCCCCGCCTTCTTCGACAACCCTGACTACAATTTGCTGCGGCCACATGTTCCACCCTGCTACAGTCAGCAGGTGTGGAATCAGTTGTGTGACCAGTGGGAGCAGGAGCGATGGAAGAAGCTATCGGAGGTTGGTTCCCATGCCAAGCACATAGCGGATAGCTCAGGCCTTGTTCCGAAGCACACGATGGGCTCAATCCCAGGCGAGATGCACTGGGATCGTATGGTACCAACTTGGACCTTCCATACATTATAAATTTTGTATGATTTATTAATTACTTTAATTTTTAATGATATCTAAAATTGTGCAGACAAAAGCAAATGATGGAGTTGAGCCATCATTTGATGAGTGGTGGTCTCATACTCATAGACGGAAGAAGACCGGTCAGCCCATCGATCTGATTTCACAGCAGCTGCAGGTAATAAATGTTCATTTACCACTACAAACAATGTTTTAAAAATATAATATTTGTCTTACTAACTCTAATTTCTTTTTCTTGTAGGATGGATATGTCCAGCGGATTCAACAAAAATACCAGAATCCGGATGACCGCCCGCAGTTCGATGCAGAGGTCTGGAGCGAGGTACGAGGCCCACCAAAAAAGGGCCGACTACCGGGTGTTCCGCGCCGACTCTCTGATCCCCAGACATTTGGACCAAATCGGGTATTTTTCATTCGTATTTAACTTTATTAATTATTTTTATCACTTTTACGTTGCTAATTGCTACTTACAAAATTTTTTAGGCTCCACGTGCTGATTCGGAGGAGATTGCTCAGCTGAGGGCTGAGAACACCCAGCTACGGAGTGATTTTACGCGGCTACAGGCAGACGTTCGCACTCAGGTTCAATGAGAGACCGAGGCTGCAATGAGCGCCATGCTTAACAGGTTGATCCAGCAGGGGATTATACCTGCATCGGCGCTCTCAGACGACCTACGGACCGGATCCTCCACTCAGCATCCTGCCGACGATCGTAGCCAGCGAGATGACGATGATCAGCCCGGCACTGCATCTCATTGATTTTATATTAGATCTCCTTCAGTTCTTTGTAATTAACTTTTTCCTGTAAAATTTGATTACTTTTATGTATAGTAATTTTATTGATTACTTTGATCAATTGTTATATAATAATAATAATAATAATAATAATAATAATAATAATAATTTGTGTTTTATTATTATTATTAAATAATGCAATATAATATGTTTTTAATTTGTGTATAAATTAATTTACTAAAATCTTTAAATTGTCACAAAATCGTAGGAGATATAAGAATGACAGAAAACCGTAGGAGGTAAAGTCACAAAACCGTAGGGAGGGGTCACAAAACTGTCTTAAATAATGGCGTCATAAAAGCGTAGGACAAGGAGGCATCTCAAAACCGTCTTAAATAATGAGGACCACAGGCGTCATAAAAGCGTAGGAATTAATGCATCTCAAAACCGTCTTAAATAATGGGGACCACAGGCGTCATAAAAGCGTAGGACAACAGGCATCTCAAAACCGTCTTAAATAATGGGGACCACAGGCGTCATAAAAGCGTAGGAGCTTTTTACGTTTATCCGACGGTTTTTATTTCCGACACTACTTTTTCCTACGGTTTTGTCCGACGATTTTTATTGTAGGAAATGATCATTTCCTACGGTTTCCCTACATTTTTTCCCGTCTCAAATAACTTGTTTTCTTGTAGTATCCTTTTTTCTAGCATCTTCATTGTCATCTCTGACACCCGCTCTAGTAACTCCCATTCTTTAGTCTACCATAAGTCCCTAGTGTTGAACAATAAAGTTCATTTGAACAAAGAAATTCACCAAACTTTTAACATAATCAAATTGATTTGAAAATGTTAAAAATATGAACACAAACATTCTCCTGTTCTAAGGAAGATTGCCACTTCCAAAACCAATAGTTTCATT
Source organism: Aquilaria sinensis (assembly GCA_005392925.1). Classification (NCBI taxonomy): domain Eukaryota; kingdom Viridiplantae; phylum Streptophyta; class Magnoliopsida; order Malvales; family Thymelaeaceae; genus Aquilaria; species Aquilaria sinensis. The sequence continues at coordinate 44,289 of SMDT01000515.1, forward strand.
TCATAATTCGTGCAATGAGGGAAAAAAACAAAACCCCAAAAAGGTTAAATTTTTGTAGAGTACACAACTTAAATGATGAAAAAGTAAAAGAAAAAGATGAGTTCAAAAAAACAGCTTTTCCTCATCTGAATTCCTCATTCTCTTTTCCCAGTATCCCATTTATTGTCACGTGTTCCTCTACCTCATCTTCTTTTGTCAAGCTTACCCTCGCCACACCATAGGCTTCAACCTCAACACTGATCTCTTCCTTCGATGCGTCAACCATGTTGGCCAAAATAATTGGAGATATATAATCAAAAACTGTTCTAGCTGCAACAGTTGTCCTAAGATGGAGCTTTTAGTTAAATGAGATTGCAAATTTTGTCGAACGGCCAAAACTGTAGAGGATTCCAACAAAGAGTATGAGGTAAATTTGAGGTGAAAATCCAAGATCCTTCCTTGCTCCCCCGCCCGTCACCTTCCCCAAACTTTGATTCCTCTTTCATTGTTGTCTCAGGTAACTGGTCAAAACTTTTGGTTTGGTTTCCTTTGATTTCTCAAGCTATGTAAAGCTCGAAGAGTTCTAGTGTGAAGGCGAGAGTACTGGACAAAAAAGTAGCGTAATTTCATGGGAAGATTCCAATTATGCCAAGTTTGTTGTCAGATCTATAGTGGCTGAAGACTATGCCAGATCTTTGGCCAGAAAAGTCTATCATTGTCGGTGTTTTGCCATATTTTTTTAGGCTGAAAATTGCTGAAGTTGCTTATAAACTTGACAACCAAAGAAGTGTTAGATCCATATAGGTTGTGTTGGTTTATTCACACCTTAGACACTTCAGAGCTACCTCCAGTAGGGGTATACTGGTAAGCTAATGGGGCCTGCTCCGCTTGTTCCATAGGGCTGCGGAAAAGGAGGAGGCGGTGGTGTTATAGGCCGAGGGAGAAAGTTTCGGGTAAAGATGATAGTTGAAGTGTTAGATTTATAGGTTTTAAGGTACTGAGAGCAGGATGAAAAAAATTTAGGAACTAGAGTGGGTATTTTCTGTTTAGTTTCTGTCAAAAGTAATAATGAAAATGACAAAAAGACCAAATTAAGACACGTTACATGATGTAGGGACTTTAATAGCACAACATTAAGATTAGGTACCTACTTAGGACACGAAAATAAGTTAGCGGATCACCCATAGAATTTACCCTTAATTTAACACAACTGTTCCAAACCATCAGCAATCAAAGCACCTTCTAAGTTCTAACTGCACAAGCTCTAAAATCGGCCCTTGGAGTCTCACTATTAAGGCCACTCTTGAACAGTCGAGTGATTCTTAATTCAAGCTACTTGAAAATGGTTAGTTGAGTAGTGAGTGGCATTTGGGCTGGGCGAGTGGCCAGTTGGTTACCAGTGGTAGAGTGCATCAGCAGCAACAAGTGGTGGTTGAGTTGTACTGGGGGAGATTGGTTAATGTTCCTCTGATCATTCAACTTAGATTTTATTAGAGTTTGGTCTTAAACTTCGTTAAAATTTAAGAAAACAGGCTCTCATTACAGGAGCTAGTTACATTAGTGACAAATGGTGATTGAGATAAGGGCTTAAGTGTCCAATTCACATTTAAGGGGCTATCAATAATCACAAAATTTCCAATACGATCTCTTATAATGGTAGTAGCCCCTCTTTGGCTTTTGCTGGGTTTCCATTTAACCTATTTTGCATTTTTAGAGCAATGCAAATCATTGGGTTTAGTAGCATAGAAAGGCAGCAATTAGTCCTGCAATGTTGCCTGTAGTTCTCTGCTGGAATGTAAAGCAAAAAATTGTGTCCATTGCGATCATTTTTCCCATGTCGCTAGTCGTTACCAGTCATTGTTGCCGCAAAAATTGCCTCCAAATTATGATTGGATATAAATGCAAAATTCCAACAAATTTTAGTGGCAAACGAACAAGTTGGCCCCAATTACAATTGATCTTAATAATAATAATAGTAATAATAATAATAATAAATAAATAAATACATAAATAAGTAAATAAATAATAAAGAGCTTTTTTGTGCATTCAAGATCAGTATTACAAACGTATATGGTCTAAGAATATAGAATTGTAATATAAGAACGGGAGAAACGTCAAATCTTTTGAAGCTTAGAGGTCATCAAACCAAATATTAAGATATTGTGTGGATTTGGGGAGGACAATTGGGGGATCGGTGTTTGTTTTGCCACTTGGGTTGAGCCTGCTGGATATTAAAGAGCATGTTAATACTTCTACAGTAAAAAATATTTACAAAATATTTTGAACAAAATAAAATTTAAAAATATCAATACTACGATTTTAGTTATAATGATATATTAAAATTCAATCCCGTAAGTAACGTACCAAATCAGAGAAAAAAATACTGCATTATTTTTAGTACATTTAGCATTATTTTGAAAAAAAAATCATGAATAAAGTTGTATTTAATAAATCTTGCTCCAATTTTCCCTGGAAACAAAACTGAATCGGTATCTCAGCATCTCCCAAATGAATCTATTTCTTGGTTCCTTCTTTAAATTGCAGCTTTTACCCTCTCTCGCTGCCCTGGCTGGCTGGTGGTCAGTTGGGAATCTTGGGATTTTTCTAAGAATACCAAAAGCTTTTCTTGGGCTAGATTTAGATTATGTCGCATTTCTTTCCCGTTTCTTTGGCGTATTCTTCTCAACTTTCATTATGTTTATGATGGCAAGGGGCCTCATCGTTTATAGTCATAGTGACTGGTGGAGAGACTTCTGGGAGGAAGAACGCCTGGTGGACTGGACAGCCCAAAGGAGAGTGCCTGAAAGCTCAGAAACAAAATGTTAAGAGGCCCCCGGAGTGTTTTTCCGGGGGGAGCCTCCGACGCCCAAGTCAGTGGTGGCTGAGAGAAAGACAGAGAAAATAGCACAAAGGGCTGAGGAGTTTTGCTTGGTAACGGGAGCCGTATTTTGCCAGCCAACCAACCTCCTGTCTGGTATTAACTCCTGGTATTTATAGGAGTGCCTAGCCCGTTTAGATCGCGACACGTGTTCGGTCGGACGTTCCTGACTTTCTGGGCATAGGAGACAGATAGTAGGTTACCTTGAGCCATGTGCTGAGACGGGCCATGATGTGATTTTGATGGCGTCAGCGTGGCAGAGCGCCTTTTGAGGCGGCTTGTGGCGTCTGTGAATGGATGTGTCAGAGGCTTCCTTAAATGCTTCCATAAATACCCCTGCCGTACTCCCGAGGTCCCTGGGTGAGGTCGTCCTTTGGTACGGACAGAGCCTCTTCGGGAAACGAGCCCTGAGTTCGGGGGTTCCCATCTTCAGGGAGTTCCGCCTTCGGGGATGTCGTGTTCGGCTCGCTATGTTTGGTGCCGCTTTTCCGAAGCGATCTGTTCACAACCCTGGGGGGGGCGAGTAGTGTCCTGGCGTGCCGGGCTCGGAGCTCTTCGGCTATCTCCCGAGGTGCCTGATCACACCTTTTCTCGGGTAGCGCCAGCTTCTTCTGGCCATTCTTGTGGCAGGGAGTTCGGCCAGATAGAGGCGATAGCGTTTGGCTATCACATGCCCCCCTTTGGAAAGCCGAAGGAAGACTTCGGTTTTGCATCTCTTTCCGAGGTCGTCTATGGGAGTCTCTTTGGAAGCATAACCTGTTCCGAGGATGTGCCTTTTGCCCGAAGATCACGGGCTCTTCGGCCTTGGCCATTTCTTTGGCGTCCTCGAGGCGGAGTCTGCTTTTTGTTTCTGCAGGTCTGTTCGGCCAAGCGTGTCAGTCTGAGCGGCGCGTCCCAGTTTTCCAGGGATGTCAGAAGACGTGTCCCAGCTTTCAAGGGACGTTTGGAGGACGTGTCCCCTATTTTTGCGCAGCAGTTGACACGTGGCGCTTTGCCATTGTAGGAGAGTCGCGTCGGTTACAGAGGGCACGCCTTTTCAAGTGCAGAGAGCAGTTACGGCGTCGGTTCACCTCCAAAGGGTACTTATGACGACGTTTCGGTTACCCACCTCTGGCTTATAAATAGCCCATTTCATCATAAGTGCCTTTCGCTTACGCTTTTGCTCTTTTCTCTGCTTTGCCTCTATTCTTGCATTTTTCTTGCTTTCTGTGGCGGAGCTTCCTTAATCAGAGCCTTTTTTCCAGCCAACTTTCACGACGGCGTCCTCAGATTTTGGCAAATCTTTCGGTGGGTTTTTGTTTTTCAGCGCATTTTGATCCCTGTGTTCTTCTGAGTTTTTCTCTGGAAACTGTTTTCTTCCGTTTTCAAACTCATTTTCATGTCGAAAATGCCCATTCCTGAGAGCTGGCAGCCTCTTTTAGCCCATCCTTGTTGCACCACCCCTGAGAAGTTAGAGAGGTGGAAGAAAAAATTCTTTCTTCCCTCTTACGCCGTTACTAGGCTGCCTCGTTCTAGCCATTATGCATTTTCAAACCATAGTAAGGAGGTTACCGTTTTCCGAGCCCAGCTGAAGGCCGGTCTTCGGTATCCTCCCCCGAAGATGGTGTGCGAGTTCTGCCAATTTCATGGCATTGCTGTGAACCAGCTTCCCCCGAACTCGTTCTGCTATTTTAACGCCTACCTCTGCATGTGTGGCGTCTTCGGGATAGAACCCCATTTCATAATCTTTATGCAGTACTACAAGCTCTCTGTGGTCCCGAAGGGTGGCTTCTATTTCATGCTACCTCGGGGATCCGGGAGCAAGAAATTCATGTTCACCTTCGCCACTAAGGATAGCAACTGGCGGGGGTGGCAACAGAAGTTCTTCTTCCTGAAGATGGACGAGGCCTGGTCGTACGTTCTGACCAAATGGGCTCAGGGAACACTGGATGTGGACGTTGTTGATCCGAGGATGCTGCTGACCCCAGAGTTGGCTCCCGTGTTCGCGGATTTCGACGCCCGCATTCGGGCTGTTTCTGACTGGGATCCCGAGGTCTCTCCGCGCGCCCTTTACCCTTTTCCAATCAACTGGAAGTTGATGACCGAAGAGGTCCTTCGGGAACTAAAGGTGGTAAAGGAGCACAAGACTGACCTCGGGATGCCAGCTCCTGCCATTGCCGGGAAAGATTCCTGGTTGGTCAAGCTTCTTAAGGAGGAGATTTCTTTCGAAACGCTTGCCGAAAGTGAGTTATCTTCTACTCCTTTGCTGTTTTTTCCTCGGACTTACGCTGATGTTTCTCTCCTTTTTCAGAGATGGGCGACGACACTGCCGCCTATTACAAGTCCCTCTTCTCCGGCCAAGTGGAGAAGGACGATCAAACGAAGAAGGCGGCTTCCCGAAGGCGGAAGTCTACTGGCGCGGGTCCTTCGAGGAAACGGGCAAAGAGAGCTACTCAGGTTCCTCTAGAAGAAATACCCGAGGAGACTGCCGAGGAGCCTGGGACAGCCGAGGTTCCGGCGTCTGAGGCTGCTGCTTCCGAGGTTCCTCCAACCGACGTCCCTCCTCAAAGTCTTACTGCATCGCAGGCCCTCCTTGATGTAGTGGTAGAAGTACCTTCTGCCGAGGAGCGGCGCAAGCGGAAGGGTAAGGGCATTTTGGCCGAGGAGGCCGAGGACTCCGAGGACAATGTTGCCGAGGTCCCACCAGGTTTGTTTCCAGACAAAGTGTACTTCCTTTGTTTTTTCTGGAATTGCCTTTGTCTCTGACCTGTTTTTCTTTTTCGCCCTGCAGGGGAGTTACTTACCCCGAACTGGGCGGCCGAACACGCGGAGGCGAGGGCCCGTCGCGACGCCAAAGTCCCGCAAGGGAAGATACCAAAGGAGCCTTTCTGGACATTCACGGAGGACATGAACTTGTACTCCGAGGACTGTCCTGAAATGGTGAAGCAGATTTCGAAGGGGGTGCTCACCGAGGCCTCCTTCAAGGCTATAGCGGCGGCCCATCCGGGGGATAACACCCTTGCCGCAAAGATCACCGAGCATGCTGCTCAGGTATATCCTTCACAACTCTTCCCCTTCAATTTTTTCCTAAGTGTTTGGCTCTTACTGACCTTGCGTTTTATCTCCTTTGCAGCTGCTGGGGTACGCCGGCTTTCTCCGAGTTCGGGTAGCCAGGCAGACGGCATTCCGAGCTTCGGCCTCAGAGGCCCTAGAAAAGGCGAAAGCGACGTGCTCGGAATTGACCGCCAAGAACCAGCAGCTGGCAGATGCTGCGAAGGAGGAAGCTGCCACCCTTCGGGAGGAGTTCCGAAAGGAGAAGGAAGTTTTGATGGCGGACTCCTCCCTGAAGATTGCCGACCTCCGCAATCATGTGGCGGGGCTGCGCGCTGCAAACCAAGACCTTCTCCAAGACAAGGCAAAAAAAGAGAGAATATCATAGTCACACTCTTGTCTGAGAAGAAAACCCTTCAAGCCGAGGTCCAGTCTTTGAAGAAGGAGCCGAAGGGGGAGGAGCGGATAAAGGTGCTGGAAGAGGAGGTCGGGGATCTGAAGGACGAGCTTGACGACCTTGAGCTTAAGAAGAACAAGTCTGATCAAATGAACAAGGTCGCGTTTTAGGACGGCTTCTGCCTCGCTCGGCACCAGGTTCTCCAAAGGTTCCCAGGTCTGGACCTCTCTTTTCTAGAGGGTCTAAACATTCCTGGGGGACCTCGGTGGAAATGGTCCAAGATCGAACATCTGAAGCTTCCTCCAATTCCAGCGCGGAAGGTGGCGGAAAAGGGTGGACAAACGAGTGGCTCTCAGGACGCCGCGAACCCTTAGGCTTCTTTAGGGCCCCTTTTCCTTCCCTTCTTTTTTGTACTCCTTCTTCGGGCACTTCTTTATTGTAAGGCAGCTTTGCTCTTAACGGAGATTTTTTGGCTAAGTGTTTCTTCAAGTTTCTTTATTTCCATTGTCCCGAACACGTTCGCTCAAGAGACTTCGGAAAACCTGCGATCAAAGAAACTTTTTTACCTTCCTTTGTCCTGAGTACGTTTTACTCGAGAGACATTCTGGAAAGTCTGAGAAAATTTGACTAAGTCTTTTTGCAGGCTTTTGCATTTCCAATTTTTCCCGAACATGATTGCTCAAGGGACTTCGGCAAACCTTTCAGTCAAAAATTTTTGTTTTTCCAGTTGTCCCGAGCATGTTTGCTCAAGGGACTTCGGAAAACCTTCCGCGAGATTTTTCACTTCCCATTTTCCCGAGCACGTTCGCTCAAGGGAGCTCGGGAAATTATCTCAGCGCTGGCTACGGCGAGTACTTCTGCGAGATTTTTGTTTTCCATCTTTCCCGAGCGTGGCGGCTCAAGGGACTTTGGAAAGCCATATCTACGCTTTATCATGGCGAGCATCTTTCACGGAATATTGTTCATTTCTGCACTTAAGAAATTTTCTCAAGATACTACTATATATTTAGAACATTTTTTTGTTCAACATACCTCCGCCGCTCAACCTTAAGCGTAGAATTTTTTCAAGGCGCCCGAGTGCCAATTGCTCTTCAATTCTATGCCTTCGACGTCGCCAAGCTTGTACACGCCTTTTCGTTGTTTCGGCGAGGGCCAGATAGGGTCCTTCCAAGTTTGCGCCAAGTACGCCATGGGATGGCCTTCGGGGTGCGAAGTCGGCCTTTCGGAGAACGAGGTCTCCCTTCTTGATTTCTTTTGGCCTGGCCCGTAAGTTTATAGCCACGGCCACTCTTTGTTGGTAAGCTTTTCTTCTCAGCTCGACTATTTCTCTGTGTTCGGCCACCAGATCGAGATTGGTTCTTAGGCCGAGGTCGTTACCACCTTCATCAAATACTTGCACCCGTACCGAAGGTCGAACTATCTCTATTGGGATAATGGCCTCCGTTTCGGAGATGAGTGGGAAAGGAGTTTCCCCTGTGGCTCTTCGGGGCGTCGTTTGGTAGCTCCATAATATACTTTGGAGTTCTCCTGGCCAATTCCCCTTGGCTTCCCCCAGTCTCTATTTCAGGCCATCTTTTATGGTCCTATTCGATACTTCCACCTGCCCGTTGCTTTGGGGGTGAGCTACTGGGCGAAGTGCATCTTCATTCCGAGGTCGCTGGTGAATTCTTGGAATCCTTTGTCTATGAACTGGGATCCATTATCAGCCACTAGTAAACCTGCATACGATGTTCTTCCATACGAAGTTTTGCACTTCTTTTGCCGAGATAGTTGCTAGTGGTTCTGCCTCTACCCATTTTGAGAAATAGTCCACTGCTACCACGCAGAATTTCACGCCTCTGGGTGCTGCGGGGAGTGGCCCAATAGGGTCTATGCCCCAGACTTCAAAGGGCCAAGGATAGTCTGCCGAGGTTACTATTTCCGAGGGTGCCCTCTGGATTTTTGCATGTCTCTGGCAACTACCGCACTTTCGGTCGAACTGCCTTACGTCCTTTCCCAGGGTAGGCCAGAAGTAGCCTTTGGCGGAGTATCACTGCTGCAAGGGCATCAGTTCCAATGTGTGAACCATACATGCCTTCGTGAACTTCCTCAAGGACCATTTCAGTATCCTCTTCATCCACACATTTTTGCAGCGGATTCGCATATCCCTGTCGGTATAACTCTTCGCCAATCAGGAAGAATCTTCCGGAGCGTCTTCGCAGTCCTGCAGCATCGCCGGGGTCTTCGGGGAGCAAATTCTCTGCGAGGTATCTTTTGATTTGGTCTTTCCACCCTGCTCCCGAGGTCGTCATGCTTAGCACTGATGCTCGGATGGTCTAGCACCTCGGTATATATTTTTTTGACTTCGCCAAGCAATCTGCCTCAGTGTTATTCCGCCGAGGTACATTTTCGATTCGTACGGCGTCAAACTCCCGAATGAGCTTTGTTACCAACTCATGGTATTTCGCCAAGGTCGGGTCTTTCGCGCCATAGTACCCTGCCATTTGCCGGACCACCAGCTGGGAATCACTATGGGCTTTCAAGTTTCTCACGCCAATTTTTCTGGCCAGGCGTAATCCTACTATCAGGGCCTCATACTCGGCCATGTTTTTGGTGGCGTTGAAACTGAACTTGATGGCCTTCATTACTTCTAGGCCTTCGTTACTTCTAGGCCTTCGGGGCCTCTGATAATTACTCCAGCTCCCTGGTGTTCGGATCCTGAGGCTCCATCTACGTGCAAGGTCCATTCTGGCTCACCCTCTTTTGGATCTGAATGGCTCTCCTCAGTGATGGGTATTTCGGCGATAAAATCTGCCAGTGCTTGAGCTTTTACGGCCTTCCGAGGCTCATACGTGATTTCGTGTTCGCCCAGCTCTATGCACCACTTGGAGAGCCTTCCCGAATGATCAACCCTCTTCATGACATCCCGTAGCGGCAGACTACTTCGGACGATGATGGGGTGAGCCTGAAAGTATGGTCGCAGCCTTCTCCCTGCAAGCACCAAGGCATATGTAGCTTTTTGAAGCAAAGGGTACCTGACTTCGGCGCCATGCAGGGACTTGCTGACATAGTAGACCGGCCATTGCTTTGGCCCTTCTTCTTTCACGAGGACCGAGCTCACAGCCTTTTCTGTAACGGCGAGGTAGAGTACGAGGGGCTCTCCCTCCCGAGGTTGTCACAGAGTCGGCAGGCTGGCCAGGTAGACTTTGAGTTCTTCCCAGGCCTTTTGGCAATCTTCATCCCAAGGATGATCATTCCTTCCGAGGTCGCCTTCCATTTTTGCTGCCTTTGTGAGGATTTTGAAGAAGGGTCGACACCTATCTCCGTACCTGGAAATAAACCTGCTCAGAGAGGTTATTCTTCCGGTGAGTCTCTGCACATCTTTGACTGTGGCAGGAGTTCGGAATCTCAAGCAGAGCCTCAATCTTCTCGGGGTTAGCATCGATGCCTCTTTCGGATACCATGCACCCAAGGAATTTTCCCGAGGTCACCCCGAAGATGCACTTCTCAGGATTAAGGCGGATCCCGAAGGCTCTGAGCTTTTGGAAGGTTTCCTCTAAGTCTGCAACGTGGTAGCCGGGCAGCTTGCTCTTGATTGTCCCCATTTGGTCTTTGAAGACCTTGTTCATCAACCTCTGGTAGGTGGCTCCTGCATTTTTGAGCCCGAAGGGCATCCTGATATAGTAATATGTTCCTCCCTCGGTGATGAAGGCAGTCTTCTCTTCATCTTCGGGGTTCATCCTTATCTGATGGTAGCCACTGAGGGCGTCTAGGAAACTTAGGAGCCCATACTCAGCAGTTGAATCTACCAGTTGATCTATTGGCGGCAGAGGGTATGAGTCTTTTGGGCAAGCATCGTTTCAAGTTTCTGAAGTCGATGCGCATCCGGAGTTTGCTGCTACCTTCTTTTGGGGCCGTGCCCACGTCGCTCAACCATTCGGGGTACTTGACCTCCCTGATAACTTCAGCATCTAGGAGACGCTGGACTTCAGTTTTGACAAAGTTGCTTTTGTGGGATGAGATGCTTCGTTTCTTTTGCCAGACAGGCCTTGCTTCCGGGCTTACTTTGAGGCTGTGCTGTATTATGCCAGGGCTTACCCCCGGCATGTCTTTTGGCAAGCAGGCAAACAGATCTTTATTTTCTAGCAAAAAGGATACAAGATTTTCCTTGTCACCTTCGGCCAAGCTCTTCCCTATTTGGGTGGATTGACCTGGGACAAGCTCTACTGCTTCCGTTTCTGCTTTGGCGAGATCTTCTTCTTTGCCTTTTTCTAGCGCCTTTGCCTCCATCGTTTGCGCGAGGTTGCTCGCCGGAGCTTTTCGTTTTTTTACAAACACCTTTCTTACCTCGGCTTGGTCTAGGAAGACCTCTGCATCTCCATCCTTGGTCGCGAATGTGACAGTCAAGTACTTCACATCAGGGCGAATATGCAGGTTCCCCATTGTCTGTCTTCCAAGGATGACGTTGTACGAGGATGGGACGTCCATGACGATGAATCTCGCCATTGTGGATGCGTACAATTCAGCTGCTATGCTTACCGAAGTCCCTTTCATCGTCAACGGGAGATCGATCTATCCGAGGTCGTGGAGTTCGGATGAATGAACCCCAAAAGTGGACGAGGTGACAGGCTTTAGTTCGCTGCTGGAGATGCCCAAGCTCGGCAGCAGGTGCGAGAATAGGACGTCAGCTTTTAAGCCATCATCAAGCAACACTCTTTTGACGCCTCAGTTCCCTATCTTTGTCGTGATCAGCAGCGGATCGTTGTGGGGGGAAGACGACGGTGGAGCTATCTTTGCGAGCCAGTTTCTTTGATGGACTTTTGATACTCCATGACTGCAATTTCTCTGGCTTTCCGCTTTCTTTTCGAGGATGGGAGCCCCGTGGTGATGGTTTGGATCACCCCTGCTGGAGGTGGGGGGCGCCTTTTTGGACTTCGGTTTCTCCGCCTGTCGGAGTCATAGTCCTCATCTTCAGCCCTTTCTTCCTCCATTTTTCTGCCTTTCGGGGGTTGCATCCTCAGGTATTTCCGAAGTTGGCCCTGTTTTATCAGCGACTCTATGTACTTCTTCAGCTGGAAGCAATCTTCGGTGTCATGGCCGTGGTCGCGATGAAACTGGCAGAACTTCTTGTCATTCTTTTTGTTATCGGCGGCCATGGCCCTTGGCCGCCGAATTTGCTTCCCCTGCCTTTCCAGCGCCATGAGAATGTTGGTCCGTGTAGTGCTCAATGGTGTGAAACTTTGGGGTTTCCTTCCCCGCATCCTCCGAGGTCGTCCTGCCTGTTCGGTAGGATGCCGAGCTTGTTGACTGGACCCTTTGACGTGGTGATGATCAGATTCTTCGGCCCAGCCATCCTCAGTTCCTCGACTGTCATGTGTTGCTCCGCCCTATGGTAAAATTCTCCGAGGGTCTCCGGGGGGTCCTTTGAGAACTCATAGAACAGCTGTGAGTCTCGCCGAAGGCCCCGTGTCATGGCGAGAATGCGGATTTCGGGCCGGAAGTCTGGGACGCTCAGAGCTTCTCTGTTGAATCTTTCGACATAGTCTCGGATGGTTTCTCCGTTCCTCTGCTCTATGTCGAACATCTGTACAGGCATCTTCGCAGTAGGTCTGCTCCCAATGAACTGCTGGGTGAAGGCTGTGGACAACTCCCGGAACTCAGTGATGGTCTCTGGGGGCAAGGAATTGTACCACGCCGTGGCTGGCCCTGTGAGGGTGACTTCGAAGCACTTGCACATGGTAGCGTCATCAGCACCGTGTATTATCATGCTCCGTCTGTACTTCGTCAGGTGGGCCTGCGGATCAGTATGGCCATCATAAATTTCCAACCGAGGTACTCTGAACTCGCCTGGCATGGCTGCCTCAACGACGGCCTGAGTGAAAGGGGAGTCATCTTCGCAGGATGTTCCCGAGGGTCTGGCCCAAACGGATTTTCTGGCCACTTGTTTTTCCACTCTGTCCAGCCGTGCTAATATCTTCTCCATGAGCACTGTGGCGCTAGGGCCTTCTTCAGGGAATGGGGATCGTCGGCGCCTCTTCGGGGGGCGAGTTCGGCGCTGAGGGGACAAGGACCTCGCCTCAGGTGACGAACTGCTTTGCTGTGAGACTATCGGCTGCTTGGACCTGGTTTGTCCCACAGAATGCTTCCCGAAGGCCATAATTTCTGTGGATGATTCTTCGCGAGGGTCTCCATTCCCCGAACTGCGATGTGTGGGCTTGGGGCTCCTCTCCCGAGGGCGTGTCACTGAGGGGGGTCTCTGGGCCTGTGCTTGCTGTGGCCACCTTCGGCCGATCTGCTGTGTCATTTCAGACACGACCGAACGCTGAAAGTCCCTTAAGAAACTCATGGTGACTACCAGAGGGTGGTCTTCCTCGGGCGCAGAAGTCCTGGGAGTGTTTGCTCAGCAGCCGGTTGTATCTCAGGCGCGGACGGGGACCTCGGGAGTCCCTTGTCCTTAGAACGCCGAGTCTCAACGACGGCGATCTCAGAGCGGGTTCCCACAGACGGCGCCAAATGATGGCCAGGGGCCTCATCGTTAATAGTCATAGCGACTGGTGGAGGGACTTCTAGGAGGAAGAACGCCTGGTGGACTGGACAGCCCAAAGGAGAGTGCCTGAAAGCTCAGAAACAAAACGGTTAGGAGGGCCCCGGAGTGTTTTTCCGGGGGGGGGAGCCTCCGACGCCCAAGTCAGTGGTGGCTGAGAGAAAGGCAGAGAAAATAGCACAAAGGGCTGATGAGTTTTGCCTGGTAATGGGAGCCGTATTTCGCCAGCTAACCAACCTCTTGTCTGGTACTAACTCCTGGTATTTATAAGAGTGCCTAGCCCGTTCAGATCACGACACGTGTTCGGTCGGACGTTCCTGACTTTCTGGGCATAGGAGACAGATAGTAGGTTACCTTGAGCCATGTGCTGAGACGGGCCATGATGTGATTTTGATGGCGTCAGCGTGGCAGAGCGCCTTTTGAGGCGGCTTGTGGCGTCTGTGATTGGATGTGTCAGAGGCTTCCTTAAATGCTTCCATAAATACCCCTGCCGTACTCCCGAGGTCCCTGGGTGAGGTCGTCCTTTGGTACGGACAGAGCCTCTTCGGGAAACAAGCCCTCAGTTCGGGGGTTCCCAGCTTCAGGGAGTTCCGCCTTCGGGGATATCGTGTTCGGCTCGCTATGTTTGGTGCCACTTTTCCGAAGGCGATCTGTTCACGACCCTGGGGGGGCGAGTAGTGTCCTGGCGTGCCGGGCTCGGAGCTCTTCGGCTATCTCCCGAGGTGCCTGATCACACATTTTCTCAGGTAGCGCCAGCTTCTTCTGGCCATTACTGTGGCAGGGAGTTCGGCCAGATAGAGGTGATAGCGTTCGGCTATCAGTTTCGTCTCTCATTGTCTAAATCTCGATGCTCTCTTGTTCCGTTTCATTTCATCCTAGGCCTGCCTCTGTTTCCCTCTGCCTCACACACGTACAATCCTCCATTTCCAGCAGAATTCCGTTAGGGCTTATTCCCTCTTAGCTCAGCCTTTCACCCAGGTGCCTCTTTGATTCAACTCGGGTAGCTACTTTCTCTTCTGGGCCGGTTCGTGTTGCCGATTTGTTAAATGGGTTTCTTTTACTGGTGTCAGGGAAGATGGAAAATGAGTAGAAATATTGTAATGTGAATATGAAGAAATCATCCGAGGCAATGGAGAAGAACAAGGCGTCTTTGTCAAAGGAGAAGAGGGAAAAGATTGTGGAAGAAGGTGAAGTACCAGCTGGTAGAGTACCACTCTTTGCCGCGGTATTTGAGGGACAACGAGTATATTTTGGGTCATTATCGAGCCGAATGGCCCTTGAAGCAGACTCTGCTCAGCATCTTTACCATTCACAATGAGACCCTCAACGTCTGGACGTAAGGTTCCTAATCCTAAAAATATATTTTGATTCACGTTTTGCACTACTGTTATATCTTCCTGCTTGTGCTTGAGTTAGAGCAATACTTGTTTTGTCTTGTCATTTTTTATGAGAGACCTGCTCATGTCAATTTGTTAGGTGATTGTTTCTTAGGCCCCTTGCATAAAAAGAGGTTAGGTAAGTTGGTACTCAGGATAACCCAGAGCACTGTAACTTAGCCAAATAAGTACACCAGCACTCTGAATAATTTCTGTGACCAACCAGTGCAAATGGCCAGGTTGCTGAAAGTTGTTGGCTTCCCTCTTTGGAGGGTTGAGGTCCTTGGTTTGATCCATAAGATTGTTTCATTAGCTTCTTATGGTATTGAAGATGACTGTCTAATACATAAATTCTTGTTACAAACATTTGATAGGGTTTTTCCTTTCCTAGCGCTTACCATCTACACCGCAATGAAGGCTCCACGGGTCGCTGATCTCTCTTCAATACAAAATTTTCCTGATATGTGGAAAATTACCCATCTGCATAAACTTCAAGCAGAACTGGTGACAGGCCTTCCCTCGTTACCAAACATGCGTGATTTGCATAAACTCCAGGAGGAGTTGAGGCACTGGCCTACTCTAGAATATCTGTACAATTGTCTGCCCGAACGGTTTTCCAGTGGGAGCTATACAAATACTTGTGTTCTAGTAATATCTTGTTTCCATTAAGCTGAGCAAAAGATTATTGCATAGGCATAGAATTAACTGTGTTATCATTTGAAGCATGAGAAATTGGTAGTTATTTATATTCATAAGATGTTGCTTATAGATACTTGAAATGCTAGAATTATTGAGTTCAATTGGCTGATTAGTGATCACTTATGGTTTTTGAAAGCTTTAGGTATCTAATACCTGCTCCTTCAAAGTAATTGCAGCAAAGCATGAAGAAGGATGTAGCTAACATATTTGCCACTTTGCTGTTGACACCTATTACACGATGACCATTTTTCACATTCTTGGGTGGAGCAATGTTTTGCTTGCTAGCTAGCAGCACAGAGCAATGTTTTGCTTGCTAGCTAGTAGCACATGTCATCTATTATCTTGTCAATCGCGACTATTTTCCTACATCATGCTGAGGCTAGATTTTGCCGAAATTGCAGCCCTTAAATCGAATTCCTTCTACACCCATGTGTACTACTACTTCATGTGTTACACTTTCTTTTGCAATCTCTACATGTGATTCATTACCATCCTTGGGATCGTCACAATATGCTTTTCCTTGATGCCAGTCTTTCAGAGACCTGAGTTTTGTATGGCTCGTGCCTCACTTTTCTTTGGTATGGGTGCTTCTTGTGTAACACCTATCCTTCACAAGCTCATCTGGTTCTGGAACCAGCCAGAGGCACTTCATACAACCAGATACGAGCTGCTGATGGGAATTCTCAATGGGGCTGGTGCCCTTGTTTATGCCATAAGGGTTATGGAGAGATGGATGCCTGGGAAATTCGACATTGTCGGGTATAGCCATCAGCTTTTCCACATATTAGTGGTGGCCGACGTGTACACGCATTACCGCACAGGGCTACTATACCTTAAGTGGCACGACCCACATGGGTGCTAAAGAAGGTCATGATCAGATCTCTGAGGTAATTCCATTATAGATACAATTTCTAGTTCTTGACATGTTCAAAAGGTATCCAGCCAGTTGTTGCAGTGGTGGTTGGTTTTATGGGCTGGTGCACTTGATGCATGTAGCTGTTTATGTGTAAATAATTCTTGTGCAAGTCTAGGCAGTGTCATGAAAATGCACAATCAACATGCTAAAAGGTTATAATTGCATCGTAAATGATTGAGCAGGATGGATACTTGTAACCGTACTATTGCTTCTTCCATCCCAATATCATAATTGGTTTTGTTCTGGACACAGAAATTATCATTTTACTTTTTTGACTTTAATTCCGTGGACATAAATTTGAGATAGGAAAGGGAAAAACAAAAAAAGGGAAAAAAATGCTTTCATTAAGAGTTGAGCTCAAGACCTCCCGCTTACTAAACAGGTGCTCTAACCAACTGATTATGAAAGCGGGGACAACGTTGGTGCCATGCTTATGAAATTTAAAGGCATAGCTATAAGGGATATTCTGAGTGAACATACTTGCCAAATTCAGCGGAACATACCTGCCAAATTCAGCTGAACATACTATGTGGTAAACCTGCCAAATTCTAGGATTAACTAAGGAAAAAAGGGTAAGTTTGCTATTAAAATTTATGATGAAGAGTACCTTTTTATGGGCAAATTTACCATTAGTATTTTTATTGTGAGCAATTTTGCCATTGGCCATTGAATGGTAGGAATGCCCTATTTATTTAGAAAATATTCAATAACAGAACTTTTATTCTAATCTATAAAAGTTTTCTCTTTAACCCTAAGCTACCCAAACATTTCACAACACCTAAATGAGTAAAAACCTTATATTTGACCATACTCTCCCATTGTTGAGTCTTCTTATCTTCACTTTTTTCATTGTTGTCGAGCAACTCTCCACCACTGCTTCTATGGATCCTTTAATCTAGAACTACAACGCATCTAAATTTAATCTCACTTACATCAATCAAAGTTTAGTTAATTAGGGTATGTTCTAAGGAACGTCTTCAGACTGTGTAAAAGAGTGGAGGTAGCACCAGTGCCGGAAAGGATATAAGGTAGCAATGAGTACAAAGGGTTGCTAGAGTGAAGATGGTAGTGAAAATGATATATTTAGAAACATAAGAACCATGGTGTTAGGTAAAAAAAAAAACTTGGAATTGGAACTTACTTTTTTTTTTTTCCATTTCTTTACATTTGCCATATAACCAATTTTCATAGCTGGTGGTAGATTTACACTCAACAAAAAATATTGATGGCAAATTTTTATCTTTTAAAAAGATTAATAACAAATTTACCCGTAAAAAAAAAATCAGTGCAAAATTACTCTCTCTCATAAACTTTCATGACAATTTACCCTTTTGCGTAAATTAATTTTGTAACTAGTTTTAAATTTGAAATGCCTATCTCAATGGTCTTTTTTAAAAAAATATATTCTGAAGCATTATGTGCTTGATAAGAATACTTTATCGTATTTTTTAGTATAAGGAAGGGGAAATTTCTTGATTCTTAAGACTTAAACCCTATCAATAATCATGGTGTTCTGGGTGGAATATTTTCAATAGTTATGGCAATGTAGTCTCAGAAATATTGTAGTCTTAATTTATTTAAAAATTGCTCAAGTTCATACAAAATATGTGTCTAGTCCCATTAGTCTAACCCAAGCAATAAAAGGAATGCCGATTTCCAGCCAAGGTCAGGGATGAAAATCTCCCCCCTCCCTAAATTTTGACAATGTCTTAATATTGAATTCCATGGCCTCTCAATCCCAAAGAAATTGGCATTCTTTTTGTCCCTATACTATAGTTGTATCTACTTGAATTCTATAGTACTGATTCTGAATAAAAAAATGTGTGTCCCATCTGTCAATGTTGGGAAGAGAGAAAAAGTTAAAAGTAATCTTCAATATATTTTTTTACAATGGCTACAGACCTATTTATGTACAGAACCTGTATTTATACATGGTAAACTTAGCTAATTAAGAAGTAGTATACAATTTGAATCCCAAAATAACAGGTGACATTTTCTTCCTTGATTTCCTACAAGAACTTCTCCTTTTGACATCCTTTTTGAAATTGATGATAATTGTCAACAAGCATCAATTTGCTCACAAGATACTTTTGACATGCAAAAGACACAGGCTTAGTGAACAAGTCAGCAAATTGTTTATGGGATGAGACATGAATGAGCTAAAGGACTTTATCATGAACCAATTCTCAAATGTAATGGCAAACCACTTCAATGTGTTTGGTTTGCTCGTGATGAACTGGATTAGTGGCAATGCTAATAGCACTAGCATTATCACAAAAAGAGAGGAATAGAGTCAGCATAAGTAACATCATGTTTGGTAAGAAGTCGTCGAAGTCATACAAGCTCAGAACTAATAGAGGTCATAGATCAGTACTCAGCCTTAATAGAAGATTTAGAGACCCTTTATTACTTCTTACATTTTCATGAGATGGGAGAAGCACCAAGAAAAACACACCAACCTATAAAAGAATGATGAGTATCAACACACCCTACGTAATCGGCATCATAAAATGTTTTAAGGTGAAAGGCATTCTGAAAGGAAAAAAGAGCCCACAGTTAAGTGCAGTTGAGATAACAATGATTCAATGAAGTGTTAAGAGATGATGACACCAAGGTTGAGAAATAAATTGACTGATAATTTGAACTGTAAAAGAGATATCAGGACGCATGATAGAAAGGTAAATAAGACTGCCTACCAAGTGCTGGTACAAAGTAGGATTAGAAATAAGAGCACTATCATCACGTTTCAATTTCAAGTTCTGTTCCATAGGTTTGGAAAAAATTTTATTATCAATCAAATTAACTAACTCAATCAAATCCTCAATACACTTTCGTTGTGTGAGAAGGAAACATTGAGAGGAGTATGATACTTCTAAACCTAGAAAATAAGTGAGAATGCCAAAATCTTTCATATAAAAGAAATCATGAAGAAACCTTCTAAAATTGAGAATTCCCTGTTGATCATCGTTTGTGATAGTCATATCATCTACATAAAGAAGCAAAATAATAATTCCATAAGAAGGGAAACAAATGAATAGAGAGTGATCATTAGAACTTTGCTAAATACCAACTGAACAGGTAGTAGAGTGAAATTTTTCAAACCATGCGCGAGGTGCTTATTTCAAACCATAAATAGATTTGTTAAACTTGCAAACCACATTTGGATCACCAAGAAAATAACTAGAGGGTACCTCTATATAAATACTTTCCTTTATATGACTACAAAAGAAAACATTTTTTACATCTAACTAACACAGTGGGCATTATTTACAAGATGCAATTGTAAGAAGGGTTCGAATTGTCGTCATCTTGGCAACTGAAGCAAATTTTTCCTCATAATCAATCCTATATTCTTACTTGTAGCCTTGAGCAACTAGATGAGCTTTGTAGCGATCTAAAGGGCCATTATGTTGGACTTTGATAGCATATACCAATTTGCTATAACAAAAGTATTAGATGGCTATGGGACTAAATCCCATGTATGATTCTTGGTTAATGCCTCAGGTTCCTCATCCATAGCCTTTTACCAACATGCTTGTTCCATTGCATGTTTATAGGTTTTAAGAATCTTAATATAATGGATGTTAGTAAAAATAATCAATGAGATAGTTTACCAAAATTGATATAAGTGGATCTTTCAAAGGGGCTAAAGTTTGTGGTGGTGCAACACTAAAAGTAGGTGTGGGAGAACCTTCAAACTTATGATTAGGATGTGGCATAACGGGAGTATATGAAGTATCACTAGATGAATTGGAAACTAAAGGATTCAAAAAATCTTATAACATGGAAATTGAAAAAATTAGTTCTAATATACTTGAAGGTGAAACATGAAAATATAAGTCTTAAAAAAAGAAAAGACAATGCGAAATACCCATATGTGTTGATATTAAGGATAATAACAAATATAACGTTTTTTATTATCACTATAACCAATAAAAACACATTTATCAGCCTTTGAAAACAATTTATGTCATTCATGGGGTGAAGCAATACAAAACCAACACAACAAAAAACACGAAGATGCATGTAATTTGGTGATTTATGAAAAAAAAAAGGTAAAAAATCGAGATTGATTACCAAGAATAAGAGTAGTTTGTTTGTTAATAAGATGGACAACATTATGTACAGCTTCTACCCAAAATTGAAATGAAACATAAGGCTGGAGTAAAAGAGTTTGGGCAATTTCTACCACATGATGATTTTTCCATTCTACCACCCCCATTTTTTGTTTAAAAGTCCCAAGACCTGATTGTTAAGTTAAAATGCCTCTTTCATTAAAGAATTGAATGAGTTCTAATGCACAAAACTCCCCACTAAGATTTAACAGAAAATTTTTTATTATCTTTCTAAATTGTGTTTCTATCAAAATGACAAAATTTTTTTGTAATATTTGCTAGTTCAGATGTAGCATGCAAAACATATACCTAATTAAAATATAAAAAATAATCAATACATAAAACAAAAATATTTATAACCAAGTATAGACCAAACAAGTGAAGGTCCCCATAAATCACAATAAATAAGATCAAAAGGTGCATCAACTTTAGTAGTAGCAAAAAACAATTTAGCAAATTTGTGAAGGACACAAGTTTGACAATGTTTGAAAGCATTATTCTTAACATGCAACCTATTCGGAAAAAGTTAAGACTTGGACATAAATTCTAACCTACTAGTATGTAGGTGACCTAAATGACGATACCAAAAATCCCAAGTATTTTCCTTATGCAAAGTAAATGATGAAGAGGTGACATTAAGATGAAGAAGTGAATTTTTTTTTTTCTGATCAAGATCAAGATGAAACAAATGCCCATCTTTATGCTCCTTTATGATCATTTGCCTCATTCTAAGGTCTTACACATCACAACCATGAGATGTAAATTTAATTGAAAAATTTTGATTAGTTAGCTGTTTAATAATGATCAAATTGGCTATGAATCGAGGAACATAAAAGGTATTAGGAAGGCAAACGGACTTAATGGGATTATTTGGCAACCAAACAGTACCAACTCCTTAAATTGGTAATTTTCTGCCATTGGCAGTAGTGATTGACTGATGTAAATAATAAGGTTTCAAATCAACAAATGCATATTTTTGGTTTGCCATATGGTTAAAGGTGGCTGAATTAAGAAATCAAGGAGTAGATTGAATTCCTTTACCTAATAACCCAGTAACAGAAAAAGTAAGGAAATAACACCTGAAAGAGTTGATTACATTGAGTCTTAAATAATCTTTTGAACAACCTGCGGTGTGAGTGATGTTTCTTTTGTGTTTTCTATTTCTTGATCACAGGTCATGGTGGCAAAGGCTGGTTGACTTTGCTTGTTCTTCAAAAGTCTTCAATCCAAAATGACATGGCATAATTTTTTACAATAGTTGCATATATTCCGCTTCTGGCAATGAGATTACACATGTCCAAGTTCATTATAGTGCACACACCGAATATATATTGCTTACTTCCATGCCTTAGTTTTGATTGAGATTTTCCATGTGAAGTAAGGAGGACAAAATTGATATAATTTATTTTTGTGTTAAGTTGAGCTTCTGTCTTTAAACATGTTTCATCACAAACAAGTTCTCCCAAAATAGATTCCATATTCAGATTACCACGATTGATTAATGTACCCCTTGTTGTCTCAAATTTTTGTCAAAAATTCATGAGAAATTGCATCACTCTTCCACAATTTCATTCTTTCTTCATTTTAGCATACGAAGTAGGTGATATTGTACAAGAAGAAATCATATCTTGTTTTATCTACAATTTCAACATTTTGACATAAAAGTTGCGAATATTTTTATCCTCCTGGCAAACATTGGCTATCTCATATTCAAGTTTAAATTGTCATGATTGGTCCACTTAAGAATAAATTCCTTTGAGATGATTCCTGAAAGAGTGAAGGCTTAGTGCAAAGTCAGGTTGAACAAATTAAGTACCTAGGTAATAACATGTGCATTATTTGTTTTCTAATAGCCCTTCATCTTTTCATCACCTTCTATTTTTTCAAATCCATCAAGAAGTCTAGATAATCCCTTTTCTTCAACGAAAACTCAAAAATAAAATTCCTAAAATACAAAATTTCTACCATTGAATTTGATAGATATGGTTTCAAATTTGTTTGTGTATATTATAATCGATTAGAAGGTTTGAATAAAAGGAAATCAAGACACAAGTTGGAATGAATCATCTAAAGGACATGTGAAGAAAGAACTCCTCAAAAGAATGTAAGCCAAAGCAGAAAATAATTGCTTAATGGCTATGATACCATGTGAACGTTAAGAAGAGAGGAAAAGTTGAAAGTAATCTTCAATATATTTTCTTACAATGGCTGCAGACCTATTTATGTATATAACCTATATCTACACATGGTAAACTTAGCTAATTAAAGAGAAGTATACAATTTGAATCCTAAAATATTAGGTGACATTTTCTTTCTTGATTTCCTACAATATCGTCTCCTTTTGACACCATCTTCTTATTATTTAAATACAATGATTTTCATAGCTACTTGTTGATGTTGTGAACTTTGGAAATGGGAATGACTACTAGTGCGAAGATGAAAAGTATAGCAGAGCACTTCATTTTTCTTACAATATCATAAACATCTACACAAATTTTACAACGTAGATAGTACATATGTCAAAGGGAAAAGAATGTATACTTTCCTGATACTTAAAAAAACCACTGAACCAACATATAAGACATTAATAGAGAAATTGGTGGAGACAAGATTTAAGTTCCCAATCTTTGCCTAGTGCCCTAAATCTTAGACCAACTAGTTTCAGATCACGAGAATTTAGCACTTCATGTTGGAACCTACTAAAGACATTGTTTAAGATCATGTAAGATTTAGATTTATGAATGTCTGAGACTAGTATCATTGCTTACCATTACGTGTATATAGTTGCATAGGTATTTGATGTGATGTGTTCAAGGGTAAGTATTCAGTTGGTTTAGTTTGGAAATAGATCTGAACGCAAGATCCAATTGACTTCTTGTTTCTACAAAATGTATTCAAATTGTTTGAATTACACGTCATAATTGAATCGAACTGTCCGACTTATATTTCATTTTATTTCATTCAATCAATTCGGTTTATCATTCTACAATTTAGGCACATAGTAAAAGAAAAAAAATACATATTCAAAGTTTTACATGTTATACCTAACTAAAGAAGGATCAATAACGTATAATATAAAATTAGTAGGAAATAATTATATATATATATATGGTCAATATGGATAATAGTCAAATATTTATTACTATTCTATTTATTCAGTTTCAAATGTACGACTTAATAATCGATCCAATAACCAACCATGAAATTCAGTTTTTGTCCAAACCAATTGAACTAAAAAAAAAAAAAAAAAAGAAAGGCAAACCACCTTATCTAAATGTAATCATTTTTTTTTTCTAAATAATGCTCAGCCTTAGATGTGTTTGTCAAAAAGATGGTTGGATTTTAGGAAATATATAAATCATGCATTATCCTCTAATATGTTACTCTTCATAGGCTATTATATATTTTTTTCTAAAGAACACAAACAAATTTTAACAAATTAGACTAATATAAACCTTATTCTCATTATATCTATATCGACCATTTGATATTAACAAATTGGCCTTAATAATTAAATTTTAAAGTTTATGACAATCTGCTCAAGAAATTTTAAAATCTATGTTAAGCCAAATGTTATAACCAACTTGAAAGAAAGAATGTACCCCTTAAGCATGCATTTAAGGCATGGTAGAAGAGAAAGAGATAATCAATAATATTTTGTATTCCTGTTTTTTTAAGACAAAAAATAAATGGAAAGAAACAAATTTGTGCTATTCTTTAGAGTGAATTGCTAAAACGCCAAGATGAGAACAAAGATGTCCTAAATCACTTTCCTCGCATCTAAATAAACTGAAGAATGGTCCGCAATCTGAAAAAAAAAACCCTTCAAGTAGTTGTTGAGAATCATATAGTTAGAAAAGTTATTTGTCACTACAAACCTCAAAGCTTCAAAAATTGCCTATAGTTCCATGAACATAACAGAAGAACACCTACTCAAATGATAATGGTGAGCCATGGGTGCTCCACTTAGTAGGCGACAAATCCATATCATTGCACCTAGCTTAGTGGTATTCTGCCAAGCTCTACCTATGTGGAATATTCATGAGACATCATGACATATTTGAGCTTCCTAGACTTTAAATTGAAATTCCTTCAGATTTCATGGTTGCATTTTTCTTTTGAATATGTTGAACTTTCTTAATAAGTTGAATATTTAGTATGGTATTTTGCATGCTTCACTTATCAATCATACTTTTTTTTTTTTTCTAGAAATTCCTTGTGGTTTTAACTCTGTCTTTTCATCAAAATTTGGTATTCTTTCAAAGGAGTTCTTTCCTTCCGCCTAGGGATGGTAATGCATTGGGTCATGTATATAGGTGTGTCACTCCTAACACCCATGTTTGCGGGTATTTCTTTACCTTCGAAGTCATGGATATCCTTTGACAAGTGAGATTGTACACTTATACCAACAACCTGCAAATATTTATACTAGCTATTTATACTGCTGGTGCACTCACAAATAGTTAATACGTTATCTATCAAAATAGGAAAAAACTAGCATTGAACATAATCTGTTCACTTTCAATTTTGGCCCTTTAACACCCTAACATTTCAATCTTGTCTACTTTAACTAGTCATGGATTAAGGGTACCTTAACTAGTCATGGATCGCGGGTATGATGGGTCATTCATTATGGATCCCTTAAACTTGCCACAGTCTGTACCAGATAAATGGTTAAGATTTTTTACCAACATTTATTTCGTCATGAGTATTTTTACTTGCAAAATTATCAATCATGGACAAGAATTTGTGGGTCACGAGTTTTTCCCACCCGACTAGTATCTTTACTCTTGCCTAACAAGCTCAATTCAAAAATCTCCAAACATTTGCCAAAAACAATTGAAAAATGTCAAATGTGACTTGACGTCCTCCAAATTTTAAGAAACAAGCAAACTAAGCCATTATCCTTTATAAGCTCCCACAAATACCCTCGAACTCTCACAAAATTATGCTTCTGAATTAAAAAAAAAAAAGTTCGTTCATCTAAAATAAAGCAAAAACCAAACAAAAGGATCAATTGTCACTTGAAGAATTTTGAGAACATATGAAATACAATATATTACATCACTCCCAAATTCTTTATACCAGTTAGAGTAATTAATTTATAATATATTATTTTTAAAATTTTGATGCATAAATGTCAAATTTATACTTAAAAATAATAAATAAAATCTTGTAGTTATGAAGTATAATTTTTTTTATTTTTTATAACATAATAATATAATAAATCTAAGTCAAATTTAAGTAAAAAAATAAATTGCTCAATGAATTTGGGATGATGAAGTAATAAATTTAGAATTAATCTAACTCGATTTGTAGAAACTCAAAGTATAAAGCAAGTGATAAATATACAAAATATGTGATACATATGTATAAATGAGATCAGAGATATATTACCGATATATTTAATTGTATGTATAAGTTCAATTGTTTTAATATTTACATCAACAAGTCACAATATATCAAACTTAAATTTAAAATAAAAGAAAATTACGTTTCAAAATATTAACCACGGATGTCTATAGATACAACACTAGGTATAACTATGAATAAACACATAGACACATAAGTATAAATAAGGCCTTAAAACCAACAATCTTTTGCACAATTACCTTTTATTTTTTATGTTAAAATAGTGACATGTGTGTATTAATTGGGTCACAAGTATATTCAAATTCAATATACAAAATATAAGGGATATGTACAAATCATGTAAATATGTATAAATGAGACCACGACCTATTGCTGATATATTTAATTGTTTGTATAAGTTTCATACATTTTAATTTTAATGCATGAATATAATGTATAAACAAAATGGGGATATGTATAAACCATGGATATTAAAATAGTCCCCCCTTTATATATATATATATATATATATATAAAATTCATCTTCTACACATATTACTTTTCACTTGTATACATATAGAAAAACTTAACGGTCCATTTGCCAAAAAAAATAAAAAATAAAAAGATCAAGATAGAAAAATATTTGACCACTGTTGAGAGTAGTCATTGCCACCTTCCTTGGTGGTGGGTTGGGTTTTGGGTTTTGGGTCTTGAGGTGGGTTGTGAGAGATTTACTTTGAATTCCTTTTCAATTCAAATGATTAAAAGCGGATCCTAGCAAGTTTAAACTTAAAAGTAATTGACCTTAAGCCGAAACTCGACTCAATTTATGAGGTTAGGGTTGCATCAGTGTATAGGAAAAGTGGGATTCGGGTTGACCTGAATCAAAGCAGCCAAAATTGGGTTAGTTCAGGTTTAACTCGAATTGACTTGATTAACCAGAAATGCGCAGCCCATCTACTTTAATCCTTACCCCAGCTTATCTAAGCCTAACCTATAAACAAAGTCCCTACCGACAACTAGTCTCTTTCCAACCCAATTCCCTAACCCTAACTAGGTTTTAAGCCTAAATTTCCCCAACTCGTCAGTTGCTCTCAAATTTCACACTTGCCTTGCCTTATTTACACAACTTCATCCTCCCTTCTTTTCAGTCACCGAGCCACCATCAACCTTCTTTATAGCACCATCACCCTTGTCCTTGCTTATCGCCCTGTTCTCAAGTCTTGATGCACGCATCGCACCGAGACGACCACACCTTGCTTCACCTTCCTCACTCGTCACCGGTGAGAATGTTTGAGATGTTTGTGGCATGGATGGAAAGAGGCAAAAGAGAGATAGATGAGAGGAGAGGAAGCTATTAAATGTCAATTTAAAATTGACCTAATCGGACCCTAATTTGAATATCTTAGTTTGGGTAGGGGGTCTCGAATTGGGTCAGGTTGGATCATCAATTGAGGGGCTGTAAATGAGTCTAATAATTTTGGGTTTTGACTCGAACCCAACCTGAAATATGAAACTTTCACGAGTGGCGGCCTAGACTAGCTTGGCCAATGAATGATGACCTTTAGGATAGCGTAGGTGGGGTGGAAGAACAAGGCTGCTAAAGGTCATGGCCTTCCTCTTTCTCTAATTTGATTCACACCGGCAATGTCTTAGCTCAGCGGTCCAGCGAGAGGGTAATGTGGGCGATGTGTAGGAGTGGTGACAGATAGCGGAGATGCTTGGGCGGCTAGCGGCAGCTTAAAGGTGGTGACAAAGGAGAAAGTGAAGAGTCCAAGGAAGCTGTGAAGCTGGTTAAAAGGACATGACATAAATTCTGCAATTAAACGAGGACAAAACTTGTAATTTCGCCCGTAAGACGTATTTTCGAACGATGCTCAAAGAAGCAGCATAACTGAGAAAAATACTGCTGATTTCTGGTTAAAAAATGAACCAAATTCGAGTTGAAACGTGGAAGAAGGGGCCACCAGCACCACCAATGGCAAACAAGTCTAAACTGTAAACACAATTTTATTAATAGAAAAGAGAGCGAAAATAACGGAAATTTTGCAGGCGAAAGTCCAAATTAGAAGCCTAATCGGTATTATAAAGTCCAGGAGAAAATGTCGGCAGCCTTCGCGAAAGTCACGTGTTCAATCTGACGTGTCATTCCCTACAGAACCCACGTAATCTCCATCCGCAGTTCACGCCTTATCCCCTCCTCCGGCGCACTTTAGCCTTCCGCGGTGCCATCAAACCGACGCTCTTACGTGACGTCGACTTTAGTCGCTCGCCTTGTAAAATCTGCTCAGTCGACCACTCTACTATTATCTCCTGTTCAATTGTGACTCATATTGTTCCATTTTTGCATCTAAGTCAATTTCTTGTGCCCATTTTGCCCTTCTACAACAGGGACTGGTGGTGGTGGTGAAAAAATTTTAGAAACTTGTACACAATCGAAAATCTTGAAATAGTTGAAACACTGAAATGAAATTTCCTGCTTTTCGACTTTCCTGGCTCGGACTTCTGTACATAGTCGAAGAACAGAGTGATGTCTTTAATGACCCAACCAAATCCTTAAAACGATTTTTGGAAGGTTATCTCTCTCACAAGGAAAGATTCACATTTCGAAATTTCCAAGAAATAGATAAGGGCCCTAACAAAATCATCGTAAAAGTCCTTTTCGCTATCTCACTGGCCGATACTGATCCGTTTCTCTGTCAACTGAATCGACAGACGAGCGAGTAAGCTCGAAAAGTCTGAATCTTGTTGCCGAAAATGGTGTCCCATGAGCTCTCTCACCTCCAGTTGTCTCCCATGGGGAAGCCCAGAAGCGGCAGAGCCCCGCTCTGTCTCACCGACGCCTGTTTATACCTCGGCGGAGCATTCTTGGCTCTCTTGTTAGTTTGGTCTTTCTGGTCTTTCTTCGTTCCGTCGCCTGATTTCGACCCCTCCATTGGGGAAAAACTGAAGACTCCGGCGAATTGTGCCGGGGCTCCGACTGTGGGCATGCGGAGCTCCGACCCGCAAGGGGCCACGTTCTACGATGACCCGGAGTTGAGCTATTCCGTCGAGAAGCCGGTCCAGGACTGGGACGAGAAGCGGAAACAGTGGTTGAAGCTTCACCCGTCGTTCGCTGCCGGAGCGGCGGAGAGGATCCTTATGGTGACGGGTTCGCAGCCGTCGCCGTGCAAAAACCCCATCGGCGACCATTTGCTCCTCCGATTTTTTAAAAACAAGGTCGATTACTGCAGAATCCACGGATACGAAATCTTCTACAACAACGCTTTGTTACACCCGAAAATGAAGTCCTTCTGGGCTAAGCTGCCGGTGGTGAAGGCGGCGATGCTGGCTCACCCGGAGGTCGAGTGGATCTGGTGGGTCGACTCGGACGCATTGTTCACTGACATGGACTTCAAGCTCCCGCTAGCACGCTACAAGAATCACAACATAGTCGTCCATGGCTGGCCCCGAGAGATCTACGAGCGGAAGAGCTGGACAGCGTTGAACGCGGGCGTTTTCTTAATCAGAAACTGCCAGTGGTCGATGGACTTGATCGACGTCTGGGCGAGGATGGGTCCGATTGGCCAGGAATATGACAAATGGGGCTCCATCCAAAGATCCATCTTCAAGGACAAGCTTTTCCCGGAGTCCGACGACCAGACGGCGCTCATTTATTTACTTTACAAGCACCGGGACAAGTATTACGACCACATCTACCTGGAAGGAGAATATTTTTTCGAGTCGTATTGGCTGCAAGTCGTGAAGAAATACGAAAACATCACAGAGAAATATTTGGAGATAGAAAGAGGTGAGAAGAAGCTCCGGCGGCGGCACGCCGAGGCGGTGAGTGAGCAATACGCCGCATTCAGGGAAGAGTTCTTGCATCGGGGCAACGACCCGGTCCGGAGCTCGGCGAGGCCGTTCGTGACCCATTTCACAGGGTGTCAGCCTTGTAGTGGGGATCACAATCAGATGTACACCGGAGAGAGCTGTTGGAATGCGATGGTGAGAGCTCTAAATTTTGCAGACAACCAAGTTCTGAGAAAATTCGGGTTTGGTCATCCGGATCTCCAGGTTACATCTCCGGTGTCGGAGCTGCCGTTTGATTATCCTTCCGACGAAGGACCCTGGTGAAAGAAAAAGGAAGCAGAGAAATGAAAAGGTATTTGACTAGCCATGCTTATTTATGCTTTTTCTTTGATTTTGTCTGTGATTATGGAGACTAGAGATTCTTTATTTGTCAGCTTTTGTTTCCTTTCATAATTTTTTATTGTTTACATTCTAAAAGTTGGTATTAGGAGTTGCTTTTTCTTTTCGAGGGTCATGAAATGATTGAATAATTAGGATTTGCAGGATAGAAGCTTGAAGAATGTTGTTGATAAGATAATGGTTGGTGGAACTTTAGAGAATGAAACTAGCATTTGGTGGAGCTTGACTAGATTTGCACTTATACTATTAGTGTTTGGTGGGAATAGATTGAAAATTATTCCCAATGTGTGTGGCTTTAAGTTGTTGAAGACCATGTAACTTGAGTTCAACAGGGGGAGTGGTTGAACTCTTGTATTGGCCCACTTTAAGCTCATTCGATGGTAACTCTGCTTGCCCTGATTGATTTTTGTGTTCTCCTTTGAGTACGGTTTACTATGAAAATTTGGTAGATGAAAGTTTAGGACAAGGGGCAGGTAAAAACAATTGGCTACATTTGGCATATCTTTGTTAGGTATAGGTTAAGTGTTAGCTGCATATCTTTGTTGGCCACATTTGGCATATCTTTGTTAGGTATAGGTCAAGTGTTAGTCGCATATCTTTGTTGGTCACATTTGGCACTAGCATTAGCTTTTAATGTTAGAATTTAGAAAAAACCAATCTAAGAGTTGCTTTTAACTTTAGCGATTTAAAAAACTAATCTCCACTATTAGTGAATTATTTAAAACTCTAATACTAGTCACAAAAGCAATTGATGTGTGTGCTTTTCTTCCAATGGAAAGAGTATAGAATCTATTATACACAAAGCCAGTTAATTATATCAGTATTGTATCTATTATTCATTAATTGGCGTGTATTGGTTATTTATATTGCCAGAAGAGGCCTTGGAATGCTTACATGAGCATGTATACTTGAACTAACTGCTTCACTCTCTTCATACTCTGTGTTTTGCTTCAAATTGCTTTTGATGGCATCCAAAAACCAGAAGTACTATAAAACAAAGCTTGTATTGGGCTTACTGTTGCAGATACCATGATAAGAGAATGTACTTAAAGTAACTATTAGTAGTAAATTACCTTTGTTTCTGTGAATAGTAATGATTAATGTTTCTGTAAAGCTCATTGCAGTTTCCTTTCTTTGAACAGCAGGTGAGATGGGAAAATAGAAATCCCCAGTGATTCAGTGCTAGTCATGGAATGGCAAGCTGCAATTGCGTAGTTGAATATGAGAGCTTGTGCCGGTATGAGTCCCAGCTAGAGTAGCAACATATTCTTAGAACCATATCGTGAAGATACTAATGTTCTATGTAAGACTTCCAGACATGGAAAGGATGTTTTCTTTCCCTCTTGAGATGCATAGAAGGATTGAGTTGGCTGTGTAATGCTCGATCAGGTGTTATTGATACTACCGTTATGGTCTGTGACTAGTGTCAAGTTGCAGAAGTAGAATGCACTTATGCTGGTTGTGCTTGCTTCTGTCACTTGGTGTTAAGGGAACGAGCACATGTAGAGCGAATGGGAAAGAGTGATATCAGTTTCTTCAATCACATTACAATGAAATAAGTTTAAGGGAACCAGGATTTGAGGGATGGTTACAGATTCCTAAGGCAGGTTGTTGTTTTAGCTTCATAGTTGTGCAGAAGTAGACACAAAGCAAACATTTCAAGCTTTGTTCCGCATGGTGCTATATGTCTTCCTCTGCTGCAGTGTGTTTCGCTGCTCGGATTGACATGTCTTATCCGGTATATTGGAGTCTTGCATTTCGAGTCCTGATTTCAGAAGTAGACCGTCACTAAGCCTCTGGGCTCTTAGTCCCTATATGAAGTATGCGAACCAGTATTGTTCAGGCAGCTACATGAAAATGGACAACACAGTTGCAATTGCACACTAAATTTACGCAAAGTCAAAAGAGGGTTCTGTGTCTGGGCTTGGTGGGTCAATCAGCTGAAAAACTAAACCCAAACTGAACCAACCAGAAAGAGGAAACGTACTGAGCAGAGTCGTGGCTCGTGACTGTTGTTAGTACGGTTCCTGCCCAGCCCGTGTGGGTAATTCAATGAGTTGGCCGACCTATCCTCCAGTTCCAAAGACAAATTGGGCCAGAAACGTATAAATTTTAGTGGGCTAGAACAAAAGGCAACTAGGCCACTGTTCGTTAACCGAGTCTGGATCAGCTTGATAACCCTACTTACTACTGTATTGACCCATTGCCAAATGCCAATGTCACAGTTCTCGTACGGTTAAGTTTGATTCATAAATTTTTTTGTTGTATCTTATTGGCTTCGTGTAATAATAATATTAACAATTAGCGTTATAATTAACAGAAAAAAAAATTATTTTTAATAGCTTCAAAAGCTTGTAGTGTAAGAAATAATTCTTCATCATTTATTAATTTTTTTAACACTATTAACAGTAATACTAACAAAAATTGTTTCCACATGAAGTCATACTACTAATATCTCAGGGACTCCCTAACAGGGAGGTCTAAATCGGAAGATATAGCAAACGAGATGCTACATTTAAGTATGACCTTATGTGCGTCCTATAAACTTAAGTTAATAGGACAGAGAATCATTACCTTATATGTATATTACCTTTATGTGAGAATGTGATTTTCTTTTTTACTTTTTCCGCTTTTTGGTTTGTGAACTGCAACCAAACTCGAAACTTATCAAATAAAAAAAAGACACAAATGAGTGGTCCGGTAAAATCCCAACATTTTTCTTAATTTCATGTGAACATTACTTTGCGATTTGGAATGTAAAGCAATGGAGCTAACTCAACTGCCGACACCAACCATATGGTTGCACTCCTAATTTTTCAAGCCAAGTGGCAGTACTCGAATTTAAAACCCATTGTTTTCTGGTATAAGTCAATTTCTCTCAGAAAGAATAACCGACCTTTTTCATGACTTTATTCTCCTATTACTTTTACATTTTAATTTATATATGAAAAGTCTATTTTTTCAGTGCTTTAGGTTTAGGATTCCCAAACTCAATAGTGTAATTATCAATATTTGCTCGAGGGGTGAGAACGGGATGAATTGTAAATGGCACAATGTCATATTCTTAGAATAAAATTTAACACTTGATTCCTATATTTTTTTTTATAAAATAATCAAATTAATATATAATCTCTACATATTTTTAAAATTCCTAGGAGCGGTGACAGCCTGACCGCCATATAAGTCTGCCATTGGCCAAACGCACTTCCATTTTAGGGGAAAAGCAATATGAATATAAATGGGCAATGCTTGCCAAACTAAGCTATATATTGTATATATAAAAATGGCCTTTAATAAATTAAGATAATCGAAAAATGGAGATCCTACAATCTTCTCATCTACAACATCTTATTGGCTGGAGCTAATATAAGTCAATTTGTCATATATATTTCTCTACCACCACCACCACCACCTAGCCAGGTACTAAAAACATTAACCAACCGGACCCTACCCATTATACCACTACGTACCACTCCCCTTTTCAACTCTTTCATTTAATGAAGGCCAGTGGACCTTAGCATAAGTATAACATAAAGCTCTCTCATGACAAAGTTTGGTTCTTGTTAGTTCTGGTACATCAATTGCATGTAATAATAGAGGCCTTTCTCTCTAACTTATCAAGTTATGGGTATTTTCCCCCAAGACCTACAGTGACTTTGGTTTTGGAATTTATCAACTGTATTTTACTAGTTCCCAAAGAAGGACAAGGCTTTGTACGTGGAAGAAACACTATCATTAAGAAAATAATTCCTCATTTTGTTGGTGCGGTCTTGCTGGCAACGGGGTTTATAAAATTAAATCAATTCAGCGACAATAAAATCCTAAAATTCCTTTAGAGTATAAATTAAGTTTATTATTTAATAGACACTTATGATTGTGGATGTCTGTTTGAAGTGGTAGATCGATTATAAAAGAAGAGTCTTTCATTGAGATGAGATACTAATTTTTTAGACAGATAATTATCGTTTTAGTTTTGATGGTTGATAGGATTGTATAAGGCCTGGTTCAAAGGCATGATGGACTTCAATGAAAGATCCTACACATAAAGATAGTGTCAGAGCTTCAGGGTATTTTTTTGGGAGAAACCCTTCAACATTCAACTCAAATTTTTAATGAGCAAAGAGCAAGGAGTTAAGAGAACATAGAGTCAGAATGACATACCTCAGAATAGGTGACTGAATAGATTTATATAGCCAAGGTATATCTAAGCAAATAGCTCTTAGATAGGAATCTTCTTCATTAATCTCATAATTTTGGGATTTTATTTCCTTTGAGAATTGGAGTATTTTCATTAACTTATTGGGTTTCTTTGTTTTGTGCTCCATTGGATAGGGATTTAATTATTTTGGGCCCCGTACTTAACTTATTTTCTACCAACATGTTCCCCCTACAAGAAAATGGAGGCCGAGCCCTACATTTTTTTAGGTGACGTCGTTTTATAAAGTGATCTTCTCATGTCGAAGAGGTATGATCCCTCATTCAAATCGTTAAACTGTGCCTAAACCATCATCGTTTTGCCAGGAGAGGTGTGATGACTCTCTAGGCAGCTTCTTGGGGAAGTTGTGGAAACGTCGTCATTTGTGTGTTGTCATTTTATCTTGTTCTGTCATTGCACGTGGCAGACCCAACTGTCAAGAGATGAGATAAGGTGAAGTCTATTTAATGCTTTTGAAAGAAATGACCAGGCATGACTGTCTTTGACGGCTGTTTGTGCCCGCATGTCTTCTTCTTAGTGGGTGAAAAATCCACAATGATTATAGCGACAATTTTCAAAGAAGTAACCCGAAGGTCACAGATTTTACTATATATAAAGTAGGGTTTTTTCACTTTTTTTTTTCACCATTTGACTATTTCCCTACTATGTGCTTATTCTTGCTCCTGCTCACTGTTGTTTGTTGTTTTTGTTACCAAATCTTATTCTGAGCTTTCTTCCATCGGACTTCCTACAATCAAGTAATAAGTCTTTTTTTTTTTCACCACTTTGCAGTTTCTTTGATACTTTTTGGTTGATTAGGGTTTCTATTGTTTTGGATTTGGCTGTTGTATCATTTCTTTGCCACTCGTTCTTGTGTTGGCAGCATCTCTGATGTGTTATGCAACAGTTTTTCCAAATGATTTCTCTAAAATCATTGTCTAGGGCTACTGCTGGTGAGGTTGATTCTTTGAAGGTGCCTTTCTTTCTTAACGTCGGGGAACTGAAGGGTGTCATGATGGAACACAACAAGGGGACACTAGCGATGAATTTATGGTGATATTACTTGCCCAACAGCATTGTAGCCATCCTTACTCATGACCAAGCAGTGAAGAACTGAGTCTTGGAGGGTGGTGATAAGAGGATTAACGTCCTTGCAGTTTATATAGATCAACTTCAGGCGGGGCTCCGCTTCCTCCTCCACTTGCTTGTGGAGCAATTTTATAAGTACTACCAGGTGTTATTGTCACAGCCGACCCCAAACTTGTTTGTGGATATCAATGGGCTCATTATATGTTATAAGATGGCCATGGTAAGCCCACAATTAGAAGTTTTCCTCCAGTTTTAGATGCATTAGAAGAAGGATTCCAGTTTTTTTCCATATTGCTTCTATCAATAGAAGAAAGAACAAGTCATTCGCCTTCATTTCTTACAACGATTCGTTTACGGGGCAGAAGGATCACTTCTTCTTTACCTTGAGTGAGCATGTGTGAGGGTTCTCGTGAGAGTTTGCCAACATGCCACAGCAGGCCATCATCCAATGGCTGCCTATATATAAGAGCTCTAAAGAGCATTGCTCATATTTTGGGCTGGTTTTCTGGCTCGAGTCAGTGGTGGGGAACAATAAGTTTTTAGAGTTGTTCTCCGTCCATTACATGGATATCAATGAACCCACCCTAAAGTGGACGGGCACTAGCAAGGTTGATTGGAGTTACCTTAATGTAAGGAATACAACTAATTAGAAAGAGGGTTAAAAGGGGAGGCTGGTCAAGTTTTTCAAGGTCGCCTTTTACGCTTAGTGAGGCCCCTCAAATACAAAAAGTTGTGCTCCGGGTAGACACTTTGTCTTCTTTAATTTTCATGCCTTCAAGTGGTCCTAATCTTTTGTTTCTTCCTTACAGGGATGAGCAATCGCCTCAAGGAGTACATGAAAAGGTGCAAGAGCGTCGCTGATACCTTGGCTAATGTTCAGAAGATTCCTATCTTACCAGTTGAAGCAGCCCATGCCACAGGGGCAACTGACAACTCTTCAAGGGCTCTCACTTCCAGGTCAACCTTCGAAATGTTGGAGGTATTTGAGTCTCCCACGGAGGTTCAGTTGGTGTGCAAGAGATTATGCCCTTTAGTCTCAGAGGGGGCCGATGCTTCTCGGGATGGTATTAGCAATAGGGCATCACATTGGTTCCATAGACTTGACATTATTTTGTGCTGATTATGATCATTTCATTTAGCCTGTTCAGAGAAGCGTGCAAAGACCCTCAAACCCCCTTCTTCCACTGACCGGAATGTGCCTATGATGCTTCAGAAACAAAAGACAGATAAGGAGGTGGCCTAAAAGAGGAAGACTGTTAGGGAGCCATCGGAGAAGATGCCTGGCAAACTGCCTCCCCTTCTTGCACAGGTCCCGCACGGGATTGTCCCTGAGAAGGTGCCATTATCTTGACAAGGCCTACTTGAGCTTGCTATGGATGAGCATTTCCAACCTCGTGTCCTGATCCTTACGCGTAGTCAGGCATAAAAGCAAAACCTGGTGCTAAAGAGCGTTGAGCCTGACCAAATCTTTGACCCTTAATGGTCGGTAGGTATTGGCAAATCGATCCTTAAGAATCAATTTGACATTACCCATTGGATTCTTAAAGGGTTTAAGACCTCTAGGGATTGGCATTTCTTTGCCCACCCTCATCGGGAAGAGAGCAACCATCTAATGAGCATAAACTGTAGCCTTCTTTAGGTACATTCTTGAATATTTGTTAATTTTTTTTGCTTTGGCAGGTTCTAACGTGTTTGGTTTGACAGGAGACTATCATTACTTATGGATTTAGAGAGTAGTACGCAGCCCACGAGAAGGTTATCCAGTCCCTCAATTTATAAGTTGAGGCCTTATGACGTGCCAGGGCCTCTTTAGAGAATGAGTTGAAAAGCGAACACGTTGCTCGGAGTACTTTAGTGAAGGACCTTAACTTGATAAAGGAGGCCAAGAAGGTGGAGGAGGGCCACACCAAAGAGCTGGAGAAAGAGTTGGGGAAGATGTGGGACATTCTTAAGTCATCTAAGGAAAATGAGGTGGAGGCCCTGAAGGAAGCCAATTGTCTAGCGCCCTTGCTAAAGGCGGTAGAGTCTAATGTTGATGCTACAAAAGTGACTTTGCCAATGGATGAGTATGTGCCATTAGGCCTGAGAACCGTCCTAAGTGAGGCTAGCTCTAGCTTAGTTTCTGCTATGATTCCTCTTATAAAGTGAATTAAGTGAGTTGGTTATATGGGGCGTGAAGGCCACCTGGTGTACCGACATCTCCAGACTCAGGTATTGGCGGTGGCCACCCTGGTATTTGATTTTTCCTTTCCAGTGCTTATAGAATATTGGACCTGGTTTTTTTAATAGTGGGAGGGCCGGCTCCATTCGCGTGCACTCCTTACCCCTACTTCTCTTCTTAAATCTACCATTTTTACTCCTTAACTATTCTTTTTGTCCATATGGTTGGTTGAGTTCATCGGCATGTATGTACCAAGTAGCTCAGTTGAGAAACTCATCTATATCTTTTATTGGGTTCTCGTGAAGGTCTCAGGCCAACCTTGAATCTCACGCTAGTTATTCAGTAATAGCAACCAAGTGAAGCTTTAGGGACAGTCCCTGCACTTGAATAGCTTCGACATTGAATCTTTAGATGAAATCCCTTAGGGACTCATTGTGGCCTTGTTAGATCTTCAAAAGGTGAGCCATTCTTTTAAAAGTTAGGTGAATCCCTAAGAAGTGATGCAGAAAGGCTTGGGAAAGGTCTTTAAATGAGGAAAAATGATGCCCCCGATGGGTCCCAAACTAATAAGTAGCACTTCTCATTAGCGTTGAGCAAAAGGCTCTACACATGATCACATATAAGACTCGTTCCAACCTCATAGATGTGACGTATCTTTGCCAATGGTTGATTGATTGGTACGACTATTGTATAGGCCAATTTTAGGCATGTAGAACCCCTCAGGGAGAGGCCCATAATTATCTAATTTGTAAAAAGCTAAAGCCTCATAGATTCGACATTGATGACAATGCCAAGACTTTTTCTTGGAGGCTCTGGGGCTTACATGCATTGCTCCATTTGATCCAGCCTTTGCAGAATGACGCTAATGTCGCTGCCTCCAAAGTCGTCAGATCGATCTAATGATATCAAGGGTTTAGGGGCTCATATAATTTGGAATGGATCTTGAGGTAGGGCTTAGTAAAGCTCTCCTGATGCCAAGTGGCTTTCTGTGGCTTCTTATAGGGCCCTTTGAATTTCTTGTTGTAACATTATTTTGAGTTACTTAAACAAGGGGTGTTGTAAGACTTGGAACTGGGCATCGTCTAAGATTGTGAGGCTTTTCCTATTACGGGGGTCCCTCTGAGGGACTATGGGTTTTTTAAGGTCAGCCCTTTGGCAGGCCTTATTACCTACAAGCTCCACAAATCTTGTAGGGTGACGGCTCTCCTACTTGTTATCTAGTTGGTCTTAGTTTTCCATACGGGACCTTTGGGTGTTCATTATTCATTTCCTATGGACGGTGCCAATTTGATAGTTGATAGTATCATATAGAGCCTGGTTTCGAGGCGTGGTGGACTTCAGTGGAGGATCCTACACATAAAGATAACGTTAGAGCCCTGGGGTGTTTTCTAGGGAGAAACCCTCCAATGGTCAACTTAGAATCCTAGTAAGTATAAAGTATGGGTGAAAATGAGCTGAGTCATTTATCAAATGGTTTAGGCTCGAGCTCGGTATTTTTGTTATCAAGCCGAGCCTAATGAGCATCAAGCCGAGCTTCGAGCCATAAGATAAGTCCAAATCCTTAACAAGCCAAGCTTTAAGATGAATATTGTTCAGCTCGAATCCTTATCAAGCTTAACAAGCTTGGTAAGAAAATTAATACAATATAATTTATCTAACCCTAATTCCCTAAAATTTCTACAGCTAATCATATCTATCGTTTATTCTCTTCCTAGAACACCAAGACCCTACTTTCCTTCACTTCAGAGCAATAACAATTGATAGATCCCAGCCCAAAGTCATACCCACCACCGTCACACCCATCAGCTGGTGGCCACCTTCATGACACTGACTACCCAACCATACATACTACTGTTGCACAACGAGTCATTTTTTGTCTTATCATTAATCGACTTATCATCGCTAAGCTTTGTTTGAGCATATGGTAATCAACTTGTAATTTCCAAACAATTGAATCACCTTCATTCATCACCTCATCGTCAAACGTCCAGAGCTTTGTTTGAGCTTCGACCTTCGACAGCGACAACCATTGAAGCCAAAGCTTTGTTCGAGCTTCAATCTCCGACAGCAACAACCACCGAAGCTAAGTAAAAATTTTAAAACTAAACCCAAAACAAAGACTATTGGATTTCTTATGATGTTCCTCAAAATGAGCTCAATTCGAGTTTTGAGCCTATTAAGCTATCGAGCCGAACTTGAACTTTTTCGAGTGGAGCTTCAAGCCAATCTAATTCTTAATGAGCCAGCTTTGAGCTGGGCTGTTCGAGCTCGACTCGGCTCATTTCCACCCCTAGTATAGAGTAATTAGACAAGAAAGCATAAAGTCAAAATGATATACCTCAAGAACAGTGATTGAATGAATTTATATAGCCAAGGAGTATCTGAGCCAACAACTTTTAGATCAGAAATCCTCTTAGTTAATCCCGTAATTTCATGATCTTATTTCCTTTAAGAATAGGAGTCTTTTCATCGACTTATTAGGCTACTTTGTTTTGGGCTTTATTGGATAGGGATTTAATCATTTTGGGGTCTCGTATTAAGCTTATTTCCTATCAAGTTTAATTTTAAAAAGTAAAGTAAAAATAACAACTATTATTGGAATTTAATTTCAAAGGCCAAGAGCCCATTAAATAATCTTTTGGTTAAATTCAAAAGTACTATACAAATTTTCACTCTTCCTTATAAATACTGGTAGTCCTATTTTCTTTAGTAATACGACATGAAAACCCACATCACTACCTACCTAACAGCCTTTGTCTTGATTTATGTCATCACTACGATGATATGAATTCACTATATATGTGAGATTAATTCAGTTGATATTATTGATGTTTGATAAACTATGCTAAACTTTGGATAAAAAAAAACGTTAGAACTCAAGCTCTAAGATTGATACATCATTACTTTGTCGGTTTCTCACTTTAAGCTTTCATTTTATAGGTAATAGGAGCAATTGGCGGCATGAAAGATGAATGGAAACAATTGGAACAAAAATGATAAAATTTGTTGATAAAGAAAGCTAGGAAAAGGGCTAACTTGCAACCTAAATTTTGGCATTTCCATTTAGAAGGTTTTGGTAAAATTACAAGAATTGTAACTCTTATTCCTAGCTTTGTATGAGCTTTTGAATAGCCTCAACCAGACATTAGAGGAGAAATTTATTATCAAAATACTAAAAGAAGCCCAAGACTTATATGTGTGTGTGAGAGTTTAAAACTACTAAGACAACACACCCTGTAACCCTAATACACATACTCTTATCTAGATTTAGAGTTTTACTTTCTATTTTCTCTATTTTACTTCCATCACCATCTATTGGAGAGAGTTTGAATAAGTGGGTAAATTGCACAATTAAACCATAGTCTTTAATTATTGTTCAAGTTTTAACCCCAACTTCTAATTTATACATTTAGACTCCTTAATCTAATTTAAATATTTTCATTTTAGACCTGTGAGTGATGGAATTCATTAAATCAAACAGAAAATGTCACATCAGCATAAAATTGAAGATAAAAATACTAATTTTGACCTTGAAAACTTTTTCCTTTAACAAAAAATCCTTAAAACATTTAAATCTAACAAAAAAAAACTCACCCACGCCACCCACCCCATTTGCCACTCTCTTACCTCTAGTCATGCCTCCATCTTAATCCAACCTTCCCCTTCATCTGCCCCTCACCCATCGATACTCACATGATGCCACTCACCCATTGGCCGTCACCAGATTCGCCCTTCGCCCAATTTGCCTTTAAACCATTGACCCTGATTCGCTTCTGTGACCTAACCTCACTTCTTCGACACCTCTTCTCTGGCCTTTTCTGCTGGCAATTTTTCATTGCGTCTCAACCATTGCAATTTTAGCTAGCATTCCAATCGGTGCAATTTTTTTTTTTTTTAACCAGTGTGATTTGCCGTCCCAAGGTCCCTTCATCCGATTCGCCACTCACTCGTCACATTTTTTGCATGGTGATCTTGCCCATGTTCAAAGCATGGGGGGAAGGCGGAGAGCTAAATAAACTAGAGGATAAAGGGCAGGAAAGAGCTCAATTTGGTTGATTTCTTGGAAGTCCAATTGGACCAATAACAGCGGTGGTGGCTGGGGACAAAGGACGGGGGTTAAAGGTTGGTGGCCAGAGAATGAGGCTGAGATGGGGAGGCTTTGTTTTGTTAGATTTAAATGTTTTAAGGATTCTTTGTTAAATAAAGAATTTTTTAGGGGTCAAAGTTAACATTTTTACCTCCAATTCTATGTTAATGTGGCATTTTCTCTTTGTGATTTCTTCGTGTGTCTTTTGAGTTTAAGCATGTTGTTTGTAACTTTTTAAGTTATAGAGTAATTTATTAGTTACCTAACATTGTAAATTTATCAACATTGTTATGGATATTATGTATGAGTATCTAGTTCTATTTATCTCCCATAAGCATTTGTGCTTATTTCTCTTAGGTCATTAGGATGATTTCACCAGTACTTAGAGAAATCATTACTTGTAAGAGTTAAACCAACAATGAGGAGGTAAAGAACTAGAGTCATGTTAGGCCATTAACAATACGTTAATAAAGGAGCAATACTTGGTAGTGTTAATTAGCATTAGTGAAGTCTTAGCTCATAATCTCTAGTTTATTGTAGATTTTTTTAATTTCAATTCTTCTTAAATATTGTCAGTCTAGCTAAAGTAAAGCTCAATAGTTGTGGTGCTTGTCTTATACATATTCTCTGTGGGGGATCAACTCTTTACCAATCCACTCACTACAAACGCACTATACACATATGTAGTGGACAA
Source organism: Aquilaria sinensis (assembly GCA_005392925.1). Taxonomy (NCBI): domain Eukaryota; kingdom Viridiplantae; phylum Streptophyta; class Magnoliopsida; order Malvales; family Thymelaeaceae; genus Aquilaria; species Aquilaria sinensis. Next base: position 85,971 of record SMDT01000515.1, read on the forward strand.
AAGTTAAAATTTTTTCACACGACAAATATTGAGTGCATATTGTCATATGATAAAATGATGATGATGATAATGCTAATATATTGATGGATGGGGTCTTTGTCATGTTTTTATATTCATACAATTCCATTATCAACAATAGAGCTGTAAACAAATTGAACAAACATGAACCAGCTCTATTCATGGCCATTTTAAATGAACACAAATAATAAATAAAAATATTTTATCTTTTTGTGTTCATTTATAGATAAATGAACATGTTGTGTTTGTTCATGTTCATTTGTTAACAATAACATTATTAGGAATCAAACGAACTACACAAATGAATGAGTTTGTGAACACCATTAGATGAACGTGTCCGCGAATAATATGAATAAATGCATTCATAAATAACATAATCAAACATAAATGAACAAATGAACGAACAATCAAAAACAAATATTTGGAACGAATGAACTTATGAAAGCATAATTAATAGCCATTCGTTTTAACTTCAGTCAATTAACTTATTTTTATTTTTACATCTTTTTTTACTGAAACCAATTTCATTTGAATGTCAATATTATGTAAATTATCCAGTTGAAAGCAAATTTTTATGATGTTGTTAAATGTTTATGAATTTTTCTTTTTTAATTTCTTAAACTAGAAAAATTCATAAAAATTTAATAAGATAACAAAAATTATATTTTCAATGGATTATTGTAGCTATATAATATTGACTTCTAATTAAAATTAGTTATGGTTAAAAAAGACATAAGAATAAAAATAAGTCATTTTGGAGTCAATTGACTTAGTCAAAATGAACTGGGTGTAAATAAATGAATAAATGAATAAAAAATAAATAAACAAACAGACAAGGAAACAAATAAGCATAGGTGAATATTAAATGAACTATTTGTGAATATTAATGAACAAATAAAATTTTGTTCATTTTCATTTGTTTGACTTAAATGAATATAGATTTCTATTTGTGTTTGTTCAATTAACTATAGCCAATTCGTTTTAACTTAAGTTAACTTAATCCAAAATAACTTATTTTTATGTTTACATCTTTTTCACCTGAAACTAATTTTATTTAAAAGCCAATATTATGTAAGTGTAATAATCCATTGAAAATATAATTTTTATAATCTTATTTAATTTTTATGAATTTTTCCTTTTTAATGGCTGAAACTATGAAAATTTATTAAAAAAAATTAATAACATTATGAAAACTTACTTTCAAATAGATTATTACATCTACATAATATTAACTTTCAAATGAATTTGGTTCCAGGCAAAAAGGATGTAAAAATAAAGATAAGTCTTTTTAAAATTAAGTTTGAAACGAATTGGCTATAAATAAATGAACTTCTACCGAACAATTCACAAATGATTTACCAAATATTTTGCTTCTTTTCAACTCTAGTTGACAAAGGGCCTCAAAGATAAAGTGATGATGCTGCTACTGCTAATATATTGATTGATGGGATCTTTGTCTTGTTTTTATATTCATACAATTCCACTATTGAAAATAAAGCTATAAACAAATTGAACAAACATGAACCAGCTTTATTCATGGCCACTCATTAAACTTTAAATGAACATGAATAATAAATAAAAATATTTTATCTATTTGTGTTCATTCGTCTATAAATGAACATGTTGTGTTTGTTTATGTTCATTCGTTAACAATAACATTATTGTGAATCAAACAAACTACACAAATGAATGAGCTTATGAACACTATTAGATGAACATGTTTGCGAACAATATGAATGAATGCGTTCATAAATAACATAATCAAACATAACTAAACAAACTAACGAACAATCAAAAACTAATATTTGGAACGAATGAATTTATGAAAATATAATTGAATAAATGAGTAAATGAAGAAACAAACAAATAAACAAATGAGCATGTGTGAACATTAAATGAACTATTCGTGATTATAAATGAACAAATAACACTTTGTTTGTTTTCGTTCATTTGACTTAAATGAATATAAAATTCTATTTGTGTTTGTTTAATTAACTATAGCTAATTCATTTTAAATTAAGTTAACTTAATCTAAAATGACTTATTTTTATTTTTTTATTTTTTTACCTGAAACTAATTCTATTTAAAAGCCGATATTATGTATTTATAATAATACATTGAAAATATAATTTTTATAATATTATTAAATTTTTACAAATTTTTCCTTTTTAATGCCTAAAACTATAAAATTTAATAACATTATAAAAATTTACTTTCAAATGGATTATTACATTTATATAATATTAGCTTTCAAATGAATTTGATTCCAGGTAAAAAAAATATAAAAATAAAAATAATTTTTTTAAATTAAGTTAAAATAAATTGGTCATAAATAAATGAACTTCTACCAAACAATTCACAAATGATTTGCCAAACATTTTGTTTGTTTACGGCTCTAGTTGGCAAATGGCCTCAAAGATATATGTACAATTTAACCTATAAAACATTCTGGACATTGAATTATTGATTTATGATGCCACTTGAAGAATGTGTGTGTTAGACACAGTGTTCATTGTGTGGATTCATATATATTTGTTATTATCCTAATGTATTTAGTAGGGGTAATAGTAAACTTACAAGATAAAATCTTGTACACCACATGGAATATACGAAAGCACTCCATTGAAAAGAAAATCCCATGAACCGTTGGACACCGCATAAAATGTATTGGACACTATTAAGGCAGTACATACTACTAAAAGAATGGTTCAATACCTCCTATTGCACCTGTACCGCGTTAAACTTTATAAGCTGAATTGTGTGGAGCCCATCCAGCAAATTGATATGGTTTACATAATTACTAATCCAACTTGTTGGATTTGAAGAAAAGGTCAAGACTGAGAAAAGGATCTTCTGAACATCCTATAATACACAAGAAGGATTTGAAGTAGAACTCAAGAAAAGAATGCCTCTGGATCCAAATGTTCCTTTTTTTTTTTTTTTAATTATTTTTTGTGAAAGAAGAAGAATATATTAATAATAATGGTAGCAAAGCAACTTTCTACTACCGACAATAAGGAGGAACCAGCAAAAAGATACGTCCGAGCTGGAATACAGAACAATACGAGACAGAAGACAGAGGAAGACATGGGACAACTGAGAGCAGCAAGAACCATAACATGCTACGAGACGACCACAGAATTCCTACAATCTCAAATCAGGAGAAACAGAGAAAATATAAATATATACTATATACCAGATCATTTAATTAGATAAATGAACTAGCCAGGCTAGCCAGCTAAATAGCTAGTTCCCTTACCGACGTACGGCACACGCGTAACTCCTGCTTCTTTTGAAGACATGTTGATTCCTCCTCAGCATCAAATCCTGACCAAACTCACAGGGCTTGTCCTCATCAATCCTTCCAATCCCAACGCTCAAGCTCCTGGGGAATGGAGGCTTTCCCATCTCCTGTTGCTTCTTCTCATGCTCCAACCCGATGCTGTACCTGGTCCCTAAGCTCCTGGTGGAAGCTGCCCTGATGAGCTCCCTCAGATCATTGTCACTGTTGCTGAATCTCATCGAGTTGGTGCTAAAGCTCCTTGGCAGAGTGCTTACATGGCCCGTTGGGCACCCCATGAACGAGCCAAATGCAATCCGGTCCGACCATTCAGACATGCTTTTGATGTACATATCTCTGGCCTTTATCAGAATTCTCATGGGCGCCTTCATGTACCTCCTCACCCTGTCTCTAATAGCCTTGTTCCTTTTGTTCATCTTGCTCCGCCTATATGGATGTCCACTAAATTAGATTGCTATATATAAAGAAAGAAAGGAAACAGAATAGGTTTTAGAAAGGATTGGGAAAATGTTGGTAGCTTTGCAGCGCCTGAAATGAGAACTAACATGGGAATTATGTTCACTATAATTGATTTTTGGGGCTGTTTTTAAGGGCAATGACAATAAATGTTCTTTATATGGAAGAGACTGGGGAAAGGTTGTGGGTTGGTCCAGTAGGCTTTGTCAAAGAAAGGACCCATTTCAGTATTTTAAAAGCTGATGAGAAGAAAATCAAATCTTTCAGGAAGATGGAAGAGCAAAAAAGTATTCTTTTTATTTTTTATTTTTTTATTTTTATTGGATCAGGTTGAAAGATGGAAAAAGAAAAATGGTAAAGTTTTTTTTTTTTTTTATATACAGAAGTATGTTTATAAGGGTAGAATATGCTTATAAGGGTAGAATATACTGTATAATATAGGGGAACTCTGAAGGCTATCGAATCAGTAATATTGGCATTATAGGGAAAATGAGTGGGGGTCTGTTGTCGAACCCTTAGCCTCCACCCCATGTCCTACACATTCTTCCAAATGGTTTTGAATAGAAACTAGTAAAGTTAAACACGATACACATTCTCTTTGGAGTTTTTTCTAAAAGAAAAAAATTAATTTAGCATAAGTCCTTGCTTGTTTCTAAAAAGAAAAATAAGGTATCAAACTTTAACCAGCAATATAATATAACGCATACAAATTAAGAAATAACTATATTAACAAGTAAATAAGACTGTATTTCTTTGTATACTCAGAAGAATCTTTACATGTATTGTAAAGATAACACACACATATATGGTAGTATATAATTAAAAAATGAGAAATCACTTATATATTTCTTAAAACCTAACGGGTATTGAACAAGGTTGCATGTTAACTGTTCAGTGCCTCAGTGTAGGCAGTGGTGGAGCTGATAGGGGCCCCGGGGGGTGCCGTTGCCCCCCGAGAATTTCAAAAGTTTTTAAATATTAGATACTAAATTAGTTATTTTGTAAGAAGCCAAGGACCCAATGCAAATTTTACCCCCTGAACTGGTGAAGAATATTAAAACCGTAAATAACACTAGTAGTCCTTAATCTTTACTTTTTATTAAAAGTTTATCCTTTTCTCTCAACTATTGCATATCCATCGCAAACCATTGCGGGCATTACAAATTCGCCCTTTAACCAACAGTTAATGTTTTTAGAACAGTTAATGTTGTTAGTGACATTTAAATAATTATTTAAATGATTTTTTATAAAAGTTAATTTTTACAAATAATTATTTAAATAAATTTTTTTCTCTTAGATTTTAGCCGTCGCTAGTCTCACCTCTGCCTAGCCCTCGAGCCTAAAAACCTGATTTCGCCATTGAGTGTAAGAATAATAGTTCTAGGATCAATTGGCTGCCTGCATTGATTATTAATGAGGATTCTGTATCAATGTAGGAGTCGGACATAGAAAGAAAGTGATATATAAATACATATATGCTATCCAAATACTTAAGAATTGGTATTTATTTATGCAAAGAGTTGATCGATTGATCTTCTATCAAATGAATAAAATATTTTAACATGTGTTAATGGGTCACTATATAATTGGACCAGCAACTGATAGGTAGTTGTTATTCCCTTAAAATCTCATATTTTTGTTTGTAGAAAAGATTGGGCCTCCGTGAGCAACACACGTTGATGTTATCTTTCACTGCTTATTGTGTGAGATCAATTAATTAAAGCAACACATGGAGTGCTTGCACACGCATAAATGAAAGTGACTTTATAATAGATGAAACAGGGATTAGAAAAGTAAAGAGAAAAAAAAAATATAAATATAAAATAATTTTTACAAAAATGAGTTCTATACATAAAAATAATTCATAGCTTACAATAGTTGAAGCAAAATTATACATCAAATATGCTTTAAATTTTCTAATAACTCTTCAATATATAAATTCTTAAAAATCAAATTTATAAAATTATTTGTAAGCGCAACTTTACTTAGGTAATCCATAAGTTACTTGTCGATGTTTAAATACTGTGGCTGCGCAAAACTAAAATAATCAACTTAATTAATTAGTGACTATTAATATAACTGTATTGGTGGTTGCCGGAGTTGGGAATTGGGGCTGCTGCGAACTTTTTTTACTGTTATATTATATAATTTTCTTTTTCTTTCTCAACAAAATGTTTTGCAGGGATGAAATTATTGTGCATTGATTGATATGTATAGCAAAACCATGGATTAATTAGTCTAATCACTTTAGTTACAATTAGCAGCCGGGCCACCAAGCAGTCCTTTCAAGAAGAAAGCAGGAGAATAATTGCTACTCATTTGGCTCAACTTCCTTGTCATATTTCTTAATCAGAAAACAGTAACACGAAAAATTATGTCGTAAATTGCTGAAACAAATGATAAAAACAACTTTGTTTCCAATTTCTTTTTTATTTTTGGCACACAGAATCAGTAGTACAATTGTTTCCAATTTCAATAGAAAAAGAAAAGTACTCATAACAAAAAACAGTAATATGTTTAGCGTGAAGATTTGCTTAAATGATAGAGTTATAATTTGTCCAACAAATTAATTCAAAATCACGTAAAAGTAAGAGTACTTAGAATTATAGCTTGGAAAAGGTGGAAATGAATTGCTAGATTTCAAAACTTAGAGGGCGTCGAGCATCATTTAACTTTCTTCACCTATTTACCGGGGCTTAGCAAATGGTGGAAGTTCGGGTCTCGGCCAGGACAGTGTTCCCTAACGCTAGTTTTTTTTTTTCCATTTTATATTAAAAATCAATTACAAGTAACAAAGTATTAGAAGCTACATTAAAAAAGCTAAGGATTGAAGTGTTTGTTACGTAAAACTTGAAAAACTTGTATTGCATTTTGACCACTTCTAAAATTGCATGTTTAAGGGAGTGTGCGTGGCCACACTTTTCTATCCTTGGCATTGGCTAGGGGTCTTGATAAGTATTGCTAGCTCAGCTAACCTACCGAAGATGTTAGTTAAAGGCACAACTCAAATTACTTTTAATTATTCTTTTGAGTGTGTCAATATATACATCCTTTTTTAAAATAAAAAACGAGGGGATTATTTATTACAACTATAATATGTACTAAAAGTCTAGAACCATATAGGGATGTACATACAACAAGCATTTCTAAAGTTGGTTTCGGCCACCAAAGTAATGATGTTAATCTGAAAAGTGGACAATTGATTAGAACAATTAACTAATCTGTTTCCCTTTAATTTTCTTGTCATCAAAGTGATTAAATCAGTATTAAACGTTGATTAAAGCAATTAGCTAAATATTCTGCCTGACTTAACAACAGTATTTATTATCAATCTATGGATCTTAGATATTTATGAATGTTGGTGGATATATATATCTCAACTCCAAACTTTTAACGCTTGAAAGTTACTAATATATAACAGTTTTTTCCAATGTCGAATATTAATTGCCAAAACCTTCTTAACGAACGAAACGGGTCCAGGCATTTGTAAGAGAATGCATCTTAAAAAAACACTTGTTCCTACAGGCAACATAATAAAGTATACATGTGGGAATAATTTATACTCTAAAGTAGTGTCCACATTCCACTCACATAGCCGGATTCCGACATGATGATGAAGTACATATAGAAGCCCTAAGCTTTGGGGAAGGACAGAACTAAAGTCTCCTATCCATTCAAGCAGTTAACATGCTGCTTCATGTGTTGTAGGGTCGAGTTACTATGTAATGCCGTCGTCCTGCCTTGCCTGTATTTGCTTAAAGTAGCCCATCTAAAAGTTCTCACCACTACTGGTTTTGTTAGAAATCTGAAAAGTTTGTGGCCAAACAAATTGACATGCTAGCTTCCTCACTCACTCCCAAGCACACGGACATTATTTAATAAAGGGAGGGAGGTGGTTCCAACTTGCAATCTTACTTTTCATTCATAAAACATGAACAGTAGATGGATAATGGAATTTCCTCTTAAAAAGATCAACAGCTTCTCCTTTAACAGAAAAAAGATTAAAAGAAAAAAACAAAAGGATGGAAGAAAGAAAGCCGTCGGGTAAATTTGAGTTGGGCTGTGGAGAAAAGCTCTAGGTCCACACTGCATGCCTGGGTTTTGTTGACCGGACGAAAAATCTTTATGGGCCACAGCCCACAAAGGAAGTAAGGTTGGATGTTTGGGTTTCCAGCGGGCCCCAACTGCCAGCGAATGGGTCGGGTCGGAAGATGTTGTTACTTGCAGTGCACCATTGGCTTGTCACCTACATTGTTTTATTTAAATAATAACGCTATATTCATTGCTGCTTTATTTTCTTAATTACAGTGATCACTAATATTTGAAGAGGTTTACCTTTAAGTAGCATAATCTTGTGTCCGACTCATAGAAACCCGGAAAGGAGTGGATCAATCGTAAAGTGAATGAAGCTCACTTAGACGAGTGATATGGATGGTAAAAATGAAAGATGTATTCTCCAATTGTAAGCTTAGTTAAACGTGGGTGAGTCAGGGTGACTATTAGAAGGCTGTAATATTAATATATGTCTGTATAGTTCCCTCCAAAGGCTTGATGTATTATAATATATCTTAAAAGAAGAGAAGGTTTTATTGTTCATCAACACTGATTATTGTAGATAAATAGTTTCGCACATATTTTTTTTTTTTTGCTTTTTTGGGATGTGATTTACTTTTTTTTTAGTTTGATTCTTTTTTTGCAAGACGCTCGCCTTTGTGAGGGTCTATGTTGCAATTTTCTTTGTTTTAGTTTGTTTCATGTTTATTTCGATTAAAATGCAGTTTCAATCCCTAACTTTCAAATTTTTTCATTTTAGACTCTATGTTACATCCGTGTTATATTTTAGTTCCAAAAATTTGTAATTATTTAATTAGATCTTCTATTTGCTCTCTTAGTCCTCAAAACTTTTTTTGTTATTTTTTATGTACTATCTTTTAAAGTAAGACATTGGTGACCATAATTTGTTTATTTTTTAGTTAAATAATTTTTTATCTTTATTAAGTCAATTGTTAAATTTTTAATACCTAAAGTTTTTCTTTTTTTTTGTCTTGATCTCAGCTTTTTTTTTTATTGATTTTCTTATTGTTTTTTTTTTCTAAAATGAAAATTTAATCATTATAATTTGCCTACTTTTAGCTTGGTTCTAATTGATTTAGCTTTAGTCATTTTTTTAACTTTATTTTATTTTAATCTTTATTAAGTCAATTGTTAGATTGTTAATTGATTAAAATATATTAAACATAATTTTTTATTTTGGTCATTTTTTTATTATTTTTAATAAATTACATTTTTATAGCATCAATTATTTACTTCAAGCTTTATAGTTTAATAAATTAATTCGCCCATAATTTTTAAAAGTGAAAGTAAATTTTTCTAGATAAATTTTTCATCAATATTTAAAATTAGAGTTTGAGTTAATAAGAGATAAAAAAAATTTAGTGAATTTTTTTAATTAAAAAAATTGTTTCAAAGGATATACCATGTTTTGTTTCATAGTATTATGTTTTGATTATAACTAATCATTTTAATGATATAAATATAACATGAAGAGAGTCACACTGAAATTTGAAATAAATAGAAATTTTAATTGATTATTATAAATTTATTGATAAGAAATTTTTAGTTATTTATTATTAAAATTTATCACAAAACATATCCGCTATAATGTGTGGATCACAAAATCTCTACATTTATTTTCTTGGTCTCTATTTTTTTTATTTATTGTCTTCCAAAGCAAAATTTTGATGATGATGATTTGTTTCTTTTAATTTTTTAATCAACCACAATGATTTCGTTTAACCTTTTTTATTGGTTTTTTTAGTATTTTTTTTAAATAAAACTTTAGTTACTATGAATTGTCTACTTTTTTGTATGGTTCAAGCTAATTTATTTTAGCCAATGTTTTCATTTATTTTCAATTTTCCTTTATTAAGTTAATGAGTAAGCTTTTAATTCCTGAAATATTTGCAATTACTTTCTTGGCTTGAAGACCATTTTTTTTATTTGTTGATCATTAAACCCCACTTTTTCTCACTAAAATCACGTTCTTTGTCTTATATTATTAACTTTTTCATATAATTTCAGACTTCTAAAACAAAATTCTAGCCACCATGGTTTATCTTTGGATGCTTAGAATCAATTTTTTTTTTGCTCTCTTAGTCCTAAAACTTTACCTTGATTTTTATCATTTTTATCCCGATTCTTACTTTACTTTTTTTATTTGATGAAACTTTTTTCCTTCATCAATGATTACCACTGTGGGTATTTAAATTTAATGCTGACATGTATTGAGCCGCTGCAATGCACTGGCATCATAAACCTCTTATATATTTAAGTGGTTTATGGATGCCAATTTTATTTAAAAAATATGAGCAAATGGTATGTAAAACTAAGTTTGGCATCACTTTCAATTTTTATTGGACTCTACTATACTAAATAAAAATTTAGCAAAAAAATAAAAGTCACTCACTACAAACTTTTTTTTTTTGTTGTTCTTCTTTGTTATTTTAAAATCATGACTTTTAGCCAAACGTTAATTAGTATAGTTAGTCCTCAAATTATAAGTTAGCCAATTTTAGCCATTGAACTTAGACCAAATTAGGTTCAAACATTTTAACTAAACCATGCTAATCCTTAATGGAACTGTCGATATCGTCAAAGAAATAGACTTTTTCTACTTTTTTTTAGTGTGAAATTATAAACTCTTTTATGTTTAGATTATTTTATTTAAAAAAACTAGAATTGGTATATTTGTAGATAATCCACCTTGAAAAGTGGGATACCACCATTTAATTTTTTGAAAAAGTAACTAAATATTTTCATATTTTACCTAAAAAAGTAATATTAATATTTCTCTTTCTGATTTTATTTTTAAATTTTTTAAATAATTTGAAAGACTAATTCAATTCAAATTTAAATACAAAACACATATATTTAATGACTTAGAAGTAATTTATTTTGAAAATAGTAAAATTTAATAACTTACTTCAAATTAAAATTAAAGGGTACTCAAAATAATTTTTATTTGTATATATACTATTGGGAATAAGATTAAAGACTTTTTACTTAGATTGTTCATTTCCTTATACAAAAAAATTTACAATAGAGGTGTTACAAGTGAGATATTCTCTTTAGATTATTGTGTTATGATTTAAAATTTAATTTTTTATCAATTTAAATTTAAGACTGATAATAATTTAGGCTTACATATAAACCCTACTTTTAAAACATTCTAGATCCACCACTAGTTCCGCTAACTAGGTGAGTTGGCAAAAAGACATCTACTTTGACCAAGACAGGGCTTTAGTGATGGCTACACTCTCTACAAAATGAGATAATTTAGAAGTGGTCAAATTACAGTCCAGGCTTTTTAAATTTCACATAACAGGCACTTTATCCTAGGTTTCCCATAGTAACTTCATCTACCTTATACTTGTAACAAATTTTGAGTATCAAATATATGTAGGTAAGTGTGTGTTTGTATATAGGTCTGTATAATAACGATTCAAGCTAATAGATTTCATGATATAGGAAAGTAAAAAAGATGGTGGGAACTGAAAGGCAATACAATGATGATTCCAGCTTCTGTTTTCTTTCTTTTTCAGCGCAGATTCGTCTAATTATTATCGAAACCATACATGTATGAAAATGATGGTCATGTCCCATTCCACGTCGTAAAAAGGCTATCTATAATTCATACTTTCTTATGAATTCAAACAATTAATTAGTGTAAAAGATACATGAAGAAACCTTCTTTTCTTTTCTTTATTTTCTTTTAATATTTTTATGTTGAAGACCGACGGACGCCTGGCTTCTAGAGGGCCTTTATTTTGGACCCGAAATTTGTTTTAAATTTTCAGTTGAAAATTAACAGATAAGAAGGAATATAAGAGATGTAGAGCATTTTCACTTTAACTCAATTGCTAAGGGTTTATAAGCACGTTTGGAAGCAGTTTTTCTAATTAATATTAGAGTTTTGGATAATTTATTAACATTTGAGATGAAATTATTGAAATTAAAAGTTAAAAACTATCATTAGATAGTTTTTTCAAAGTTCTAATATTAATCACTCATGTCAATGTCAAAAGACGCCTATGTATTTTTATAAGTGAATTGAAGCAATTTTTTAGGGGATTAAACAATAAATTTATAATTTAATTTTTATACGAACAAAAGGAAAAAAAAAAAAAAAAAAAAAAAAGGTCACGTGATACTCTCGGATATGGTCATTCTGAACCCATTCTCTACTCAACGACTCAAGTCTGAAGACCCAAATTGTTTGCGTGGCAATCTTCTCTTCTGTGGTGGCTGCGGTTTTCCCTTTAGACTCAAAAGCTAAGACAATTATTTGCACTTCTACTTCTCTTCTGATTTCCGATTTTTCTTCTTGCCTCCTCTTTCTTTTCCCCTTTTTTGTAATTTACGATTGTCTTCGCAATTTCCGTATCAGTTTTCAGTTTAGAGGCAGGCATATGTATACCAATATTTGTTTATATTATCTACCTATGTTGATATTAAAAAAAAAGGATAAGACAAAATAATAGTAGATCACTTGCAAACATTGCTCTTTGGATGTTAAGGCTCTAAATTTGATGTGAACCGGGCGAACACGAGAGTAAATTTTGACCTCCTGCCAGTCCCATTTCTCCCGATTTCCACAAGTCATTATTATTGCCATGACTTTTGGCAAATATAAAGATTTTTTCTGCCGTTCTTCTTCTTCAGGAGAGAATAATGAATGGGGCAATTCGTTTTAGCTGTTTCCAATCTAATAAATCGCTCCACGTTTCGCACTCCACCATCTATTAATAGCATCAACTTTGGTTACTCATCGGCAGATCCACCATCTGTGAACCACACAGCCCCTCATCTGTCTGTTGGTCCCTACTGCTGGGCTAAGAAGCAAACTAACCGGTGGATTTACGGCAGAGTACCGATGATGCAAGTGACCTTTACATGGGTGTTATAGGCGTCGTTCTCTGATTCCCAACCGTGTAAGTGAGTGCAAAAATGGGGGTTGCCGTATTTGGGGGAGGTAGAAGGGAGCATCGTGTCCAAAACCCTAGGATCCATCAGAGAGGTGGCTCACATGTTTAAATAAAGTGGATGGCCAGCAATTTTGATGGAGAGACATGCAAGCATCTTCGATCCCATCTTCGAGTTGGGCAATGAGGGTTGTCAAGGAGTAGGGTGGCACATTTTATAAATACTACTAAAAACTGTGGCCAATTTCATCCGGTTGGCTAGACCCACATTAAAACCCAACCCAACCCAATTCGCTATTAATTAGATCTCATTAATTACATTAAACTGAAATGAATTGCACCAAAATAAGCTTTCTCTCTCCTGTTTACTCTTTGTTTTAATTATTATTATTATTATTATTATTGTTATTATTGTTATTGTTATTGTTGTTGTTGTTGTTGTTGTTTTCTTTGTTACAAAAGACGCATTATCTAGACTAAAGGGCATACTAGAGAATCTAAGGGTTGAATTTATATATCATAGGGGTCAGCATGTTTGGATTGGTTCAAATTTTTTATTGAATTTAACCAACTTAAAATAGGCTCAAGTTTTTTTGTTTATATCATATATATATATAACAACACCAAAATTCAATAACATGTATACATATATAGGATAGGATTTTCTAATATTTATCAACGTTGTCATTTCTTTTTCATTTAGTCAGTATTGCTGTTTATTTATTAGTATTGTTCATTTCATCCACATTGCTATTCATTTAGTCCAAACTGTTGCTCATTTAGTTTGAGTTTGTTGTTTTAATGTACAATTCCTTTATTTAGCTGCTCCTTTAATTGATCGTGTTGTCCCTTTACAACCATTGTTCATTTGGTTGGTATTGTTGTTCCTTTCGGTTAAGTTTGACATTCCATTCAAAATACTTGCTTTGCAGTTAAGATTATTGTTCTTTAGTCAATATTATTTCTCCTTTTAGTATTATTTTCATTCGTTCAATATAATTGTTCATTATGCTCCAAATTGTTCTTTATTTAGTCGAGTTTGTTGTTACATTTGCAATTTTTGTATCTAGATACAATTGTTGTCTGTTTTGCTCGAAAATGTTGTTGAGCTTGTTGTTCCATTTACAATTCTTGCGAATTCCAAACCATATCCAAATAATATATATGAACATAAAATAAACAATAAACCAGATCAAAGCTTTGGATTCTAAACCAAATCTAAGCTAAATAAGCAAGAATGAGAACAATGAATTAGATTATTATTAGAAAAATGAATCACGTATAAAAACAAGCAATGAATTTGATCAAAGCATGGATCACGAACTCAAATCTAAGCAAATAAAGCAAGAATCATAACAAAAAATGAATTATTAACCTGGATGTACTAAAAAAAAAAAAGAATCAAAACAAAGCACAAATTATGAACCCATATCTAAGTGAAAGAAGTAAGAAGTAAGAACATATCTTAGATCATGAGAATCATGAACGAGAAAGAGACGATGGAAGGAGACGAGGGTCCATAAGAAAGAGATGGTAGATGAGAGACAACCATGGAAAAGAAAGAAACAAATGGCGGTGAACTAAAGAGTGGAGATTGGTGGCAAACTGGAGGGTGGCGGAGACAAGGCCATGATACTGAGGGCTGTGCGAATGGAGGAGTTATAGAGGACGTTCCATTAAACTAAAATTAATAAATAACAAAACAGTAAATAGTTTAAAAGTATGGGTGCATATATAGCGTGTGTCGGCCGTAAGTTATCTTTGGTGTTTTCACGATATAGATGAAACTAATATCATCAAGATATAGATGCCAAACTAAGAGGTCTTTATGAACAGGTCTTTGTTCCACTTACTACATCCTAGGCATGGTTTTTAATTTCATATTGTACTGACTGATACCGTCTTGTATTGGCTATACTGGTTAAAAAATGGTACAAGAATGATGTCTCATTTCGTTCTTTGTATGAAACTGTACCAGTTGGTACATGATATCTCAGTCATCTTACGTCATATTGGGCTGTGTTGAGACATGGAAAATGAAATTTTTTAATTTTATTTTTAGCTTTTAATTGTTTTAAGTAAAATATATAATTGTTTTGTTTAATTCATCACTTGTATAACACAATTTTTTTTCATGTTTAAATTTTTTTTATATTTTTATTTCTTCTATGTCTTAAAATTATGTTTTTATTATATAAGATATATTATTTATGTGTAAAAAATTCTTAATTAATCTATATATATGTCATATGAACTTCACATCAATATACGCAACATCTGTTACGTTATATATGTTAATATGTTACAAATAATATATAAAATATATAACCAGTATATTTGAGACACAATAATATTATACTAATACCATACTATACTGCTAAAAAAATTGCACAACATCTAGTCCGAGATTTAAAACCTTAGTTCTGAATAAAGTTTAGTAAGTTTTTTCTTTGCACTGATTTTAAATTATGCTCGAGTATTTCACATAATGTTCCTAAATTCATTCGACTCAGAGCAACTAATGTTTCTATTGTGCTTTTATTGGATACAAGTAGATAGATGTAACCAAACAAACCAATAAGATTGAAAACAAAAATGAAACATATGAATCCGAAAGAGAAGCACCTGTCATACCCTAAGAGGCCAGGTAGTCTATAAATCCAGCCCCTTGATCCAGTCTGGAACCATTTGTTTAATAACTTTAATTGTCTTTGATGACCCAACCTAAATTCATTTATAGATGGAGTATTGCCCAAAAGCAGAAAAGTTTTAAATTTTTGTAATTAATTACTCTCTCTATTTCAAATTTTTTACACCATTCTCTTTTTAGTTATTAATATATAATTTTTTATTTTTAATATTTTAGTATATAAATAAAAAAAATTTATAGATAAATAATAAATTAAAGATCTATAATTTTTAAATATATATTTTTTAATTTTTTTATAATAAATAATAATATGAATAAATTTAAATTAAATTAATCAAAAAATTAAATGAAGTAAAGAAAATATGACGAGGAAGTAGTTTTTAATTATTACATTAATTAAATCGGCTGCTAGCTTCAAGGTTCAAACGGGTCCAGCCATCCATCCATCCATCCGATCCATCGAACTTTCTTTAAAAACCCTAACCACCCAAAATCCCAACATTTGCATTTGCAGTGCACCCCCCACGGCCCTCTGCCTGCAACAAATTCAGAAAAGAAAAAAGAAAAAGAAACAAATATTTATTAATCAAATTGGCGATTGTTTTTAAGTTGCATAATTGATTTATTATTAGCACTAAGGAGGGAGTAGCCTGATGGACACGTTTCTCAACCTCTTACGTGGCGGTCGGTGATTGGAGAAGTGTGGGCCCTGGGCACGAGAAAGAAAGGCGGTCAAAGCAAAGACCGGATAAGCCAAACAGCAGAGGCGTACAGTCAAAGCAAAAAACTGTCATGGTCAAACGCTTAGCTGCCACTTTACCCAAAATAAGCAATTTGAAAAATGGTGGAGCTCCCGTGGTGGGCCCCAGCGTCACCCCCCATTTTAATTTACTTTAATTCATTAAGTACGTAGTACGAGTACTTATTTTCCTTTAAAACTTTCAATAAAAAGAAAATAAAACAAGAAAAGAAGTTTTGCTTCGGGGTTACTAAACTAGTGAACTGAAAATATTCGTTTTTGTTTAAATCGAGATGTGAGCTTAGGATTTTCTTATTAATTAATCTATTCAGATTAATAACAAAGTGATTTGTTTAATTACTATTAAAATTACTTTGACAGACCGATTTTCGTAGCCCCCGTGGGGGTTTGGTGTACTTTAGTGAAATTGGTACAGCCCTTTTGGCTTCGTGTGGGTACTTTTCTTTTCTTTTCTTGTCAAAAGACTTTTTTAGCCCTTTGTTAATTTTTTTGCTCTCTCTCTCTCTCTCTTTTTTTATTTTTAGCCTCTTTTTGACCACTGACCATTTTTAAGCCTTTGAATTGAACTCATCGTTTTGGGATAAGAATCAAAGGCTTTGGGGTTGGTAAAGTGTATGATGAATTCGTATTGAGCTTGTGTTTGGTTGATTTTGTAAAGAAGAAATTTTGAATGCTTTTGTCACTTTCTTATCTTTTCTCTATTTGGATTTGTAGAGTGAAGGGGTGGAACGAGGACTTGCTGATTCTTATGAAAGTAAGTGAAGGCTTTGGATGGTTGGGAAAGGGCAAAAACGGCTATTACAGTTGCCCCTAAAAATTTTAGTTGCATTAACACTTATACCCAGAAGTTTTTAAAGTAACACTTGGATTTTTTTACACCAGCTGAAATTATAATTTATATTGTTTTGTAACATTTTCTTTCCAGTAAATTTAATTTATTTAATAATTCTTAATTAATCAATAATTTAATTTATGTTTAATCTCTTTCCATATGTAGTTATACTGAAGGAAAAGGACGAACAAGAGTGGATATTGGAACCTCAGAGGTAAATATAATTTTAATTGAAGTTTAAAAAAGTAGGAGTAATTAATTGAAAAAACAACTCTAATTTATAGGTCGTCCGACTATATCAGTTGGGCATATGGCTAACATATAGCATGTGTCCATAGGACGGGATAGGCTGTTAATCTTTTAATCCAAGTCTAATTAAGTTTAACTAAGATTAAATCCATAATCTTACCTCAGTTTCTAACTGAGACAGTAGTGTTTTGATTTGATCAGTTTAACTAATTATTTTTTTTTAATTTAAGGAGCAGTTAAATATTTTTTGTCCTATTTGTTCCTCTCATCCACTAAGAAATATTGATATGCAGGAATATTGATATGCCGCAGTATAATATACTTATATATAACATGACTGTTTCTGTTCATAGTCAACATCTTGACTGTTTTCACAATTTTATAAATCCTGTATTAATCAAGCTATCCTTGTTTTTATTTGGGAAAAAGTACAAAAAAACTCACCATAGTTATGAGCATGGGCAATTTTTGTCATTATAGTTTTAAGTGATTTCAATTGTATCACTGAAGTTGTAATTTTGAACCAAATTGACTACTATTGTTATAATTTGGTACCGAATATGCTACAAGCCGTTTAAAATCTAATGGTTAATGTGGGAAGTTGTTAGTTTTGAAATTTTATAGCACTTATGTAACTTTTAACAAACTTCAGAAACTGCGTATATTTATCATTTTTACCTTTTTGCGGGACAATCACCTCTACTCCTAATTTGATCCGTCATTGGTCCGTCCAGAAATGATATTCAAATTAATCGTTGCATTTCAATGCTATAAACAATCCAAACCTCGAACAAATAAAACTGACTCATTCAATACTAATGTGTTTCTGATTATCTGCTTCTTGATATAACAAATTTTTTTATTTGCAAGTAGTGATGTTCAACGTTATCTCATTTGGAATTACTTTTATCACTAGTGGCTGATTGAGTGATGATCGATGCAGTGGCTGACACACAAAATAAATGAAAAGCTTAAATTACCCAAATTCATACCGTTTGTTAAAAGTTGCATTAATGCCCAAATATTTTAAAACCAACAACTTCATGCATTTACTATTGAGTTTTTAACTTGTGGTGACATATTCCGTATTAAATTGTAACATTAGTAGCTAATTTGGACCCAAATTGTGACTTTAGTTATGCAATTGTGATCACTCAAAATTATAGTGACCAAATTGGTTTATACCCATAACTATGGTACTTGTCCCTTTTTATTTGGGATATGAAGAGACATAGAAATAAAATTTTATTTTTTAAAGAATAAAAATTCAGTATCTATTTTTTTAATTATTTTTACTTCTCAAGCTATGTCCTTTTTTATACGCACAAATCTTTCAAATGTACTATTTTCGTAATCTATAACCTGCTGTTGTTCTTATGAGATGGAGGAGTACTATGTACTTTTAAATTCAGTTGGAAACTAGTGCAAATTTAAGTGACTAATGATGCAAATTTAAGTGAATTTGCAAAACCTAATCTGAGGGTGGAACTGGAATTTCGACCTCTATGATGCCGTGCGGGCTGTTAAAATATGGGATAATTACAATTTACTATTTGAGATTTATGTAAAATTACACTTTATCCATCTTGTTTTAGAATCTACACTTTGTCTCCTACCTGTTTAATATAGTCCGATAGCAACTTTTGAAGTTTTAATTTAGATATTAATTTAGTCATCCTTTAGTAATTTCAATATATATATATTTTTTACAGTTAATACAAAATTTAAATTATCAATTTTTCTTTCGATATTTTTTTTAGTTTTTAAAATAATATTTTTTAAATGTCAATTAATTGTAAAAAAGTACTATCTGTATTGAAATTACTTGAAAATGACAATCATATAATTTAAATTAAAATTTCAGAAGTTGCTATTAGATTGTATTAAAAAATGTAGGAAGTAAAGTGTATATTTTTAAAATATGAGAAAAAAGTGTTATTTCACTCCAACCTTATGGGACAAATTGTAAATAACCCTTAAAATAAAACTTGTGTGCTTTTTTTTTCTCAAATAATAAGTACTAAATAAAATTGTGTTGTTACCGCCTACCGGAAGGACCATAGGTGAAAAATGATGGTGAGGTGCACGTGCGGTGGGCGGATCGAAGGGCTAAAGACCGGGTTGCGACCCGTGGTGCCCGGCAACCCGAAAAAATTTCAAGTTTCAATTCAAAGGGAAAAACAGCGTCCCGTTTCACCTCCAGTTCATGTTCCCTCGCTCAAAAGAAAACCAAAATAAATACCCCAAAGACCGCAAGCTCTTGAATTTATTTATTGCTGCCATATACTAGTAGGCTCGAATTTATTATACCTTTTATATATCTATATTTCTTTTGCTTTTCTATTTTTCTTCCAGGAAACAATTGCCACAAAAGAAGAGCAGTGGGGAAGCCTTTGCCAGGAAATGGCTTTTCTCAGCTCGCTCCTCCTCCTCCCCATTTTCTCTCTCCCTGCCGATATGGCCTCCCTTCATTCATTCCCTCCTTCCTCTAAATTCCCATAAATCCTCGTTTTTCTCATCTGGGTACTTGTTCTCTCTCAATTTCAGCACCACTTTTCTTGGGTTTTTTGCGCTCGATCTCCTGATTGAAGTCTTGCCATTTGTGGGCTGTTGATGTTTGACTGTTGTTTCTCTTGTTCGCCTTTTTCTTTTGGCTGTTGATTGAGGCAGGTTTTTGATTCTGCAAGTTTTACCCTTTTTTGCCTGGGAGCTTGAACGAGAAGTGAGAGATGGGATCTGATTAGGTGATTATGATGGTAATAAGTCTTTTGACCGTAGAAAAAGATCAGGATAAAGCAAAGGGAAAGTAACAGGAATATGTGTGTTTATGTGAGTGTGTGTAGCAATAAAGAGAAGATTATTGCTTGAGATTGTCAAGGAGAGAAAGGGCGTGATTGAGTAGACTGCTTTTTGTACCTTTTTCTCTCTGGTTCCATCTTTATCTCCTTTTAACAGCTCTTCATGTGTGAGCTTGATGCAATGTGGCTTGAAGGGTGGTTGTCACTGAAGTGATTTTTTGTGGGATTTTGATTTCCCACTTTTTCAATTCATTCTCCTTTTCTGCGCTGGAGATTTGTGTTGTTTCCCTTTTCTTCTTCGTCTCCATCTTGGGTTTCAAAGATGCCTATGTTTCAGCCCTCCAGGAGGGATGGGCTTGATGGTAGTGGTGATGGGCAGATTCTAGATCTGGACACTGCAGTGAAAGATGGGGTTCTGGGTGGTGTTGGTGGTGGGGTTGTTGGGACTGCTGTGGGTGAGAAATTGGATCTGAAGAAGATGGTTGAAGAGCTTGATTTACCAGAGGTTCCTTCTGTGTTTATCTGCCCAATCTCTCTTGAGCCAATGCAGGACCCTGTGACCCTTTGCACGGGCCAGACATATGAGAGGTCCAACATTCTCAAGTGGTTCAATATGGGGCATTATACTTGTCCCACGACGATGCAGGAGCTTTGGGATGATTCTGTCACCCCCAATAGGACACTTTACCATTTGATTTACACTTGGTTCTCACAGAAGTATTTGCTGATGAAGAAGCGGTCTGAGGATGTACAGGGGAGGGCGAGTGAGCTTCTGGAGACATTGAAGAAGGTCAAAGGTCAGGCTAGGGTCCAGGCCTTGAAGGAGTTGCAACAAGTTGTGGCGGCTCACGCCACTGCTCGGAAGCGAGTGGTTGATGATGGTGGTGTTGCCTTGCTTTCATCATTGTTGGGGCCTTTCACATCCCACGCAGTTGGTTCAGAGGCAGTAGGGATTCTTGTCAATTTGGAGCTTGATTCAGAAGCAAAGGCGAACTTGATGCAGCCGGCAAAGATTTCACTGATGGTTGATATGTTGAATGAAGGTTCAATAGAGACCAAGATCAGTTGTACCCGATTGATAGAGAAGTTGATAGAGGTGAAGGACTTCCGCTCCGAAATAGTATCCAGCCATAGTCTATTGGTTGGTCTAATGCGACTAGTGAAGGATAAGAGGCACGCTAATGGGATCTTGCCTGGGCTTAGCCTTCTCAAGTCAATATGCTTGCATAAACAGGTGGGTGGCTTGATTGTGAGCATTGGGGCGGTCCCCCAGTTGGTAGATTTATTGCCTTCCTTGGAGCCTGATTGCCTTGAGTTGGCACTTTCCGTGTTGGAAACACTATCTTCTCTGCCTGAGGGAAGAGTAGCACTAAAGAATTTTGCCAACACCATCCCAAATATGGTGAGGTTCTTAATGAGAGTTTCAGAAAGCTGCACCCAACACGCCTTGGCAATTTTGTGGTCAGTTTGCAGACTTGCCCCCGAAGAATGCTCATCGGTTGCTGTTGAAGCCGGTCTAGCAGCGAAGCTGCTGCTCGTTATTCAGAGCGGATGTAATCCTGTCCTGAAGCAACGGTCTGCAGAGCTCTTGAAGCTGTGCAGTCTAAATTACACGGATACAATCTTCATTTCCAAGTGCAAGCTTACCAGGACAATCCAATGAGCCAAATAGAAGACATATTGTTTGTGGCCTCTTGTCATGTATACTTGGAGCAATTCGTTTTCCAGCAATTGATTCAACATACTTAAAAGAACAAAACAATCATAAGGCGAAAAAGGAGATGACTTCGCATTCGCTGCAATTGTGGAACAGCTTGGAATAAACCTCAGAAGTGAGGGATGATTTGAAGTTGTTTATATGATGATATGGAGATCCACAGTCCGGTGTGCATTGTTGGATAGCAGATTGCCTAGTGGGAGTGTGGCATTGTAACAGACAGGAACAAGAGATGTGGTGCTTCATGTTTCCCATGTTGTCCCTTTGGTAAGGGCCTCAGGTTTCCCTTTGATTTGGTGGGAGTTTTGCCTTCAACCCCACAAAATGTAGAGCACTCGATTGCTTTTGGCTTCAATTGTCTATTCACTATGTACAATGAAATTGACCATTTGCAATTTTTCCCATCTGCTCTTTTTGCTTTGCCTTCTCTTTTTGATTGTTGGGTCATTCATTACTGGTTGCCCTCACCCCTTCCCTCCCAGCCATTCCTCTTAGCTTCACTCGAGTGCACGAGTCTTCCTGAATAAAAAAGCAAAATTTCTCCCGACTGAAAATTTGTCTTGTATTGTACCCTTGTAATAATAATCTTTTATCACATCAGTCCATAGGGATTGCTACTGCTGAAGATTTGACCACTGTGGACAAAACAGTTGCACGGTGTACTTTCGTAGTCCATAGTCCCGGGGGTGAGAACAGCAATTGTCGCTCTCAGTCACTGTCGTGACGAAGAGAAAGCTGTGTAAGTAACAGTTGGCAATTGGCAACACATTGCGGTTGCTGCTGCAAGGCCCCTATTCACCACTACTGTCGGGGCAGCCTTGTATTGCTATCGTAAAGACGCAAAGTGTGCAGCTACAGAAACATCAGGCGTGGAGGAAAGGATTTTGACATGGCCAAATCCTAAAGAAAATCTTAAACCATTGAGTACAATTCCATTCTACCCTATAACTGTACCTTGTTCAATTTAATCTTCGAACCAGAGACATCGGTCAATTAATCCTTTTGAGGTCGTTTTAGGAGATGTCTTAGTTCACCTAGGACTGAAATATTCTCGGCTTTATTGATCTAAATTTGCTGTTTAATTTTCCATTTGGAGTAATCCTAGAGGATAATTTAAATTTGGTCTCGGAATTCACATCAGTTGTGTTTAGTTACAGAAATAGAAGCTGCAATATATTAGCCCATAGACTTGCCCGGGCCTTTCTTTTGCTTTCAAGATGTGTCGTTAATACTGATCTGCTATCGGATTGATTAACTGTTGTACTTTTTTTTTTTTTTCAAATCTTGAATAATTTAAGTTCTAAGACACGCTTAAAAAAAAAAATCGCGGTTTGCTAATTGGTATTTGAACATCAGAATTGGTAGACCGGAATGTCAATGGTGATAAGGTAGTGTTAATTCCATGGATTATTGTATAATAATTTCCAAATGGTATTGCTTTAAAAGAAAAGTTATAAAAATAAAAATCAGCCATACTATATATGCGAAAAGAGAAATTAATAATACTTTTAAAAATTTTAAAAATTTTGGTGTTACAACAATATGTAGAATTTTAAAAAAGTTCAACTAAATTTGCATTCTCTAGCGTACATGTAGGATTGGCCACAAGCCCTTATCCTACCACATAAATTGAGTAATTTCAAAACAAAACCATACCTTATCAATATTCCTATAATCGGGGTAAAAATCCTTTTCATATTAGTAGGATGAGGATTCCCACCCACTAAAATATCTATTGACTTTGAGTGTGATTTTTTCAAAAGGATTTGGACAGATGTACCTCTTATGGTCAGGTTGGGACAAGCCCCTTACAAATGGAATAAACTTTGTATGTGGATATGTAAAGTAGTTAAAGGGAAGAACTTAAAGGTCAATATTCGCCGAGCATGTTTATATCTGCAGTATATTTTGTTTGGCAGGAGTGAAACTTTCAACTCCATCGGCAGCAATGAAGAAAAGCTGAGATAATTTTACAGTTGCTGGTTTAGACTATCTAGTTAAGGTTTTCTATAAAAATATTTGAGGTTTTTACTTAGAGTGTAAACATCTGATTATGCCGTGTAGCACAGATGTTAGGTTTTTGTCCTTTTCTTTGTTGATCTTTGGACCAGGTTTTACCTGTTTATTGTAGGTCCCTAGATTGTATGTAAGTGCTATTGGGCGTTTTGATTTTAAATAAAATATGCACCCTCCGTGTTTTTTTTTTTTTTTAAATATCTATTGACTTTGCTAGTGAACAACTTAGTGAATCAATACAAGGTTGGGCTTCACTATACAACAATCTCATTTCGGTAGACTAATCCTATCATATATACCTAAGGTTAAATAGCACCAAATTAAATTGGTTTTCAGCAATTTTTAACAAATGTATGAATGAGAGTTAGTCTAAGCTTGAGTTGCAAAACTATTCAATGCTGGAAAGTGCTACTTAAGTGAAGAATGATAACTTACATATTTAAAAATGTAAAAGTAATTTTATGATAAAAATAAACAAAAATTAGACAAGGTCTCTAGGTTTACCTAAACCTACACTTTCAACCCCATTCATGGGTCTCTTACACTTACCCCTTAAATCATTAGCTCAATAAGTTGGTCTATTACTATGTGCGTCTTAATGCTCCATTTGACCTTTATATTTTCCAACTATACAAAATTATCCACAAACTTCTAAAAACTTCCACTCCAACCCCCTAGCCATCGTCATTCGACTACTGGTTTTGCTCCAGTGTTTGATAATGACTGCTAGCACCACCTTGAACTGTCTCCTAACATCATTGTACATTCTTATAACCTTTTCAGCTATTTCTTATCACAAATTAAAGCTATTTCGCCAGCACTACCAACTTCAAATTGGAAATTGCCCCTAATTTTCGTCCGATGATTGTTGCTATCACTGTTGTCTTGTTACCATCATCCAAGAGAACCATATGTGTAAAAATCATAAGTAGGAGTGGAAAAATTGCACTTTTTCATTCATCTATCATCTACGTGCAAGCAACAATATATACAAGTTTGAGCAGCTATTCTACGAGAAGAAAAACTCTACCGGGTAAAGATAGCTATACAGGTAATAGTATATCTAGTAAATATAACTATAAGTCACGTGTGAATTTTAACAACCCCCCTCAAGTTGGAGTATAGAGGAATGAAGCACTGAGCTTGCCTAGTAGTTCATAAAAATAAGGTGACTTAAAGCCTGGTAAAGATGTCCACTGGTTGCTCATGTGACGAAAGATATTTGGTGGACAACTCTTGAGACTAAATGCGTTCATGAATAAAGTGGCAATTCATTTCAATATGCTTGGTTCACTCGTGGTAGGCCGGATTTGTTGCAATGTGCATTGTTGCTTAATTGTCATAAAAAAAGATCATCAACTGTGGATGAACAACCATAAGATCATGTAAGAAAGCTTGTGGCCAAAGTAGTTCACTAATTGTTTCCATCATTGCTTTGTATTCAACTTCAGCTGAAGAATGATTGACTGTAGCTTGTTTCTTGGTGCACCACAATAATGGTAAATTGCCAAGGGTAGTAAAATAACCTATAATAGCTCATCGAGTAGTAGGACTGGCTCCCTAATCTGTGTCACAGTAAGCTTTGAGCTAAATGTCATTTCATCGAAGGAACCTTTGTCTAAGTGATCGTAGGACTCTGATTGCAACATCATAGTGGTCTGCCCTAGGTTCTTATATAAACTGGCTTAAGGTATTGATTGCATATGTAATGTCTAGTCTAGTAATCGAGAGATAAAGGAGATGCCTTACTAACCTTCGATAAGAGCTGGGATTCACCATGAGGAGATTAGAAGAACGACCTAAATGGTGTTGTTGGGCCATGGGAACATGCCTTGGTTTGCACCTATAAGCTTTTCATGGATCCATTTGAATGATGTTTGGCCTTGTATAGCCACTTACATCTAACTGTTTTTTACGTGGTTTGCAAGTCCTATGTTCCATTTGCCTCGAGTGAATCAATCTCAGCTTGCATGGCCTGTTGCTAGCACGAATCTCTTATAACTTCTAAATAGGACTTAGGTTCATAACTGGTCAAGATCGTAGCAAGAAAGGTTTTGTGATTTTGGTAAAAAAACATTGTTTGAAATAATTGAGAAGAGAGGATGGACCACACTTAAAGAAGTTGCATTAGAATGCGACCGATTGTCAGGGATTTATGCCTTATAATCTTTTAGTTATTTGGGCAGTTGGCAATGCCGAGCATTGGATTGCGTATGGGTGCACATCTTCTTTAGTCATACCATGATTGTTCTGCATGAAAGCCATCATAGAAGCAACGTCGCCTATGCACTGCTTATCATGTTCTTCCACTGCTACCTCTAGTGGATTGACATCTGTTGCTGGCTGCTCATCCATTTGGATCAAATTTAAGGGATTTTTTAGAAATGATTCAAGGTGAGTATTAGGGGCTCAGGAATGGTTAAGACATTTTTATTTGGTTGAGTTTTAAGCTTAAAAAGGAAAAAAAAATTCACAAAATAAGACATCTCTAGAGCTAAAAATTTTCTAGGCCTCTAAATCATACACTTTGTACCCTTTCCAATTTGTGGGGTAACAAACAAAAATATAGGTGCGTGATCTTAGGGGAAACTCGTCTTTAGGGAGTATGGGATTAATGGCAAACCATAGAGACCCAAAAATACATGGATGAGTATAGTTTGGTGGGTGGCCAAAAAACATCTCATGTGGTATCTTATTATTAATGGCAGTGCTCAGGAGATGATTGATTAGGTAGGTGGAGACTAAGACGCATTCTCTGCAAAATTTAATTGGTAACCCATCTTGAAACCCAAGGGTTCCCGTAATGTTCAGGATATCTTTATGTTTTCGTTCAACCATTCCCTTTTGTTGTGGTGTCCCTGCACAAGAAGTTTATGAAAAATTCCCTTATCCTTATAGAATTTTCCTAATAGAACCTCTCCAGTTTTGGTGCGTTATCACTTCTTACCCTTTTTTTATCTTGTGACCAAATTGATTTAGGACAAAATAATAAAAGGTTTTAAGTATGCCTAACTTTTGACTCTTTTGTTTCATAAGAAAGGTCCAAACTGAACGAGTATGATCATCTACTATAGTGAGAAAGTAGTGAGCTCCTGTGATGGTTGTTGTTTGATATGGTCCCCGTAAATTAATGTGTATAAGTTCAAAAGCAATAGACATTTTCTTATCAATTGAAAGGGAAGAAAGTCTAGACCGATTATCCAGAGGATAGACTAAGTAGTTTTTACAAACTTCCTCAACATAAATACATGACAGACTGTGAATTGCAACCATTTGATCACTAGATAAATGTCCAAGTCATTTGTGCCAAATACTCATTGAACATTTGTCTGTAACCATAACATGTGCCTTACCTTTGCCATTGCCAAAATAGTAAAACTCCTAGGCTTCCTTACTTATTCGAATCAATTTTTTTAAAGCCTCATCTTGCAAGACACAAAAATTGGGAAAAAAATTTTGCAACACAATTTTATTGCTTGGTTAGCTTACCCATGGATATGAGATTGTATTTGAACTGTGCTGCATGCAAGACATCTTGAAGTGTGATACTATTTGTGAGTTTGGAAGTGCCAAACTCAACTATAATATTAACAAAACCATCAGGCAATTGCATGGGTTAGTTAGGAATTTTATGTATTTCAGTCAGGTGATCTTTTTGGCTAATTACATGGTCTGTTTCATCCGTGTCTAAGATCCAAGTTTAGGGTTTAGAATGGGAAAAGAGGTTACTTGTCTTACCAGCAAAATTCACCATGCTTGAACCTTTTCCCTTGTTTAGAGGCTCTAAGAGTTGTTCGTACTATTTAACAGTCAAGCTCACATTTAAAGACATGCTACCTGAGGCTCCTTCATTACACTATTTTGTGACTCATTAATCATACATATTGGTCTTCTCTCCAGCCTTGTTTTGTTTTGGCTTTCTTAGTGACTCTTTGATCGTGCTATGATTTCCTAAAAACAATTTTTTTTATATCCCATATGCTTATAATGATCACATCTTGGCTTCCCTTGTGACCGTCACATCTTGGCCTCCCTTGTGATAGACCTCTACTTGCAATATTTGCTTTGGCTTTCATAGCAAGAGTACCTATAGATTCAACTTTTCAACCTACATAAGACTTAATTGTTTTTCTTTAGTCATAAACATGGTATAAATTTTATTCAAGAAGGGAAGAGGTTGGGTAGCAAGAATTTGTGACAGAATAGTATTGAACTTCTGATTGAGGCACATCAAAAATTGGTGTACTCGTTCCATTTACCTTTCGATAGTTCACTCCTTTGATGTGTCGTATGTGCACCTTGGAAACACTAAGTAAGCTTCGAGTTCATCCTAAAGGCATTCCAATTTGGTGCAGTATTCTGTAATAGATGAGGTCCCCTGGTTACCGAGAGCAATATTCCTTCAAAGTTCAAAAACACATCGTTCATGTGTCCGAGTCTCTCTTTGAGGTCTCGCCACAAATCCAATGCCATGTCATGATAAGTGATCAAATCATAGAGGCTAGGGCTAATTGAATTGATCAACTAGACATGACAAGCCCATCACACTCGTTCCAAGCCAGGAACTTGACAAGATTTCCTTCCTGTTTTATTCAAGTTCCGTCGATGAAGCCAACTTTATCCATGCTTTTGAGTACGTTGACAATAACCATCCTTTACCATGCATAGTTATCTTCATACAGTGGAGCAGTGACTAAGGAAGACATCGTATAATCTGCAGAGGTAAGGAAATACGATGAGCTTGGATCATGAAAAGGACTCACGGCCAATGTGTTGCTCTACCTACTCCCTTGAGTAAAAAAGGACTATGTCTACATTTTTGGCTTTCTATGGATCTCTGCTCTAAGACCCTGTAAAAATCAGAGGTGAGAGTGGAATGATTGCACTTTGTCATTCACTTGTCGTATACATACAAGCACCAACATATACAAGTTTGAACAGCTATCCTACAAGAAGAAAAACTTTACTGGATAAACATAACTATACAAATAGTAGTATATCTAGTAAATACAACAATTAGTCATGTGCAGATTTTAACAATTCATCAACCTCCACTACATCATAAATTGCATGAATTGAATATGGTGAAAGTGCTTGACACTATTGATGATCTTTTGGGCATTTCTCTAGATGCATTAGTTCCTTTCTAAACTTGAATCAGAAACCTTTGAAAAGTAAGAAGATTTCATGACTATAACTTTTTTAGTGTTAATCATCGATGTAGATAGTGCTAATCCTATATTGAAGAGTTTGGAATTGAATAGGAAACTAGATCTCTTATATCCCTTATATAGCAAAGTTGTGATCAACGTTAAATGGAAATTCTTACATTGGAACATGAGGAACTTTTTGCCTATAAAAATGTTTGGACAACTTCTCAAAATCCCCCATAAACTTATTTTGTTTTTAATCTTTTTGCTGATTTAAGTATTAGAGTTATGTCCAGATACATAACTTTATGAACCTCTAATTTAACCTTTCACTTCAGGATGTTCTCACCATTCCTCAGCTTTAGAGCCCTTAGATATCAGTCACTATCCATCAGCTTTCAATTTTCCTATATTTTTTCTTTAATGAAGAAGAAATTTTAAAAGACATAGCAAAAGAAGAAAGATTTCAATCTTCTGTGAGTACTACGAGTTTGTATTAAAAAAGAAATATTCTCTTAATTAGTGACATGCAAACCTAAATCCTAAGCCTAGTGAGTAGGTAAACCTAACTGTTAAGTCCAATGAGTAGGTTGGATTCTTTCAATAGATCCAATTGGTGGCACGATTGATGCTATGGTTTGTACTCAAAAGCATCTTTATAAGTATATTAAGGAATGAAAGACTACTTATAAAAGCTAAGGGGAAATTTTCTTGTTTATTGAAATCTGGAGGGCATCAAATAATAATTTGGCAATGTTGGCTCAAAATATGCTTGGCAAGATGATCCTGGTTGAGGTCGTGAGGTCATGGGCATTCTAGCTGTTAAAAATTGTTAAGCCAAGTGCGATGGACTGATTGAGGTATTTGAATTTTAAAAATTACAATACCAAAATTAAATAATTTGTGTTATGAAATGAAAAGAAAAAAAATCAAGGAAACAAATTGGTGTTTTTGTTAAGTTTGGAGGGCCTAAAAGCCAGCTACTTGCATCCAGAATCAAGATTAGAGCAACATCTACATGGCCTTTTTCTTAAATCCCAACTTGGCTAAACATAAGTACACCTTACGCATCTAATTCAATTACAAAATCTTTTTATTTGTATATTACCAAATTATAACATAGAGGACCACAAATTCACAATGACAACGATTCCATAACAAGGGTCACGAACACATCACAGCTGTTGAATTTCATTTCATTGCATTATGGGATATAATCTGATGGCTCTAATGCAATGGTACATCCATGTAAATGGGGGCAATTGATCCCTCATCTTGGTTAAATCTAATATATATATAAATCGAAACTATAATATATATACAAACCAAAACTATCATTTTCTTGTACATTCAGGTCTAGTTCATGTTGGGTTAATACAATTGTATTAATGTGTTAATGGGCTTTTCAATGTAAACAAGTTGCAA
Organism: Aquilaria sinensis; assembly: GCA_005392925.1. Taxonomy (NCBI): domain Eukaryota; kingdom Viridiplantae; phylum Streptophyta; class Magnoliopsida; order Malvales; family Thymelaeaceae; genus Aquilaria; species Aquilaria sinensis. The sequence continues at coordinate 116,324 of SMDT01000515.1, forward strand.
ATTACCTTTCAAGTTGGCTGAATTTACATGTAAAGCCCCATCTAACAAACCACCACCTCCCAACTAGACCCACCCTCATCCTAGATCCCAGTAAGGCCACCGTCTTTGCCCATGCTGTCGTCATCCTATACTCTCAGGCGTCTCACCCCACCATCGTTGCCCTTGTCACCCTAAGCCAGATCTAGTAATGAGGTCACCGCCTTCACCCATGCTCTAGATGATGAGTTGCCGCCTTTGCTTATGCTTTTGCCCATGCCCCGTCATCTTATACCCTTGTTGTCCTATTTGATCTACCTCCGTTGTGCGTTTTGCTACTATTGGGTAAGGCCAGAAACATCGAGAATAATTAGTGGTAGATAATGAGATTTTGAATAATATAAAAATTGGAGTGATTGTAATTAATTAGAACTTTATGGTGTTTTCTAACTCGTGATAAAGCAGGACACCCGAAAAAATGTTAATGCATATTTGTTAATTTAAAACAAACTAAATGTTAGCAAATATTAACAGTTATTTTTACATGGTTGTGTTGTTCATTTAGGAAATATTATTATTACAAATTTGGGTTGCTATCTTTTCGTTGATGTTACTGTTCATTTATCAAAACTGTCATTATTGTTATTTTGTCAGTATTATTGCTCATGCTATCTAGTTTTTTTGTTATTTAATTGCTATTGTTGTTCCAACTTGAGATTGATATTCTTTTGGCCAATATTTATGTTTATTTGGCTCGAACTGGTGTCCTATTAGTCAAGTTTGTTGTTCATTGCACCAACATTATTGTTCATTTAGTAAATATTATTGTTTTTTAGGTTAAGTTTGTTATTGATTTAGTCGATATTGATGTTCCTTCTTTTAAGAGTGTTGTTCTTACAATAAACAATGTTGTTCAACAGTTAAATTTTATAGTCTTATAGGATTAGTGTTAAAGTGACACATTAAAAGAAGTTGAATGGCTTCTTTGCGATGTAGCCATTTAGAACTTATCTCATGTACCAATTTGTGATTTCCACAGTTATATTTTTTATTTTTTTTTTTAAATTTATTTTTTTAAATTTTTTTATGACAAACAAAAAATAAATATAATATATGACAATTGAAACCTTAAAATTTCAAGAACAAATATTTCTAAATTATACCCAAACCGAAATCACATTACAGTATAAGCTTTTTTAGGCTTAAATATGGAATAGTACCTTGAACTTTGCCTACTTGATCACTTAAAGACCTGAACTATGAACTGGTACAACCTAGAACTTGTACTTCTGAATTTGGGGCAGTTCACTCTACAAGATAAGTTGGTCAATCTAGTGAAGTTACATATTCGAACTCAGTTTGTCATAGTCTGACTAAGCAGATAGACTTAGCCACATAGTTGCTCGTGAAGGTACTCAAATTGTGGCAAATAACATTTGAACGCGTGACTTCACCTAACTAACTAACTCACCTTCTGAACCGAATTGCCCCAAAGCTAGAAGTATGAGTCTTATGTTATGTTAGTTCATAGTTCAAGCCCTTAAGTAATCCAGTAAACAAAGTTTGGGCTACTGTTCCAAATTTAAATCTTTTTTAACAAAATGCATCATATTTCATTAACCACAAATCAGGCCAAATCACCACTAATAATATTTACAAGCTGTGACAGATAGTCCCCTGTCCACAGAGTAAAAGAGATAATAAGCCAACCACAAATTGCCTAGGAAATGCACATCCTAATTATACTCCATAGGTGCAAAACTAATTTGCAGCCTTTAAAGGAGCATAACTTCCTCCTTATCACATCAATACAGATGAAAGTTTCGGAGGAGCCTTATTTGCCCATAACAATTGCCTGCTCCACACATTTAGCATCCATCACAATATAAAGCTTTGTAGTAGAAAATCACCTACAAGCTTTAACCTTTCAAGGCACTCTAGGCATTCACCATAAAAGGAATCGGGGGGTCTTCTTTGTGGAGCGACAACACCACCAACACCTTTCCCCTGTCTATCCTAAGAATCATCCCAGGATAAGGCCCCCATTGTCATCAATCACTAGGGACGGGTCTACTTGTATTGTAATAGGATCCTTGGTCCTAGAAATTTTTTTAATTTATTTAAAAAATATATAGTAATATTTTCTATAGACCCTACTAAAATTTATCAAATAATTATATAAATTTAGAAATATAAGCAAAATGTTATGAAAAATGAACAATTATTTTTTTAAATGTTGAAATTAAATTAAGAATCTATGTTTTTTTATAAGTATGTTGCGTGTAAGTCTTTAGTACCAGAAAAGAGTATTTTGTATACAAAAAATTAACTATATATGGACCAAAAAATAAATTATATCTCTATCTTTATCAATTGCCACATCAGTGTTCGTTTTCACCCAGCCTACATGTGGCTTCCTCCATCTTTTCATGACTGTAGCATTCTTAGGAAGGCTGGCACGAATTAAAGCATAATTGAGCCAATGTTGCATCTGCTATGCAACATCCTTTTTTTACTTGCCTTAGCTAGCCCAAAGACTACATCATTCTTATGTTTCCAAAGCATGGAAATAGTTACTATATAGCACTCTTATTCTTCAGCATAATAGCTAGCTATAATTTGCCTCATCCATCCCTTCGTTGAGATGCCTAAGAGTTCAAGTACAAAACCAAGTTGCTGGCCTTCGTACATCTCTTGAGCAAAGCTGCAATCACATAGAACATGAAGGGCTGGCTCTGACATAGTATTACAAACTGGGCAAATGATCTCAACTCATGTGCCTTTTTCTCTTAAAAACGTGGCTCTAGGCCACATGTGAAAATACCCATCACCGTTTTTTATGAGGTGGACGTTCGGTTGTTCCAGTTTGTAACTAATTTGAAAACTCTGATTTATATTTTGGTTTATTCTATTTTTCTTTCTAAGATCTAAGCATACTTAAATGAAAAAAATAAAATAAATATTTAGAATTTTACATCTCATATAAAAAAATTGAAAATGATCAATAACATATAATCCAAAACTATAAAAGGAATGGCTTTATATATGTATCCTGAATATGGATTGAGATAAATTATTTATTATTATTATTATTTGGTTTATATAATTTGTTTGGTTTCAAGTATAAAAAACAATGATTGGTTCAATAACTAAACATGAGGATTAGTTTTATATTAACCCGATCAAATTTGAGAAATAACCAAAACATCCTATCAAAATGAAGTCAGTTTTTTACAATTTTTTTATTTTATCCAAATGATACTCAACCTGCCTTTTTGGTCATGTTCCATGGTCAACACTTGAACCATTGTGCAAGTGCAATTCCGCACAACTAGCCTAGCTAGTAAAGTGTAAGGAACACTATAGGGATGACCAAGGTTCGAGTAGTGGCGACATTGCATTCTCCTTTAGCTTTAGTTTCCTACAATGACAAACTATAGTCGAGCTCCTCCAGCTTCCATGTAGGAGCCACTTTCTCTTTAACTTTCCTAATATGCTCTCTAGATCTCTATACTTGTAATGCTTCTGAATAAACAAAAATTGTGCCAATGCATACTCCTACTTATAGCGACATAAAAGAGGAATAGAGAAACTTTGGTTCAGCAATTTGATCATCTTACTATAAAGAGAAAACTATAGAAACCCATGAGGTTTGACTTAATCTATGCTTTATCCTTTCTATTTTTAAAAACCTATATTTTACCCTCATTTTTTTTACATTGTTCAATGACAACTTCTAAGACCTTAATTTATATTGTTTGGTAACTAAGGTCTTATAATTTCAAAGTTTTTAATATTTTTTTATAGTTAATTAACATTTAAAAAATATAGATTTACATTTACAAAAAGAAGAAATTATTTATAAGGAAGTAAAACTGATAATTTATAATTGTAAGTAAAATATTAGAGATATTGAAATTATTGGAAGATGACTATCTTACAACTTAAATTAAGGTTTCAGAAGTTATTATCATATAATGTAAAAAATGCAACGGACAAACTGTAGGTTAGGTCAAACTAGAAAAAATTATTTTTAAGTTCAACTAGAAGAAAATCTAGCTTGAGTGACTGACATACACCACTGATTTTAGCCGCAAAACCTGTCAGTCACATGGTAAGCATATATGGTGGGCCCAATGACTGACATATGATTGAAATATTCAATTCGCTTAACAAATAATCACATATATGAGAATATATTTCCATTTCAATTGCACTCAGTCAAACGAAATAAAAAATTATTTCCCAGTAGTCACTTCTTAATGACAAATTTCAACAAAATTTACTTTTAATTGCACCACAGTCAAAAAATAAAAAATAAAAACAACGGTTACTATTTCAGTTGTTTCTTCACTATACATTGCCCCCTCTTGTTTCCTTCCAAATATCTTCTTCCTCCTCCAATCTCTCCATCTTTGCTCTCTGTCTCTGCATCTTCTTCTTAACTTGCTGCTTCTTCTCCCGGGTTCTTATTTTTTATTGCTTACTCGATTTGGCTCATTCTTCCTATTTGCACTTGGGTTTGTGGTCCATTTCTAGCCATACATCTTATTCTTGTAAGTTTTTCGCCATTTTTGTTTAATTTTTCCTCTATTTAGTATGTACAAGTAGTTATTCTGATTTCAAATTTAGTGTTCTATTTGTTTGCATTTTAGGGTTTAATTTTGGTTTAAGAAATGTTAGGTTTAATTTTGTTTGTATTTAAGGGTTTAACTTTAGTTTAAGGAATGTTAGGTTTAATTTTGTTTGTATTTTAGGGTTTAACTTTGGTTTAAGGAATTTAAGGTTTAATTTTTTTTTAAATTTGGTGTTAAATTTTATTCATAGCTTTGATGTTAAATTGACAATTAAATTTAGTTTTGAATTTGGTGTTAAATTTTCTATGAATGTTAGCACTAAATTTATTGTACATTTTTTTTAAAATTAACTATAAATTTTAGTTAAATTTTAATTAAATATAGTTAAATTTAGTTAAATTATAGTTAAATTTATTCTTAATTTACATTTAATTATTATTATTATCCTGAGATGATGTGGTATTCTGATCCTATCCTAATTTAGCTCAGGAGTTAGTTCTCGAGACGCTAGAGAACTTGGCTTACTATCCGTTGAGGAGCAATGACAGATTCAGGATCATCAAGTCTGTCAGAGTGATGATCACCAATCTAATCATGCCAATGGAAATGTGCTCTACCGATGTGTTTATTCGTATCATTTTCATGGATTTATTACTTGCCTGAATTGTAATTAATTGACATTTTTTTAATACTATATTTCTTTTTCAATTATTTTTCTTTATATTAATAATTATCATCTTAGTAATTATAAAAATTATAACAATTAATTATTTAATAATATAATATTAATCATACAAAGCATTTGAATAAAATATAATAAAATTTACATAAAAATTTTTAGAAGATAAATATAAAGTGAAGCGACTGCATTCAATTGCATTATATGACTAAAATTCAGTTACTACATGTGACTACTATTTTCCACTGTAACAGTTAAGCGCAACTCAATCACACATGTACATGTGACTATATATCATACAACTGACTTACTCAGATACATTTCAGTCACATTATGTGACTCAAAGTGACTATTTATTCGGTGATTAATGCTCCACCTTGTAGTGTTTTCCTATTATAAGAGACTTTGAGGCCCACTGTCAATCAGCTACAATTGGTTCAAAAAACCCATGTTTAATTTAATTTCACAAACTAAGCTCTCCTAATTTAGACTATCTTTCCTGCGCCAAACAAGTTCAATCATTCGCTAACAACTAAGTTGCTCCGAGTTCCTAAGCCATTACTGTTCATCATCATGAGGTTGCTTTTCTTTTCTTTCTTTTTTTTTTTTTTTGTGTTTCTGTTAACTCAGAAATATTTACGAAGTACATTAAGTTATGAGAAAATACCTAGAAAAATGAAGAAAATATACATGTTTCTTAAAAATTATAGAATTTTAAGCCGCAATTTGCTGTATTTGACATACAATGTACATTGGAATGACCTTGCTGCACGTTATAGTACTGCTAAAATAGATGGAGTCATTACGAGGAATTAGCATCAATTAATTAGTACATAGTATATGCTTTTGACCAAAGTGCTTACTGGAAGTGAAGCATATAGTATCTGTATGGATTCACTGTTGTCCCACTCTAATACAGTGATAAAAATTAAAATATGTGCCAACCATAAACTTCCAAATTGGTACGCGTATGTATGAAATTACAGTCACTCTCATGTCTTATTAATTACGTACTTATTGTTACATTTTTCAAGCAGCAGGAAAAAGAGAAAAAAGATACATACATAATAAAATTTCCGTATTAAAATTCCTACAAATTTCGCTTGTCATTGTATAATCAGTTCTAGAAAAAAAATAAGTTAATCTTTTTGCAATCTTCAATCAAGCACTTGACATAATAAAATCTTAATTGGATTTTGATAAATTCTTACTTTTATCCTTCCATTTACATTTTTTTTTTCTCATTCACTGAAGTACTAACAATTTAAAATACATAACCAACATTGAATATAATTGTTTGGGCATTCGGCAAATGAAATGGTGCTTTTTATTTTTAAATTTTATAGAAGATTTGTAATTTTATTAATTGTAGGTCATATGACAACTATAAAACAAATATATCATTGAGATACATAGGTCTGGGTGAGTCTTCTACTCTTGATGGACCGGCCGAGGTTGGTTCTTGCACAGAGGTGGGCTTTTTTAGCTTGGTGCTCCTAAAGGAGCTTCTTATATATGGATTCCTCCACTTCTTATGGGCTTGGGTCTAGGCAAAAATGCCTTCAATAAGAGAACCAGACAAGTGGTTCCTCTCTCGAATGTACTAAGTATAGGAGCTTTACTCACAGATCGACAAAGTGTCCAATGATGGATGTGCTCAATGGCACAGAAGGCCACTTCATAAGCATATAAAGAAGACATCTAACAAGTGGAAAAGCTCATTAGTTTATGTGAAAGATTCAGGTTAAGAATGAGCAAGCTCAACGCCAAGTTGATTGAAGCAAGCTTCAACATGGGGAAGATGTTTGAATAGGTGGTTGGAAGCCCTAGGTGTTAGACTGTTGTCTCAAAACATCTTCACCAAATCCACGGCCCAAAGGTGCAAGAATATGTTTTCATCGGCACAAATGTTGGCAAAAGGCTTGTAGGGCTCATATCCCCAGTTATTGCTATATTATCTTACTGGTCCTTCTTAGTAATGACCCAATAAACCATCCCTAAAGACTTGGAAGAAGGACCCTAGCAAAGATAGAACCCAAAGTTAAAACACAAAGATTGAAAGGGATAGTATCGGTAAAAAACATAGTATCTCTTAAGGTTTGTGAGGTAGGCAAGGCTTGAGTTCTAGATGATGGAGGGACTAAATCCCTTGGGCTAATAAGAACTGAAGATGCACAGGAAACAACCTTAGTAGCAAGGGGGTATCTGCCTCAGAATCCTTATTATGCCTTTTGGGGTCTTCAATGCCTAAAGGAGACAAATCCGCTGCCCTTTGTTAAACCCAAAAATATCAACAAACACACCTACTGTGCCACCACTTAGTACTTGTTACTATGCCATTATAAGATGATGGCCTAGTGATCTTAACCCTTTCACCTTAAGCCTTGCATTTAAGACCCTTAGTAGATTTAATATCAGATTCACACTAAGGAGCTAGAGGAGAAACTCAATCACATTGAAGAAATTGGAGACCCTACCTTTTTCTGGCTTTTACCCTTCTTGGCATTCTTGGTTTTCTTTTTGCCACATTCCTTCTTGGTGTACTGCTTGTAGATATTTGACCACTTCATGTTATAAGTTGAACATAACTTAAGTACTAGCACCAAATATTTGTGAACAAAATAAGCAGCAAAAATAGCTTAACAAAGAAAAAACCGTACGAGCCTCCTTAAACTGAGATGCACTAATTGTCCATTTAAGTAGCCCGAGCAAGGCTCTCTCCTTATCTTAACCTTGGGTAGGAAGTACCTTCAACTAATATACTTGAAATCCCTAGACAAATCCCTTATGATGAGCGTATATAAAGGTGGGGGGTGAGATACCCAGAAGCTTAAGATATAGGCACTCGAAGAAAATTTACACATGATAGCTATAAGTGTCATAGTTTCTTACTCTTCCACAAAATGCCCCAACATGCTAGCAAAAGGCTTGAAAGAAAAAGTATCCATATGACCTGAATGCCACATTGTTCCCAACCTCCATTCCTTAAAGGAGTAACAAAGGAGAAGTATTCATGCCATCCATTCTAGGAATCTAGATACTGCCAGATTAAGCAAAGCAAATGTAGGGCCCAAATATGGTAAAACACCCCTGATAGGGGAGGCTTGACTAGGGGTGTAAAGAGGCCCGGCCTCCACTGGGCTTGAGCTCGGCCCTTTAGCTTATCGGTACTACCCGGGCTCGAGCTCGAATTACTATAGCCCAAATTTTAAGGCTCAAGCTTTGCTCGAGGAGGGCTTGAGCTCAGCCTGTGAGAACTTAGAAATTTAACACTTGATGCCTAATATAATAAAAACACAATCTCAAAGACTAAACTTGTATTTATTCCTAAAGTTTTGTCATAGTTAAAAAAAAATCATAAACGGGCTTCTATAAGGCCTATGGAATTATGGAAATTGGGTTTGGGTAAGGATACTATATAAAGGCCTTATTGGGCCCAATAAGAATTAGGGCTGAGCCTCACCATGCCTAGGTTCGGCTTTTTTAAGTATCGAGTCTGAAAATAGGTTCGAGCTCGAGCCGAACTCGAGTTAGGGTAGCCCGATAAAAGCCCTACCCGTGTACACCCCTAGGTCTAATAGTGTAAAACTAGAGAAATATTGATAGAGAAAAGGCATATTCCACAAGTTACAAAAGATGAGAAATGTGTTGATGTCTGCATAATTGTTCGGGCTTAGCTAGTTGTTGTAGATCCCAATAAGATGGTGAGCGTTGCTAGGAACTTGAAAGGTGGAAGTTGAAGCTTGAGCTCGAGTTAATGATTGTGTATCACCAACTATCCTTCCCGAGGAGAGTGTCATCTCTCCTTGGGGTTAGGGGCCCTCGTTGCCATCTTAAAAGGTAAAAAAAAAAATGCCTTAAAGATTTTCGAGATCAGATGCAGAAACTCACAACAGGTATTTGTTGATCACCAACCAATGATCCTCGAGCCTCCTTTCAAGGACCTGATATGTCTTTGCATTTGCCCCCACACTGGTGACTTGCCAAATGCATTGCCATGAGCTTTAAATGCCATGTTCTGGAAAACTAAAAAGAAGAAGAACAATAAAGGACAAGGGCAAGAAAACTTCCAATAATAGAGGCAACAAAAAAGGCAAAAACTAGTAAGAAACCTAAACGGTAGAACTTGTAGATAGAAAATTCCTCCCCATGAAGCAAGCACTGTCTTATTCACCGAGATTAACACACTCCCCAAAAGTACCCCGACAAGTCTTTCCTCTTAAATGAACCACTAGGGGCAGTAAAACTCATTGGATAGCTAGAAAAATAAAAAATACTCTAAAGCTTAAAACAAAAACAATCACCCAGAAATTCATAAATTTCATCCATATAAATTAGAAAACAACTAGGAAATCAAAGCAAAAACTACAAGAAAGAAATATACTTGAACAGAGACAACAATCGAAATAAAAATGCACCGTGATGATTCAGATGCAATTGATCAGTGAACAAAAAAGATTACAGCAAAAATTACAAAAGTGGGTGACCACTAAATAGAGACGCTTATAAACACTCTAACTTAATGGTAATTGACATATCATGGTAAAAGTTTGATTGAATGGTAATAGGAAAACTCCCATTTTAGCCCCCGAGAAACTTGGAACCAGACTTTTCACAATTTAGGCAGAATAGACGTGATGGTGTCCAAGACATGGTATAGGACACCTCGGGAGAGCTCTTCAGGAATGTCCTTGAAAAATGCTCCTCGGGTGTCAGGCATGCCTTGGGTACTTAGGTTCAAACAGGCAATTCTCCACTTTGGCTTGCTCGAAATATGCCACTACCATTTTTGGGAAACATCTTTCGAAGCAGATCATACTTGTCCAAGCTTCTTTACATAGATAGGTGAAAGGCTACCAACCTCCCTTACCATGCTACTACATTGATCAAGTGTCAAGATAACACACTTTGGTAGAGGATACATCGCCGTAATAACAAGATATGAAAGAGAAAGTTATCTAACCTAAAAAACACTCATCTCTTTGAAAGCCATTACATAATGCGGTTCATGCAATCTCAAAGGTAGGCTCATTATCTTTCTCTTAGCTTCCATACCACCCTAAAACTAACTTAAGTGTCGAAGACCTACCCCAAAGGCTTTCCTCATATGATCTTCCATTCTATGTTTTGCCGGTTCAATGTGGCCACATCATCATTCCGAGCAACCTTGTTCACTTAACCACCTTTTTGGTCCCAGCTACTTTGGTTCAAAATAAAAGGAAATTGAAGGCAATTTATTGGTATTGTTGTCTCCAAGTTGCTTATATCTCTTATCCAATTTTCATTTGTTTTGGTAGCTTGGTTGTTTCTTTTGGTTATGCCTTCATTATTCTTTTATATGTGAAGAGCAACATGTTGGTTTTTGCTAATTATAGCTTGCATTTTTATCTTATTTTCATGTGCATCATATAAGTTCAATTTTTTTCTTATATAATTAGTCCCTTATATTTGGTTTCATAGCAGATAATCCTTTAGCTTTTCTTTATGCCCAAGCTAGATGCACTTTAGCTAGATGCACTTTTATCTATATAGTCTACTTTGATTACTTTTATATGTGGTAAATGCATGCATTATGCTATCTAATGCTTATGTCTACAAACAACTCTATTATTAAGTACTTGAATTTATGCTTTGAAGTAACTAATCTCATGTTTCTAATTAATAGTGATCAGTACTTTTTATGATATACTCCATCTGTTCCAAAAGTTTTGCTCCATTTATTTTTGACAATTAATTTAAGATTTTTTATTGTCAACATTTTAATATATAAATAAAAAAAATTTGTATATGAATGATAATTCAAACAAATAATAATATGAATAAATTTAAATTAAAATATAAAAAAAAATCAAATATATCAAAACTTTTGAGACCGATGGAGTACAATTGTGAGAGCATTAAGGATTGTCCTGTAGGGAAGAATGTGGAGAAGTTCCTAGATATAATTACTATGTTAATTTGTTAGACAAATGTGTTTCTTGCCTTTTGAATTTCATTAATCTTTTCTTGCAATAACTATGCGCACACGAACAAATACTTCGTTGCTATATATGTTGTCACACTTACGTAGAATTATCTCATATTTCTTTGTGCATTATCGTATTTATATCATGTTTCTGTCAAAGTAGCCTAGCTCTAACGCAGGCACGTTTACTAGTTAAATAAGAAATGAGAAAAAGAAAATGAGAATACCACATTTTCTATTTGTAAATTTAATAGAGCCAGGATAATCTACTCTTGACGTTTAGTGTACACTTCTCCCTTGAGGTGTTGAAATGTATTCTTACCCTTTGTTTTTTAAAGAATTTTGCCAAATGTCTGAAATTTTATACAAAAAACTTATAAAAAAGAATCCTAGATAGAGGCATGTAGAAAAAGTAACAAGTCTCAGCTACCTTTTCAACTGTCAATTAAATTGATCCACACAGGATTTTTTTTAAGGTTTTGGTACAGACATTTTTGTACCTGTAGTACTACTGTTTCTGAAAACAACATTAGTCAAAAGTAGGGAAAAAAATAATGTTTAAAGAAAATGCTTATTATTTGAAAGTCTAGTAATTAACCACAAAAAGCGCAAAGGAGTATCATGAATTTATTGGCGGATAACTAATAGATAGTTTAAATTAATTTTCCATTATAATTTATTTTTTACTTAATTATCGGACTGTAGTATAAAACAATAAAGGAGAGAGTAGATTTTGAAATATCAATCAGATAATTAGGCGTGATTTTCAACAAATCTGTGGAGTAAATATGTATATAACCTTGTATTTATCATTGTGGATTAATCTAGTTTAGCTATCACAATCGAAAGAGATGAGAGTTGGGGCGCTCTTTCAAAAACAAGGGTAAAAGAAAAATAGTGCAAAGATTTTGGTCAAAAGAAATTGAGAGGGGCATGAAAATGATGCACGTGGAACATGAAGTGAAATCAGAGGTTGAGTTTACACAAGAAGATAGATTCATAGATCAGCTACTCCAGCCAGGATACATTAGTGGTTATATTGGAGTAAATAGCACAAATGGTCCTAAATTTTTAATTTGAATTATAAATTGCATCGGTTCCTAATATTGATTTTATTGTTAATTGGTTTAAATTTTTATAATTTATTTTATATTGATTCATAGTTTTTGGGAGACATATTTATAGAGAAGAAAAACTAATAATTTAAACTATTTATTAACGGTAAGAAAATTATGGTAAAGTTTGAACTTATTAGAAGGTAACTATTGAACCGTTTGAATTTGTTAAATCTCACGAATTATCTGAAATTAACTTTTTAAATTTTAATTTAAACTGTCTAGTAATTATTTTTTTATAAATTCAAATAGGTGCCATAATTTTGTAGAAGAAAATTGAAAAATTAAACTATTTTTCTAAATCAGGTTTTTACACCTACTCATGGCTATGAGCCAATAAATAATGAATTATAAAAATTTGGGATTGATTTACAACAAAATAAAAGTTAGAAACCAATTTACAATGAAAATTAAATGTTCAGGACATATTCATATTGCCACGCACCCCAATGCCCTAATCATCCCATGGCAGGTATGGTACAAAATGCTTTTGCAAAATCAGATCCTCCTTCAATCAAACACAGTGGCGGAACATGCTAGGGCCCACTACCCCCCGAAAATTTTGGAAAGATTTAAATTTGGATACTTAGTTGGTTCATTCACAAGAAATTAGGGGTTGAATATACATTTTTACCCCCCAAAAATAATGGAAGAATATAAAGATAAGAGGCAGTAAGGTAGGTACTAAAGAAAATAGGGTCCAAATGAGCAATTATTCCCTCTAGCCTGAAGTTTTCCAACTTTTCCAACTCATACGAGTTGCTATTGAACTTTGAATTAGTACGACTTAGTCCTAATCTTGAGCTTTGCCTCGCGGCGATGCCATCCCTCTCTTCTGGGCTCCATGGACTCTCCTCTAGGCTTGTACCCCCGAACCAGAAATCATGATTCCACCACTGGTCAAACATTTTATCTAGTAGTAGTAATACTGATCCAAATCTTATAATTATCATTATAAATCGGTGCTCAATTTTATTTTGTTATATATTGGTTCTAAATTTTTATAAATCGTTGCATATTAGCTCCCCAATGAAAAAATTAATTAGCATAAAAATTGATTTACAAATAGCAAAAATTGATAATTTAAATAGTTCATTAACAGTAAAAAAAGTTATAGCTCGATTTACATTTATCAAAACACAGTTACTGAATAATTTAAGTTAAAATTTAAAAATTTGATGTTTTACAGTTATGGCAGAGTTAGCAAATTTTGCAGGTTAGAGATCAATATACAATAGATATTAAAGGTTTGGACCAATATATAACAAAAAGATTGTAGGACCAATTTGCAACTGTAAATATAAGTTTAGGATTGGTGATGTAGTTCACCTTAGGAATAATTATTCAAAGAAAGTGCAATTTGTTTCCTCCATTTTCAATGGAACGCCAAGAAAAATTGATAAAGTATGTGCATAATCCATAACATTTAATAATCATTATGCTCTATTCTCCAGCATGTTGATTATTATGTTGTGATCCTAAACATATTAAAAATGTTTTATTTTGATTCAAAATCTATTAAAATCATTTCATTTGGGTCCATGTTGGATGGAATTTGTTAATTCAGTGTAATTTTATGATAATAAATTTTTATATCATAATTTAAACCATTCATTAACTATCTTTAAATAAATTTAATATATACAATATTATTTTTAAAACTCATAAATAATTCAAATCATTAGTTTTTTTTTCCTTCTGTAAATCGTACTTGTTTCATTCAAGAAAAAAATGACTAATTTAATTTGTCTATTGAATTTCAAAAAATTGGTGTGCAATTTAGTTAAATGTACTAAAAATAGTCACTTAATATTTTACATTAGAATTTTAAAATTTTTTGTACAACAGTCTTTTTAAATTAATGGTTTCAATTTGGTGAGGAGCAAAAATTTTAATATATTAGAACCAAAACAAAACAGTTAAAAGAAACCACACTGAGCCAAAGTAAAAGCCTAGTTGGCTACATCAGCTTGACACATATAACGGCTCGAGCCAGGTCCAACCCACATCACAATGAACAGAATCCTGCCTCCCTGCTTATAGCAACAAACACTTAACTATCAGACTAACCACCCTCCAACAAGGACTCCTCTAGCTCAATATGCTACATCCATGCATTTCCCCTTCTCCTGATATCTCCCTAAAAACCAAGCTCCATAGTAGTAAGCGGATCACATCCACAGCGGTTGCATACAATCTCCAAATATATTCTTGGCAACCTTCATCATCTCCTTAATCTCCTATAATCAACAAAGATTCCCATGATCTACTCTCCATAGTCAACGCACCAGTTTGGTTATAAAGGTCCATCTTAACAAACAAGTAAAGTAATTCATCTCAAACTCTCATAGTTCACCATAATCTCATGGAAACACTCATACTATATCTCTATCATATTCATAACAAGTTGACTTGAGCGTCAGAGAACTCTTATTGGCAACATGACACACCCTTAGGGCTTCTAACTTCATCCTTTGTTGTAGCATGTTCCGGCACTTTCCATATCAACATGACGATGACATTTCGTGTTTTTCATTACTTTGTAATTCTCTACATATATACATTAGAATGTATGAACCTCTTAAATGCAGCATTTACTAGGAAGGGGGCTCATTGGTACCCATAACCTAAAATAGATTTGATGCTATCAAGCCCAAGATAAAGTTAGCAATGTAGGCCTAATAAAGCCTATATGGGCTTGAAAGCTAAGACATATGTCCATGTAGCTCATTACTAGGTTATATACACAAAGAGTATTTCTCTCGTGTTTTTTTTTTCAACATTGTATGATGTAATTCTACTAACTTAGGTGTCAGAGGAATCTCTCGGAGTCCTACTAACCTCATTTTTTTATTTTTGAACTCAAGGTAATCAGAGCTAGCAGTGGCCGGTGGGCTAACCTGGCCCAACCGGGCTTGGGTTGGGTTTCATAGACCTGGGCAAGGCCCGCATTAATGCGGGCTAGGCCTAGGCCGGGTCCAACCCAGGCTCGGGCCGAGGATGGTCGGGTTCGAGCTGGGCTGAGTTCATCCGATTTCTAAAAATTATGTTTTAATATGTTTTCAACTATTTTTTTAGAGTAATTTTATGAATTATATAATTTTTAAAGAAGAAACACCACCACTAGTGTAAATTTTATTAATGAAATAACCAAATGGCACTTACATAATTTAGAACGTGTCTTACATAACTTAAGATATGTGCTTAACAGCATAATTAGATCGATTATATTATTTAAATTGTAAAGAAAACCTACAATATACTTTTGTGGGTTATCATCAGAAGGGACCTCATCTTTTGAGTTTTTCATATCTTACTTCCTTAGAGCAGCAAGGGCCCAATTCCCGTTGCAGACGTAAACCCCGACGGCCTCAGGTGTGAGCCATGCTCGTTTCTTCAAGATGACTCGTTTCTCTGCATTAAATGCAGCCTCAGAGATGACGGTAAGATCTCTTGCGCCTGTATGGATAAGATCAGGAATCTTTCTTTTTTGTTCTTCCATCACTCGAGGATATCTTCTTCATTATTTTCAAATGAAGTGCGGGGGTAATCATCTCATTCCGCCAATCCCGGGTTTGTGGGTCTTAGTCATTTAAGGATATTTGCCATTAGGTTAAACCTTGATAATGATGAGGAAGTGGAATGTCTGGCGGGTGTTAGATCAGATGACCTAACCTTATCAAAATGCTTAACAGAGTAGAGTTTGTATAACTCTCTTAAATTATGGTCTGCTTCAGTAGAAATAGTAAGTGCAAAAACTTGTACTTGACCTAAATATGTATGATAATATGCTTCTAACACTTGCAGACAACTCATGATTTTGACATTTGGATCTAGTGCACATACAACAAAGATAAATTTGTGGGATTTATTAAAAATAATTAAGTCATTTCTTTTACATTACTTTAACAGTTGGTTGTAAAAACTCATTGTCTTTATATTGATGGAAAACGTAGACGATGTTTACAAAATAAAATATTGCTTGGTGCACTGTTAGGTAATAAACCCCAAAGAAAATGTTTGTTACTTTGTAAAAATATCTAAGCGACTCAATTAACATTTTTCTCAAACCTCATTTGTTAGCCAGTCACCTTGCACTTTTGAGTTCACAAAGCGAGTCAAAAGATTTGCCTATGGTTGAGTGTCATTTAACATTTCAAATGTTGAGTTTCATTGAGTGGGGTAATCGATTTTAAACCTTTTCCAAGAAAAATTCACCTCATTTTCAATAGAAAACATTTTAAATTCATGAGCCAATTTGTCCATTTTTTTAACAAAAAAATAAAGCATTCCGAATTGGCTCGATCTAATTTTGTAGTTGTTGTAAACAATTTTGAACACATAAATTCAAAATGTGACACAAGCAATGAACATGAAAAAAAATTTCATCAAGTGGTGGTTTTATTTCTTTTATTAATTTTCTCACTGCCTGATCATTGTTTAAAGCATTGTCAAAAGAAATGGACCAAACTTTATCGGTAATAAAAAATTCACACAAACTTCCAATAATGTAATTAAAAATATTCCAACCCATATGATTAGATTTCATATATTTGAAAGCAATGATCCATTTTTAAATAATTCATTCATCATCTATCTAATTAGCAGTGACACAATAGTAATTTTATCCTATTGGAGATATCTATATATCAGATGTAAATGACAGGCAATGATCAATGGTAGAAAAATATGCTTGCAAATCACTTTTCCTAGCTTCATACAGTTTAAAACTTTCTCCCCTAACCATTTGCCTAGACGTTTTTTTATATGCAGGATTTAGATTTTCTTGGATGAATCTTTCTAAGTGTTCATCCTTAGCTTGTCTAAACGGTTTTTTCGTAATCATCATCCAGTTAATTAAACATTGTCTAATAATTTTTGGATTAAAAATACCTAGACTGGTCTTGGAAAATGTTCGGCCCAGCCTGGCTTGGCTTAGCCGAGTCGTGGGCCAATTTGGTCTAGTTCGAGTTGAACGTGCTATTGGACCGAGCCATCCTATTTTGGGCTCCCATATTCTTCCAGGCCCATATTCGCCCTGCCACCTCTTGAGCCTATTTCGTGCTGGGCCGAGCCCGGGTTTGACCGTACCAAGCCAAACTTGACCCGATCCGAGTCTGGGTTAGACCCTGGTTAACTCGGCTCATTGGCCTCCACTAATTAAAGTTGGCTAAAAATTTAGGTACTTCTAACGTTTGTCAGAATCTCAAGGTATTTTGCGTATCATTGAGAATGCGACTTAAACGGTGTTCACTATTTGGATAAAACCGAATAATCCAAATGGGTTATTTGGATTGGATAAAATGGTTCAATTATTTGGTTATTTGGTTTGAATTGGATCAAAACTGAATTTCTTATTTGGTTATTGGATTAGTTATTGGTTCCTAAGCTTAAAACCAAATAAACAAAAAAACCGAAAAGTGATATATACTTTATAATTACACCTGTCAACCTCCATAGATGTAAGGTCATTTTTGTTAATTTTAAACTGTATGTTATGAATCAAATCTTAAGTTTAGGTATAAATGAAATATTATCAAAATTTATCATATCTTTTTTTAATTTTATTTTACTTTTTCAATTATCATGCCTTTAATTCTAATAAAAAATAATTAAATTATAAACATTGGATAAATTAAATTACGATTTGGATGGCTTGAATAAAAACTAAAAAAATCAAATTATAATTCAAATAATTTAAATTAATTTTAATATGAAATTTGAATAATTTAAATTAAATTTATAAAAATTAAAAAATTAATTGGATTGCTATATTCAGATCGGTTGTAAACTGATACAACCGAAAGAATACCCATAGATACGAGTTTATATTAGTATCATCAGGCAACAGAATCAGAACAAACAGTTGAACGAAATTATTTAAGGAACAAATTCGCTGGTCAAAAAAATCAAGCCCTTCAACTTGAGGATGACCGGGTCACTGAGGTCAGCACTCAGAGCTAGGCGGCTGCCGAAGGTGCTTACCCCTAATATTTCCTCATTTGAATATTAGCACTTATCCTCTACATCGCTCTCTCCCATAAACAGCGCCGCTACTTCCATTCTCTGCATAGCTCTATATATTCCACACGCACGAAACATTTTGCTCCCAAACCTTAACTTCACCTTTACAAACATTTCATCGACCATCCATCTATACCCAAAAGAAACAGAAGAAAGATCAAGCGATGGAAAGTTACAGTAGTTTTTCTTCTTCATGTTCTTCCTCTAGAGAGACACAAAGCTACAATGCATCGCTTCACACCGTGCGTAAGCCCCTAGCGAAGCCGTGGAACAACAAGAAGCCGATTGCTCCGCTGCCGCCGATGCGGCCCAAAGTGTACCAAGTGGATCCGATGGACTTCCGGGAGTTGGTTCAGAAGCTGACAGGCCGGCCTGTTCAGGCCCAGCAACAGCAGCGGCTTCGCAGGGTGGCACCTCCGCCGCTGCAAATGGCAGAGACGCGGGGCTACTTGACTGGGAGAGATCTCAGTGCGCCGGGGCCGGCGTTGGACCTGTTCCCGTCTCCATTGTCGGATGCGAGGGGGGGCAAAAGTGTTGCGGACGGAACGACGTCGTTTGGGATGGATCAGTTACTGTTGTCTCCATCTTCTTACAACTGGTGTGCTTCTAATCTTCTAAGCCCCGGGACAATCTCGAGCTTGGAGCATACCACAGTTTCTTAACCAACAACTCGGATTTTGATCTCTAAATTACTTCTCAGGATACAATCATGTCATGTATTGACAGCCATTTAGATTCAGGATTTGCTTGGGGGCTCCTTTATGTGTTTTTGTTATGTTCATTCAGTTCGACTAATTTGGTTAATTAGGGTAAAGTATGGGATCGATTATTAAGTATTACGAGTACAACTGAAGTGCCCAAGTTAATTACCTTCAAGTTTCAAAACAAAACAGTTATGTTCTGTACATGGTTAAAGTGAATGTCTTTTAAAATTCTGACTTTGGACTTTATCTTTTATTATTATTATTATTTGTCTTTCGGTTCCAACAAGATAAAAACAAATCCCTTAATAACTCAAATTGAAAATTGTCTCGTAGGTAAAACATTTGAACTCTTGAGGTCATATTTAAAAATTGTCAATACAGACAAACTAACACATTAGTCTTTATTAAAATTAGAATATTTATTTGCCTTAGATTATTTTTTCATGACCATATCAACATTTAATTATTATTTTCAAAATAAATAAAGAACGTAGTACTAAAAAACATACTTTATCTCATATAAAACAAAAAAATATTTTTTTAATACAGTAAACAATTTACAAATTCAATAATAAAACTCAAATTATACTTAAATTAATTTAAAATAATTTAGGCTCAGTTTATTGGTCATTTATAAAATTTACTATTTCCATTCTTACCTATTTTTTGTGTGAAATCAATTTTAAATATTAAAAGCTAATACCTCCTTTATCTGAAAAAGAATGTAAAGTATACTATATTCATTAGTTTCAAAATCTTTATAACATTTTTATATTTTCTTTTGTTTGTCTCTCTCGAACATTGTTACTCCAACACTACAACACTGATGCAAAATCATGACTGAAAATTGCGCCTAAAAGTCAATCTCTAGATATTATAGTTGCTAAGCAATTCAAATAAAAAAGGTGCATTTTTTATTGCGATTGATGGGCGACTAAAAATTTCAGTTGAAAATTTTTTATAGATTTGACTATAGTCGCCTTCGGTTTTTTAGGTATCCCATTTGCCTCAGTCGCATTCTCAGTGGCTAAGTTGATTTAGAAGATTTGGGTTTTAGGGTTTGGATTTTTTTAGAGTTTAGGGTATATGCATTAGGATTTTTTATTTGTTTTAGGGTTTCAAATTTTTTTTAGGGTTTAGGAATATAGAATTAGGATTTAGGGTTTTTATGGGCTTAAGGGTATTGGACATACATTTAGTTGAAATTTTTATCTAATAAAATTTACCATGATAGAAGATACCGTGCGCATAACGTTATCATTTTTATAAAAAAAATAAATATTAGAATATTATTTTAAGTTAACATAATTTATTTAATATTTTATTTTTACACATTTTATATGTATTCTAATTTTTCTTATCATAATTTGTCAAATATAAATAAAATATATATGATAGAAGATATTCAGTTGAAGTAACATGCACCAGAAATCCAATTGAGGGATATTATTCAACAATACATGAACCTTCAAACTGCTACCATCCATTAAATTTTTATATTAATTAAAAAAATAACGAAAAAAATAAAAGTTAATTAAGGTAAAGTATGGGATCGATTATTAAGTATTACGAGTACAACTGAAGTGCCGAAGTTAATTACCTTCAAGTTTCAAAACAAAACTAGTTATGTTTTGTACATGGTTAAAGTGAATGTCTTCTAAAATTCTGATAAAGGTCAGAGTTGCTACAAAATGATCTATCATCTCAAATTCTTTGTAACATATTTAATTTTTGGTTATCTAAAAAATTTTTATAACATTTTTATATTTATTAAACTAATTTTCATGTTATCATTCATATTATTATTTCAATAGTTGCAACTTTTTTATTATCTATTTACGTGTAAAAAAAGAGTAAAAAAATAACAGAAGCACATGTTTCAACCAACTTGAGATGAAATCAACAATAACAAAATCATTGCACATAATATATTCCATTCCTTTATCACACACACACACACACAATTCGTTGATGGGAATTAGAATGCGTGCCGGCCACCTCGAGATGCACTATCTACTAGCTAGGTTAAAATCTTTAATTTCTCTAATATTTGTTTTTATTTGGAAGTACTATAAATATAGAGAGTTAGACAATAGATTAGAAAAGTTAAGAGAAAAGCGACTACTGTATGAAAACTGGATGATCTTAACTGCATTTTTACCACTGTTAGGAAGTCAAAGCCGCAGGAGAGCAGGAGAGTGCAATGCCCTTGTTTGGGCCCTGTATCAATAAAAAAAAGACACTGCATTTATTTTAGGATTTTAGGATTCAAACAAAAGGGCAAGTGAACTTAAATGACCTAGTTGGTATTATACCATAAGAAATTAGATTTCTTAATAACATTTTTTTCTATTAGAGTTTTTTTTCACATAGAATTTAATATAATTTATTACAAAAGTAGGGATGTGACTGAACAATCCTAAACTTAGGGGTGAAAGGGTTTCCTGCACGAACCCTGAAAGATCTCAGCTACAATTAGCCCACTTCTGGATGTCTGTTTTATATAGAGTTGACATCACCGTTGATTTTCCTGGTTACTATTTATTTTATTTTAAATATTTATTATTTTAATAATGTATTTTTGCTCTTATTTTGCGTAATAGGCAAATTTGCGCTACAATATCATAGAAATTAACTTCTTGTTCCTTGTAGTCTCGAGCTTTTTCACCAATATTTCTTACTTTGGACTTTATCTTTTTTTATTATTATTATTTGTCTTTCGGTTCCAACAAGATAAAAACAAATCCCTTAATAACTCAAATTGAAAATTGTCTCGTAGGTAAAACATTTGTAATCTTGAGGTCATATTTTAAAATTGTCAATACAGACAAACTAACACATTAGTCTTTATTAAAATTAGAATATTTATTTGCCTTAGATTATTTTTTCATGACCATATCAACATTTAATTATTATTTTCAAAATAAATAAAGAATGTAGTACTAAAAAACATACTTTATGTCCTATAAAATAAAAAAACATTTTTTTAATACAGTAAAAAATTTACAAATTCAATAGTGAAACTCAAATCATACTTAAATTAATTTAAAATAATTTAGGCTTAGTTTATTTGTCATTTATAAAATTTACTATTTCCATTTTTACTTATTTTTTGTGTGAAATCAATTTTAAATATTAAAAGCTAATACCTTCTTTATCTTAAAAAGAATGTAAAGTATACTATATTCATTAGTTTCAAAATATTTGTAACATTTTTATATTTTCTTTTGTTTGTCTCTCTCGAACATTGTTACTTCAACACTACAACACTAATGCAAAATCGTGACTGAAAATTGCGCCTGAATGTCAATCTCTAGATGTTATAGTCACTAAGCACTCCAAATAAAAAAGGTGCATTTTTTATTGCAACTGATGGGTGACTGAAAGTTTTAGTTGGAAATTTTTCATAGATTTGACTACAGTCGCCCTTCGGTTTTTTAGGTGTTCAATTTGTCTCAACCGCATTCTCAGTGGCTAAGTTGATTTAGAAGGTTTGGGTTTTATGGTTTGGATTTTTTTATAGTTTTGGGTATATATATTAGGATTTTTTTGTTTTAAGGTTTGGAATTTTTTTTTTAGGGTTTAGGAATAAAGAATTAGGGTTTGGGGTTTTTAAGGGCTTAAGGGTATTGGACATACATTTAGGGTTTGAGATTTTTATTTAGGGTTGGAAATTAGTACAAGGTTAGGGTAGTAATTGAATAAAATTAATATTAGGGTTTTGGGATTTATTTTAGGGTTAATTTAGAGCTTTTTATGATTTAGGATTTGAGAAATTTTTTAGAGTTAAGAGATATAGAATCAGGATGGTTTAAGGGTATTTAATTAAGTATTAGTGTATTCAATTTAAGGTATGGGATTTGTATTTAGGGTTTAGGATTCAGGGTTAATGGTATAGATTAAGTTTAGGGTTTGGGGTTAATGGTATATATTAGGTTTAGCATGTAGGGTTTAATTAGGTGTTTAGGGTTTTGGGTTTAATTAGGCTTTAGTGTTTAATTAGGATTTGTATTTAGGGTTTAGGGTTTGCTTAGGGTTTAGGGTTTAATTAGGGTTTGTATTAGGGTTTACATGTTAGGGTTAATGGTAGTTAGGTTTAGGGTTTAAGGTTTAATTAATAGAATTTGTATTTAGGGTTTAGGATTAATGGTAGTTAGGTTCAGGGTTTAGGATTTAAGGTTTAATTAGGGTTGTGTTTAGGATTAATGGTAGTTAGGGTTAGGGGTTAGGGTCTAATTAATAAGTTTTGTATTTAGGGTTTAGGGTTATTTGTAGTTGGGTTTAGGGTTTACGGTTTAATTACGGTTTATATTTAGGATTTAGGGTTATTGGTAGTTAGGTTTATGATTTAAAGTTTAAGGTAAATGGTATATTAGGTTTAGAGTTTAAGATTTAGGGATATATAGAACTATGGTTTTGGGTTTGGGTCTTAGGGGTTAAGGGATATGGAATTAGAGTTTAGGGTTTTAGGTATTAGGCTTTAATCTAGGGTTTAGGGTTTTAGGGTTTAGGGATTAGGGTTAATGGTATATAATTAGCTTTAAAGTTTACGATTTAGGGATATAAAATTAAGGTTTGGGGTTTTAGGGTCTTAAGGGGTTTAAGGTTTTAGGTTTTAGGGTTTAATTTAGGGTTTGCATGTTTACTGTTTAATTAATTATTAAGGTATATATGAGAATTGTTCTTATAGTTCTTACTTCTCTGTATATGATATAATTTCTTTATTAATTTTAATTTTTAAAATTATTTATATGGATAAAATTTTATGAACTTATATATATTTATTATTGTACCACATATGTAATTATATTCACGTATACACATACGCACACACATACACATATTTGTACACATATTTATGATTGTACCATATATATAATTATATTCTTTTTTGTGTGTGTGTGTGTATTCTATCCATGAAAATACTAAGTAAAAAAACTGGAAAAATGATGTATATAGCAACTGAATTTCAACTACACTCATGTATGGGGCGACTACATATATGGCTTACGCGTCAAGGTTCAGTCAGGTTGTAGTCGGAGTTCAGTTGCTTCAGCTACTTCGCTTCTACTTTCACTCTTCTTTACCCGATAAGAGTTCAATTCTCTCGCTCTCATCTTTCACCCTTATCTCTCATCTCATCTCCATCCGCCAGTCCACCACACCCATCCACGTTGCCCTCTGTTCACCTTGCCAATCCGTCGTCTATCATCTCTATCCATGTCACCTAGATGTCTGCGTCGCTGTTTGTCACCTTGGTCGTCCACCTCACCTTCTCGACCTCCTCGTGGCCACCTTCTCGGCCTCATCACCATCCGACTCGGTGGAGTCTTCAGCTTTGCCACAGTTGCTTCAGTCTCTTTCGCCAACACCTTGGCCTAGCCATCGTTGCCTGGTCTCCTTAGCCTCGGCCTCACTGTCATCGCCTCGGTCTCCTTTGCCTCTGCTTCAGACTCGTGGCCATCACCCGGTCTCCTGCATCTCGGCCTCAGCCTTGTTGTCATTTCCTTAGTTTCCTCCATCTCAGCTTCGGCCCAACCGCTGTCACCTCAGCCTCCTTTGCCTCAATTGCCTTTAAATCTAAGTTATAAATTTTTTGAATTATGATTTTTGAATTTTGTGAATTTTTAAATTTTATATTTGGTATGTATGTTGAACTTCATATAAATATAATGTATTTTATTTAAATTTTAATTTCATTATTTAACTATTTTATTATTAATAATTAAAATAATTTAATATTCATACCAATTTAATGTAACTATCAATTAAATAAAAAGTGAAATAAATAACCAATTATATTAAATAATATTAATTAAATAATAATTAGATTAAATAATAATATATTTTGTTTAAAAGACAAAAGTACTAATATAATGATTGACTGTGGCTGTCACTAATATAGTGACTAAAGTAATCGGTCACAGGGTTTAAAGCAGCTTATAATATTTTCAATTGATTCTTGATTGAAGGTTTTAGTCGCTTTCAGTAGTCAAGTTTCAATTGCGAAAAAAATACGACTGCCATCCACAGTAGCGAAGTAGTCACTTTTGGGCAATGTTGCGACTGAAATGTGACTGAACTTTTTGTCACGATTTTATATCTGTGTTGTAGAGCAATTTTCTTTTCTCAATAAAAGATCAAGAAAGTTGCCGCCAACAAGGCCATTGATTTTGTTGAGTTTAAGATGGTCTTTGACCTTGACATTGACTCCACTTCCAACCATGGTATCGACTGCATCGAAGAACATGCAATGTCATTAGGATTCCCTCTCTTGGTCTCGACTACCACCATCATCAATTTGTCAATTAGTGGTACTGATGAGGTCAACCCACATCTCAATATCATCAAGGGTTAAGTTGGCTGCTCTTTAGAGAGAAAATAGTAGAGGAGGCATGTATGGAACTCATTATAATTCATGATAAATCCAAGTTAATGACATATGGGGGGAGTAGATCATGCGTTTCTAATTTCTTTCTTTTTTAGTTTTTGATTAAGCAGTAAAACTAGTTAATTAAAGACAATTGCTAGTTTGTTAGAAGTGAAAATTTAGGGACCAGAGTTTAAAAATAGAGAAGACTGGTTTGGAAGCTGGGTTTTGCCCATATTTTTGCTGAATGGGCTGAGCATATAGTTTAGAGGTAAGTTTAGGTTTCTAAAATTATAGGAGGTTAAGTTTATAATAAGGTAAATCTTATGTGGTTTTGTAATTTTTCTTAAATGTAAGGGACAAAAGCTTATGATTTATCTTTCTGTGTGGACCAAAACATAATGTGCAAATGTTATTTTGAATACTACAATTAAGGCCATAAATGAATAGAGTATTTAGTGAAGTATTTGTGAATCATTTGATAGCAGTTCATTTATTAAACTAAGCAAAAAAGAATACGAACACAATTTTCTATTTATTTATTTAAAAAAATGAATATGAACAAAAATGTATTCATTCATTATATTCATAAACATTTTGATTGTTGTTCCTTTGCTTGTAAAGGCTTTAGTGTGGCATTTCATCTTATAGGTCATTGGAAAAGAAGATGCTAAAATGGGTCAAAGGTTTTTATCTAGAGGTGGTGAGGTCATCCCGTCCTTCGCATCATTGCCATCAACAATAATCACTAATCAAGTTGCAAACAAGGTGTTAAATACCGTTTCCACTAAACATACCGATCCAAAAATTTTAAGGTATACCACATGGTATACCACACCGCATACTGTTATCGTTACCGTAAAAAATAAATTTTAGAATATTATTTTTAGATTATTTAATTTTTTTAATAATTTATTTTTACACATTTTATATGTATTCTAATTTTTCTCATCATAATTTGTCAAATATAAATAAAATATATATGATAGAAGATATTTTTTTAATTTAAAAAACACCAAAAAGGTTATATATGGAGCAAAATAAATCATACAAAAAATCTAATTTATTGATATACTATAAATATAAAAAATTTCATCCATATACTTTGCATATACTATAAATATAAATAATACCATTGATTAATTTTTTATATTAATTAAGAAAAGTAAAAAAAAATAAAAGTAAATGTTTATTATTTTCATTTTAATGTTTTATATATTTATGATATTTTGATGTAAAATAAAAAAATAGGGGCAAAAAAGTAAATACATCGGTATGTATCACGCGGTATTTGCAGTATATAGTGATTTTTTGACAAAATATACATAAAAAGTGGACGATATGCGGTATACCGTGAAATACTGTGGTATACCATGGTATACCATGCGGTAAAATAACAAAATATGAAAATATTTGTACCGTGTACCGCCTCCCCACGTTAAGTGGTATACCACAGTATTTAATTTAGTGGTTGCAAAACATTGTGCGAGTAGGACCACTAAATTGAAACTGGACTACTGTGAATATAGGCCCAATATACTTTTCTTACAGTCCAATTCCATTAGCAAATTAGGCTGTGCAAGAATGGAGCCCATTCATGGAGATTAACAAAAAGATGAGAGTATAGACAGATACCTACTTAATTTTAACTTAGATCAGCTTGATTAAGATATACTTTTTTTATGTTTATATCTTTTTTTGGAATTAATTTCACTTGAAATTCAAAATTATTTAAGTGTACTAATCTATTTGAAACTAATTTTTTATGTTTATTAAATTTCAAATTAAATTGTTATGGTAAAAAATATATAAAAGTAAAAATGAGTTATTTTATATTAAATTAACTTAAGTTAAAACAAATTGAGTAAGAATAAGGCTCTTTTGTAAGGTTAAAATTTTGAAGGCTACATTGATGTCATTTCCCTTCTTTTCCACTCAATTTAGGGATATTCAAATCAAAATAGCAAGGACTATAAGGGAAAGAGTTCACTCCCTAACATCAACCCTTGCTTCTTATGACAACTAGGCATCCCTATGCACAGGGATTTGCTTTGCCTTTTCCTCTACTGGTAACATTTTTCCTCCAAGTAAGATATCACAATTTCAACCATGATGACTAGGGAACAATAATTTTTTTTCAATTGAATTGTATTGATATCTGTAAAAAGAAAATGGAAGAGAAACAAGATTAGCACAGTTGTCATTCCCACTTAAGATGATGGGAACACGATGGAGAATCAGCATATAAAATTTTGAGCTGTTCGTCAAGATAAAAACATGCCTTGTAGTTTAGACGTGGTTCATGTCGATCATCAACGCCAGTGAAACCTATGAAATTCAGTCCATTTATACGCAACTTTAACCAATATGTAGTGTAGGTAAGTTGAGGGAGATAATAAGTAGGTAATTGATAAAGGTACTTGGTAAGTAAGGCTAGGTTCAGGTCTGAGGTGTGAGTTTATTTTAATCTTTCTAGGTTGGTTTTAGGTTAATCTAGTTTGCCTTAATCCGAACCCAAATTTCATCACTCTTATTAGGGCCAGCCGTGTCAAATTGAAAGCATGTTTTCTAGGCGACATTAGGATTTGCATAAAAGCTTTCATCCGGTAGTATATTGCACTTCGTAAATTATAGATATACTGTATGATATATCATGCAATGTACCATTTCTGATTTTGGTATGTGAAAAAAAATTGCCATATCTATTCTAATTATCTTCAGTATAACTTCCCCAATATAACTACAGTATATATGAAGACAATATTTGGTTTATGAAAACACATAAAGAAGGGAATATATAGAACAAAATAAATATTATTTGTTAAAAAAAACTAATTTAATGATACATGATTGAAAAAGAAATAGTGATGTTTAAAATTTTTCTTGTGTAAACTAAAATGGTGAATATTAAAATAAAAGAAAATAATTACAAAAATTTTTATATCTCAATCATATAAACATCATTTTCCAATTAAATTTTATTGTTAAATAAAAAAAACCAATAGTTATATCAAGTATATATCTCAATAACATTCTCATTTTACATATTTATATATGGCACATTGATGTATCGTACATTGATGTAAACCACGTGAAATTGACAAAAAAAAAAGCACAAAAAAGATTGATATGGAAAACACTACATTATACCGAACGAAAAATTGATAAACTGTGAAAACATATAAACAATGAAACATGGTTTTTTGTAGTATTGCACGAAATTTGAGACAATGTTAAAAACCATGGTTTTGTGTAAAAAATAAGCATTATAAGCACGTCACAAATAATAACCCTCCATTTATTCTATGCAACCATTAGATTGACAAAAGGCCCCAACCTGATATTGATCTGGTTGTTCGTGATGACTCACAATCATTATAAACTATGACAAAGACATGTTCCTAAATTATAAACACATCCATAATATTACTTATTCTTCATGTTAGGGGCGAGCCTGGATTTTAGATTCAGGGGAACAAGATTTAGGAATTTTTAATATAAAATTTAATATATAAAAATAATTATTCAAATTATAGTAAAAAAATATATTAAAATGATAGTTTGAGGCCTTATGATTATAAATATTGAAACTTACTAATTTGAATCTCCACAATCTTGTAGTGTTTTTAGCATGAAATTCATTGAAATCAAAAATTAAAAAAATATAAAATTGAAAAAAATAAGTCACCTAAACTAAGCAGTGGGTAGTGTGGAGAATGAAAAAGTTGCATTTGCAAGCTTCAACTTGCAAAAACATTGTGGCGACAATGGCACAAGTTTTTGTCTAGCACAATTATAGGGATTCTATACTATTTGGATGTATAAAAAATCACAGGCAAATTTACCAGATAAAAGCAATAAACATACAAATCAAAGAATCATAAAAAAAAAAAAACAATTGCTATATAATGCTTCACAACTTTATACTGCTGCAAAGCAATTTTTTTTTTCTCTTACTGCTTTGTGCAGTCTCTCTATCTCAATCTTGTACGCCCCAAAAATAAATTAAGTGGCTTTTATATGTAAGCTAATATATGGCTTCAATAAACTACTTAACTAAGGTGACAATAAGAAGATCACAAAACCAACTAGATTTTTAACAGGGAGTAAAAAACCAAAATTAATATATTAATATTGGGTATAAAGTTTTACATAAAAAATTTAAAATCTGTATTTTTTTTACTTTCTTTTCTGGTTGCGTTGTTATATATATATATTTTTTACTATTTAATTTTCCAAAATAATTATAAAAAACATCATATATATATATAATTGCGACAAATATTAGGGGTTAAGGAGGTGAGGCACCGTCAGCTCCCCTAGCTCCGCTGCTGTTCATGTTGAACGCCCTACACATATTTGACCTATCACCCCTGTGGTATAAAATTTTTTATATTCATATCTTATCTATTTTTTAAAAAATCTAGTAAAATTAGTACAAATTTTAAATTTTTGCTACAAAAAGTGCAAGTTGGGGAGAGGTCAATGGGTATCCACTGCCTTAGCTTGCCTAAATCAGAACTGGAAAGAAAATGAATTATTAGAGGAGACAATAAAAAAAATTTCATTTAAAAAAAATCTCAAATTTAAAATTTATAGAATGACATTTGTATTGAAATAGAATATAAGGCAACAATGAGCCTGTATCCCACCCGCATCTAATTGGTTTTTACAAAACCAAACCCGCATTTAATTGAATAAATTACCAGGACCCATATGTTTGGTGGAAGTAAATAGCCACTATCCATTGACGTCCCTACCTTCAACCTCATCATTTCACAAGGAAAGAAAACATGCGTTCCTTGATTTTGAATCCCAAAATGCGATGCAAAATGTATCCAACAATAAGCATCCCCAATCAACAATAACCATAACAGTTTGACGTTGTCCCAAAAAATAAATACCACATAAGCTAGGACATCCATAAAGTGCAAACATGCAGAAACTTCACAAAACTAACTCCAACCTCCATTAAAATAATTATAAAAAAAAACTCAAGGCAACGAGATGAGCGAACTCTGATGTACGCCACGAAGAAATGATCGAGCATAAGGCCTCATCTCCTTGATGATTTTAAACTTCCCTGTCCTCTCAAAGTAAGCGACCACAGTCGCATCTTCTGTAGGAACCAACCACAGGCTTGTGACATCAAATATGCAGACATGTTGCCGGGGCAGCCAAGCTCTTGGAACCATCAAATACAAGAAGAATAAACTAGTCATTTCAATCGTCTTACTGCAAACCCATTCACATGCACTTGCATACGGATCCTTCAGTTCCAAGAAGAAGAAAACCATTGGTACTGGGTCATGCAGTACATAACACACTCGATCATTTCTACTTACTAATGAGTAAATCTCCTGATCATGTGGACTTTTCGGAGGTTCAATGTAACGTGTGGTTTCGGTGACAAGGTCAATGACGAAGAGAAACTCCGTGGATCTCTCATCTTTAAATGACAAACACCACATGCCAGCGCAAGAAGCTGCCATTGAGAGTGACACTCTCACCATGTATTTGAAGAGTGGTGGCTGAGTGGTTTTGAGCCTTCTCCATGACATTTTACGCCCCAAAGTAAGGACATACCAGTCACTTAAACAAGCAGACACTAGCTGTCTTTTATCTTTGCCCAGGCACACTACTTTGAACTCTCCACTGTGTGGAATTCTTGTGATGGTTGCCCATGGCATGTAAAACACCACTCCTGGGGGAGCTTCAGGGAGTTCCACAAATTGTTTCGTTACAAGATTTGCAACAAAGAGAGCCTCAGGAGGAGATTTTCTATGCATCAAGATTATACCATTACAACTAGCAATTACTTCCCCAGGTATAGGACAATCTAGATCAATAACCACCGATTCGCTTTCTGTTACCTTAAGAAGCTCAATATGATTGTGATGCGGATCGGAAGACCGCTGGATTATGAGAACACTCTCTGAGTAAGGGATCTGTGAGTGTATAAACTGAGGAACTCGAAGAATGCTGTCCCATTTTTTGCAGACATACCTCACAACTGAGTGCAAATATTCGGCAGGAAGTCTCTCCAAAATCTCAGCAATAATATCTTCAGGAAGCTGCAGTATTAAGGTCTTGCAGAGACGTTTTGATCTTCTTTCAGAAGAAC
Source organism: Aquilaria sinensis (assembly GCA_005392925.1). NCBI lineage: Eukaryota > Viridiplantae > Streptophyta > Magnoliopsida > Malvales > Thymelaeaceae > Aquilaria > Aquilaria sinensis. Next base: position 147,858 of record SMDT01000515.1, read on the forward strand.
AACCAATTATACTGGCACATCCATTTCTATTTCCTCTTGCCATCTGAACACCTGTACAAAAGTTGTCCAAACTCATTGTTTACTGTCAGCAAGTTCAAATTCTGAAAGATAGGAATAGATACGAACAGTTTGGGTCCAGTGCTAAAATAATCATTTATACAATTAACATACAAGTCAAAGCAGTAAAAAAAAAAAAATGTACCTGAACCATGAAGGATCAGAATTTAAAGAATCTGGAACAGTAGGAGTAGCAAGTCTGACAGGGATCTTATGGCCTTTATGTCTCCCCTCCTTATGGTCTCATTGACTTCAGGTCCTCCACAGATTATGATTTCTCTTATTCCATATTACTTGAGTGCAAACCCCTGAAGTTTCAAACCAACCTCTTTGGCCAAGAAGACAAAATCCACCCGCTATCCAATCGTTAGGGTTCTGAAAAAGCGGCAATGCGCTTTTATTGCTCTCCCACAACCCCGTTTTCACAGTTTAGGCTGCTCCCAATCCCATTTTGCTCACAGCTACTGCAGGCAACGGAACCAAAAATGAAGCTAGTTTATTCTAATGTCAATAAAGATGTTTCATTTATCCAATTAGCATACTACACAGGGAGAGTTTCTTATTCTAATGTGAAAAAAGATTTGTCCTCCACCTGAGAGGGATGGGGTTTCACTCATAAGGAGAGCAGGTTAGGTATGCCTACAAACAGCTGAAGCATAGACAAAGATTTATCGTTTTATCCCATGAGCACGGTTCTGAACATAGGCGGAGTAAGCGAAGAAGCTTCTCATTCTAATTTTAATGTGAACAAAGATATGTCCCCTTATCCAATCAGCAGGAATAGCCAGGGGAACTGAAGAGATAGCTTTCTTATTAATTTATGAACAAAGATTCATCCTTTATCCCATGAACGGGGTCTTGAACATATAGGGGAACTAAAGGGCAACCTTTCTGACTCTCTTATCTAAATTAAGATCTAACCAACCAAAACTTTATTTTCTGCACGTCTAATGGTACACAGAAAAAAGCAGTGCCCTAAAAAATTCAAGCACGAGGACACACAGGAGGAGAATGGAAATGGTTCCAGTTGGGCGGAAATGTACAAGTCTGAAGAATTTACCCAGATTCATTGATATATGATTGATATTAACAATAATCCGGCTGAAAGGGACCAAATAAAGCAATAACAAGCAGACAAATACCTAACGAGGAATAACTGGGAGAAGTATAACAAGTATTCCATGACCACTCACCGGAAGCCTTTCAGAAAATACCCAGACAAATCTATCAGCAAATCTGGCGAGAGAGAGAGAGAGAAAGAGAGAGGATTGAGAGAGTAATTGGAGATCTAAAACGAGCTCGGTAAGATCAGATCATGAGAGGGAGAGAGATAGCTGACGACGTCGAAGGCGGCGCCGATTTCTTTGTGATGAACAGAACTCCGGTCTGGGTGAAGGAGACTGCGAACTTGGACTGATGCTTTTCTTTGTTTTGGTATGCGCCAATGGCTTCAACTTTCAAACGCAAAAAAATATGGTAAATGTGAGTCCCTAACTCTATAAATCATTCCATTATGGTCCCTATATATATCAAATCACAAAACAATTCAGTTTTGAAGAAAAAATAGTTCACTTTTATAAATTTTCAGTAGAATGGCCAAAATTCACTTTTCAGTGGTGCATTTATAAATGTAAATATTGAAATGTTCAGCTCTTGGATGAGTCACCACCCACAATTGTAAATCACAAATTCATGACTTAACCCCCAAATTTTGAAGATTCGGACATTTATGACACAACCCTCCAACTATAAAATCGGTTCTAATGAGTCCTTAAAGTTTGTGAAATGGAACATATAAGCCCTTTGACGGATGACAATGCCACTATTGCTTATTTTATGACTCAAACAAAAGGGACGATGAACTGAAAGGACCAAGTCGACATTATACTACAGGCACTCAACTCACTTATTAGTAGAGTTTTTTTTCGTTGTTAGAGTTATTTTACTTATTTATTATTGCAATAATATATTTTTGCTCTTTTTTTTTATATAGGCGAATTTGTGCCACATTATCACATAAATTATTGTCGTCTCAGGCTTTTACTTTTCATCAATATTTCTTACTCTGGATTTTATCTTTTTTATTTGTCTTTTGGTTCTAATATGACAAAAAAATCCATTAATAACTCAAAATGAAAATTATCTCATATGTAATATATTTGTACTCTTCAGGCCGTATTATAAAACTATCAACTTAAAAAAAATACTCTCTCTGTTTCACAAAAGCTGTCTTCTTTACTATTCACAGCAATTAATCTATGATTTTATTTCTCATAAAATTTATCATAAAAATATGAACTTTTTACATGAAAATGAGACTTTAAAGATTCTAGTTTTTAAATATCATTTTTTAGATTTTTTTTGAATTCATATTAATATAAATATATTTAAGTTAAACTTTAGTTAAAAAAGGCAAAAGGGCCAACTAATATGAAACGGAGGGAGTAACACATTAAATTTATTAAAATTAAATTATTTATTTGCCTTCAATTATTTTTTCACCAACATATGAAAATTTAGTTATTATTATCAAAACACACTTTATGTCCTACATTGTGTGTGTGTGTGTGTGTGTGTGTAATATGATTATAGTAACTAATTTGTGGACTTAATAGTGAAAATCAAATTATGCTTCAATTTATTTAAAACAACTTAAGTTGAGTTCATTTATCATTTATAAAATTTATTATTTTTATGTTTACTCATTTTTTTCTGAATTCAATGTTAAATATTAAAAGCTAAAACCGCCTTCGTCTTTAAAATAGATGCATTATATACTATTTTCATTAATTTCAAAATCCTTACAACATTTTCATATTTATTAAGTTTTTTCAATCATTAATTTACCTATTATCGTTATTTCAAATTAGTTTCAATATAGTAGCCCTTAGTTTTTGAAGAATGTACTATTTGGTATTTTTAATTTTTAAAAAACCTTCATTTTAGTGAATTCTATCCACTTGGTGCAGCGGCTCCCAATAAAACATCAGTTTTTCTGCTCCTTTTATATGTGATATATGATTGATGCAGAGGTAGTTCTGCATATTTTTCCCAAGACTGACGTTTTCTTAAACTTTGAGCACAGCTAATAAATTGCCTTCCTCCATCTGTGAACTCCCCTGTAAATCCTCAACCATTTCATTGTTTTAGCAAGCATCTTCTCAATAAAATGTACAAGCAAAGAAAAGGTAATTCTAGTTCTCCTCCATTTTCACACAAGTAGCACCTATTCGGCTCGACAATTCCCATATGACATTATATATTCTAAGTAGAAAGGCCTCTTTTAAGTATCAACTAAAGGATAATTCAGTGTCTCAACACTGAACTCGTGTTCCACATGACAACATCCCAGGAGACCTTCTTACCCTTTGGGCAGGCACTGTCATACATTTTTCTGCTCCACATAGCATCAAGGACCACTTCCTTGCTCCCAAACATTTTGATAATTTGTGTAAGTAATGATTTACATCATTTTATAAAGATTTAATTTTCACTTTTCTTTATGATACTTAAAGGGTATGGTTTTTACCTTTAACGAACTGAAACCCAACAAAAAAAATTGTTGCAATTAACAGTTTTAAAATCAACTGTAAACTAATTTTCTTGTTTAATTAAGAACTTGAGATAAGACAAATAAAAAATAATTTAATTTTTGCAAGAGAACTTTACTACTTGTTTAGGTTATTGGTTGTTTCTTTCATTAGCATTAGCAGTCCCACTTTTTACAGCCACGGACAAATTAGTCCTACACATCATTAAGGCGGGGATAACATTAACAGCCTCCTTACACTTTTAATCCGGCGGAGCTAAACTACCCCTAATCTAATCAACCGGCATTAACACTGTCACTGACCAGAGTTTTAGGAGGTAAATATGGATTTAATGTTGCGGCAATTTTGGTAGCTATCACATTCGAAGCCGCATCCGCAAGTGGAGGACTCGTCGAAATTGGAGACGGGGAAATCGGCCGAGGCAATTCCAACGGAGAAGTCCTGCCCGTCGCCGTCACGCGTGACTTCTGAGATGTTGAGCCAGAAGAGGAGAATCTTCACCTGGACGCCGCTCAAGTCGGCGAGCTTATCCTTGGAGATGACACCGCTGATGGTGGACTTGTACCTGAGCTTGTAGGAGTCGATGGTGAAGGTACAAGTCGATGGTGAACAAAAAACCCGACCCATATAATCGCCAGAAGTCAACATCCACTATCCATTAATATCCCGACCTCCAAACTTCATTCCCCAAGATAAATAAGCACATGATTAGACATACGTAAATTGCAATGCATAATGCACCGATAATAAGTATCCTCAATCAACAGTCTAGTAATAACTATAACAGTTTGACGTTGTCCCAAAAAAAAATACCACATAAGCTAGGACATCCATAAAGTGCAAACATGCAGAAACTTCACAAAACTAACTCCAACCTCCATTAAAATAATTATATATATAAAAAAAAAAAACTCAAGGCAACGAGATGAGCGAACTCTGATGTACGCCACGAAGAAATGATCGAGCATAAGGCCTCATCTCCTTGATGATTTTAAACTTCCCCGTCTTCTCAAAGTAAGCGACCATAGTCGCATCTTCTGTAGGAAACAACCATATGCCTGTGACATCAAATATGCAGACATGTTGCTGGGCCAACCAAGCTCTTGGAAGCATAAAATAAAAGAAGAATGAATTAGTCATTTCAATCGTCTTACTGCAAACCTACTCACATGCACTCGATCATTTCTACTTATTAATGAGTAAATCTCCTCGATGAATTTAAACTTCCCTGTTCTCTCAAGGTAAGCGACCATAGTCGCATCTTCTGTAGGCAACACCCTCCTTGTTAATTTCCCTTTGCTTCATCCTGATCTCTTTCAACGGCCAAAAGACTCAATCCATCGCACTGCAAAATTTCAAAACGTAGAAATTTAATTGTCATAATTATATACTCTATGTTTTTTTAATCGCAGTAATTCTAGCTATGCATGTTGTACTCCAAAACAAAATCCTCCTCCGCCTTTCTGATCATGAATCGAAGGGTGACAATATGAGCCAAACACTGCAAGACAACATGTTTAACGTTTTCCGGGCAGCCAACGACATGCTCTCTGAGCTTTGCTTCTGAAAATATGATTCCGGGCACCTTTGAGGCCTTAAACTTCATAAGTTCAGTGAGAGCATGTATCAACACCTGTATTAAGCAGGAAGTTCAACAGGGGCAATACCCGGACCAGCAGGAAGGTAAACAGGGGCAACACCCGGACCAGCAGGAGGGTCAACAGGGGCAATAGGGGCAATACCCGGACCAGCAGGAGCAGCAGGAAGGTAAATAGGGGCAACACCCGGACCAGCGGGAAGGTCAACAGGGGCAACACCCGGAACAGCAGGAGCAGGAGCAGCATCAGCATCAACATCAGCACCATCAGCAGGAAGGTCAACGGGGGCAATACCTGGACCAGAAGGAGCAGGAGCACCATCAGCAGGATGGTCAGCAAGGGCAACACCCAGACCAACAGGCACAGGAGCACCATTAGCAGGTGCATTTGCACCATTGATCCTAATTTTCCTAATTTGAACATGTTATGAATTTAATCCATTTCTAACTTTTGCATTAAAATTTTAAGTTAGAGATTAATGTTATAAAACAACTAAACACCACTAATTAACTAAAAAAAAAACCTTACCTAATGCGTATTGATTACTTTGCCTTAATGCACAAATTGTGTACAATGCACAATTGAGTGCATGCTGCCTATTGTTATGGCCCATTATTTGCCTCATATGTTGAGAAAATGCTCTCATTGTCATACCATTCTGTGCGAAGTGAATTTCTGGTTCTTCAGCCGTATCAATATGCTAATATGCTGAAAATAGGGGTAAACTCTGACTTAATAAAAATCTTCAAAAACTGCTACCTAATTCTATCTTACTTTTAAGACTAACAAGAAAATTAGAATGATTATCAATAAGTTCCATGGTAATAGTATGGATTTTTAATAAGAAAGGTAAATTTTTAATAAGAAAGGTAAAGAACTTATGATATGTTATAACAGGTGTGTTCTATGTCCCAGAACTGAAGAATAAGAAAGGTAAATTTTTAATATAATACCTGACCAGCCTCAGCTATGTTATAACAGGCGTGTGTTCTATGTCCCAGAATTGAAGAATAATCTTCTAAGCCTTGGACAGCTGCAGGAGAAAGGTCTTGATGTCTTATTTCAGTCTGGCCAATGCAAGATCTATCACCCGTCTAGAGGGCTGATTATACAAACGAACATGAGTGCTAATCGCATGTTTATGTTTTGCCAAGACACAACCAGCTGAGACTCAGTCATTGAAGGAAGCATGTTTTTTCACATCTGAACAAGATCTTGCTCACTTTTGGCATCGTCGATTAGGGCACTTAAGTAAAAAAGGCTTGAGAACCTTATACCTCAAGCAGATGGTGAAAGGGCTACCTTAGCTTCCAGATTCAAATACTGTGTGCACAGACTATTTGAAAGGAAAACAACACAGGGAACCTCTTCCCAAGAAAAGCACCTGGAGAGCATCGAAAAGGTTAGAACTCATACATGCTGACTTGTGCGGGCCAATCACTCCCATCTCCAACAGTCACAAAAGGTACTTAATATGTTTTATTGATGATTTTAGTAGGAAGGCTTGGGTGAACTTCCTAACTGAAAAGTCATAAGCTTTTAGTTCATTTAAATTGTTTAAGAATCATGTGGAAAATGAGACAGGGTCAGCCATCAAGTGCCTACGCACAGACCATGGAGGAGAATTTACCTCAGACGAATTTAAAGACTTTTGCAAAAGAAATGGGATCAAGAGGCAGCTTACCACTACCTACACACCACAACAAAATGGTGTGGCAGAGAGAAAAAATAGGACAATAAAGAATATGGTGAGATGCATGTTCTCTCAGAAGAAGATGCCCAAAACATTATGGCCAGAAGCTGTGAATTGGGCAATTTATGTCCTAAACAAGTGTCCTACACTTGCTGTGAAAGATAAAACGCCTGAAAAAGCATGAAGTGGTGTCAAACCTTCTATGGATCATTTTAGGGTATTTGGATGTGTATCTCATGTCCATGTACCTGATGCTCAAAGAAACCAAGCTTGAAAATAAAAGTTTTGACTGTATTCTGCTGGGAGTTAGTGAAGAATCAAAAGGGTACAGATTATATGATCCAGTCTTGAAAAAAATAATAATCAGTAGAGATGTTGTTTTTTAAGAGGACAAAGAATGGAATTGGGACAGAAGCTATGAAGAACAAATTCTCCTTGATCTTGAATGGGGAGATGAAGATGAGGATGCTATAACAAGTGAACTTGAGAATGAAGATGAAGATGATAGCAGTGAAAGAGGCAGCATTGTTCAAGCACATTCTGAAGATGCTACAAGTTCCCCTAACATAAGAGAGAGAAGAAATAAGGTATCTCCATGCTGGATGAAAGATTATGTAAGTAGTGAAGGCCTGTCCGAAGATGACACTAATCCTAAAGTGGCTTTATTTGTTAGTACCGACCCTAATTTCTTTTGAAGAGGCCCATGCAGTGTGAGAAATGGAGAAAAGCCATGGATTCAGAGATAAATTCAATCGAGAAGAATGGCACTTGGTTTCTTACAGAGTTGCCTAAAGGAGCAAAGAAGATTGGTGTTAAATGGGTATACAAGACTAAACTAAATGAGCTTGGAAAAGTTGACAAGTACAAAGCTCGTTTAGTTGCAAAAGGTTATGCACAAGAACATGGCATTGATTATTCAGAAGTTTTTGCACCTGTAGCAAGAATGGATACAGTGAGATTGATTCTTCCTCTTGCAACTCAAATAAATTGGAACATTTATCAACTGGATGTCAAATCAGCCTTTCTTCATGGGGACCTAACAGAGGATGTGTCTGTAGAGCAGCCTAAAGGATATGTGTGTAAAAAAGAGGAGCATAAGGTCTACAAACTAAGAAAGGCCTTATATGGATTGAAACAAGCTCCTCGGGCTTGGTTTAGCAAAATTGAAGCACACTTTCTTCGAGAAGGCTTTGAAAGATGTCCAAGTGAGCAAACACTCTTCATCAAGTCCAATCAACAAGGTAAAATCTTAATTGTTAGTCTTTATGTTGATGACTTGATATATACTGGAAATGATGATAAGATGTTTAGTGAGTTCAAGAGCTCAATGATGAGAGAATTTGATATGTCAGACCTAGGAAAAATGAAATACTTTCTTGGGATTGAAGTATTGCAGCAAGATAATGGAATCTTTGTTAGTCAAAAGAAGTATGCATTGGATGTGTTGACAAAGATTTGGGATGGAACAAAGCAAAGCTGTTCAAAATCCTGTTGTTCCAGGATTTAAAATTTCCAGAGATGAAAATGGAGTGCAGGTGGACAGTACTTTCTATAAGCAGATTATAGGAAGGTTAATGTATTTAACAGCTACAAGACCAGACCTGATGTTTGCTGTTAGCTTGATCAGTCGATACATGTCAAAACCTACAGAGCTTCATCATATGGCAGCCAAGAGAGTGTTGAGATATCTTAAAGGTACTACAAGTTTTCGAATCTTCTATAGGAAGGGAGGGAACAAAGAGCTAGTGGCATTCACAGACAGTGACTATGCTGGAGCATTGGAGGATCGAAAATCCACTTCTGGTTATGTTTTTTTGCTAAGTTCAGGTGCAGTTGCATGTTCATCAAGAAAACAACCAATTTTCAGACTTTCTACAACAAAAGCTGAATTTGTAGCTGCTGCAGCTTGTGCGTGCCAAGCTGTGTGGATGAAAAGAATTCTGAACAAACTAAGTTATGAAGGAGGTGAATGTACAACTGTCCGTTGTGACAACAGTTCCACGATTAAATTGTCCAAAAATCTAGTTACGCATAGCAGAAGCAAGAACATTGATGTGCGTTTTCATTTCCTGTAGCACTTAACCAAGCAAGGAACTGTGAAGCTGATTCACTGTGGAACACAATATCAAATAGATTATGTGATGACTAAACCTCTCAAACTTGATTTATTTCTGAAGCTTCAAAGCTTGATGGGAGTGTGTGATGCATCTGTGATAAACTAATGCTTGTAGCATTAGTTTAAGGGAGGGAATGATAAGGCTTATTTCTGTTAAGATTTTATGTTCAGTTAATAATGTTCCTATTAATTAGGGAAGTGAAGTTAAGATTTGATTTTGTAGTTTATCTACCACGTGATACGTGGGCTGTTAATTTCCTTGCTTTCAAAGGCATGTAAAGCTATTATATATAGCTGATTCCTTCATTAATAAAAGTGAGAAATTTTTCCAATTTGCTTAAGTTGTTATAGCTCTGTTCATACGCAGCTTTAACAAAAATACCACTAGGGAGCTGTAGGGAGTTTCAAGAATTATCTAGTGACAGGATTTGTAGCAAAGAGAGTGTCATCAGATTTTCTATGCATCATGATTATACCATTACAACTAGCAAGTACTTGCTCAGGTATAGGACAATCTAGATCGACAAACAACGATTCGCTTTCTATTACATTAAGAACTTCAATATGATTGGGATGCGGATTGAAAGACCACTGGATAATGAGAACACTCTCTGCGTAAGGGATCTGCAGACTGAGGGCAGCAGGAAAATGCCGCCGCCTTCAATTTCCAACGCCGGGGAGTGTCTCCCTCGGATAAGCAATTGTCGATGCTGGGAAGTTGCAGCCGCTTTCGATTCCTTATGGCCTTGCAGAGACATTTTTCCTTGCCATCTCAACACTTGTATAATCAGGGTTCTGAACGCAGACAACGGAGCTGTAGGGAGTTCCAAGAATTGTTTAGTGACAAGATTTGCAGCAAAGAAAGCATCAGGAGATTTTCCATGCATCATGATTATACCATTACAACTAGCAAGTACTTGCTCAGGTATAGGACAATCTAGATCAACAAACAATGATAAACAACGATTCGCTTTCTGTTACCTTAAAAACTTCAATATCATTGGGATGCAGATTGAAACACTACTGGATAATGAGAACACTATCTGTGTAAGGGAACTGCGAACTGAGGGCAACAGGAAAATGCCGCCGCCTTCAATTTCCGGCGCCGGGGAGTGCCTCCGTCGGATAAGCAATCATCGATGCTGGGAAGTTGCAGCCGCTTTCGATTCCTTATGGTCTTGCAAAGACGTTTTTCCTTGCCATCTCAACACTTGTATAATCAGGGTTCTGAACGCAGGCAGCGGAGCTGCAGGGAGTGCCAAGAATTGTCTAGTGACAGGATTTGCAGCAAAGAAAACATTAGGAGATTTTCTATGCATCATGATTATACCATTACAACTAGCAAGTACTTGCTCAGGTATAGGACAACTAGATTAACAAACAACGATAAACAACGATTTGCTTTCTGTTACCTTAAAAATTTCAATATGATTGGGATGCGGATTGAAAGACCACTGGATAATGAGAGCACTCTCTGCGTAAGGGATCTGCGGATTGAGGGCAGCAGGAAAACACCGCCGCCTTTAATTTCCGGTGCCGGGGAGTGCCTCCGTCGGATAAGCGATCATCGATGCTGGGAAGTTGCAGCCGCTTTCGATTCCTTATGGTCTTGCAGAGACGTTTTCCTTGCCATCTCAACACTTGTATAATCAAGGTTCTAAACACAGGCAACGGAGCTGCAGGGAGTTCCAAGAATTGTTTAGTGACAAGATTTGCAGCAAAGAAAGCATCATGAGATTTTCCATGCATCATGATTATACCATTACAACTAGCAAGTACTTGCTCAGGTATAGGACAATCTAGATCAACAAACAACGATTCGCTTTCTGTTACCTTAAAAACTTCAATATCATTGGGATGCGGATTGAAACACTACTAGATAATGAGAACACTATCTGCGTAAGGGAACTGCGAATTGAGGGCAACAGGAAAATGTTGCCGCCTTCAATTTTCGGCGCCGGGGAGTACCTCCGTTGGATAAGCAATCGTCGATGCTGGGAAGTTGCAGCCGCTTTTGATTCCTTATGGTCTTGCAAAGACGTTTTTCCTTGCCATCTCAACACTTGTATAATCAGGGTTCTGAACGCAGACAACGGAGCTGCAAGGAGTGCCAAGAATTGTCTAGTGACAGGATTTGCAGGAAAGAAAGCATTAGGAGATTTTCTATGCATCATGATTATACCCTCACAACTAGCAAGTACTTGCTCAGGTATAGGACAATCTAGATCAACAAACAACGATAAACAATGATTCACTTTCTGTTACCTTAAAAATTTCAATATGATTGGGATGCGGATTGAAAAACCACTGGATAATGAGAACACTCTCTGCGTAAGGGATCTGCGGAGTGAAGGCAGCATGAAAACGCCACCGCCTTTAATTTCCGGCGCCGGGGAGTGTCTCCGTCGGATAAGCAATCGTCAATGCTAGGAAGTTGCAGCTGCTTTCGATTCCTTGTGGTCTTGCAGAGACGTTTTTCCTTGCGATCTCAACACTTGTATAATCAGGGTTTTGAATGCAGGCAACGGAGCTGCAGGGAGTTTCAAGAATTGTTTAGTGACAAGATTTGCAGCAAAGAAAACATCAGGAGATTTTCCATGCATCATGATTATACCATTACAACTAGCAAGTACTTGCTCAGGTATAGGACAATCTAGATCAACAAACAACGATTCGCTTTCTATTACCTTAAAAACTTCAATATCATTAGGATGCGGATTGAAACACTACTAGATAATGAGAGCACTATCTGCGTAAGGGAACTGCGGACTGAGGGCAACAGGAAAATGCCGCCGCCTTCAATTTCCGGCGCCGGGGAGTGTCTCCGTCGAATAAGCAATTGTCGATGCTGGGAAGTTGCAGCCGCTTTCGATTCCTTATGGCCTTGCAGATACGTTTTTCATTGCCATCTCAACACTTGTATAATCAGGGTTCTGAACACAGGCAACGGAGCTGCAGGGGGTTCCAAGAATTGTTTGGTGACAAGATTTGCAGCAAAGAAAGCATCAGGAGATTTTCCATGCATCATGATTATACCATTACAACTAGCAAGTACTTGCTTAGGTATAGGACAATCTAGATCAACAAACAACGATAAACAATGATTCCCTTTCTGTTACCTTAAAAACTTCAATATCATTGGGATGCGGATTGAAACACTACTAGATAATGAGAACACTATCTATGTAAGGGAACTGCAGACTGAGGGCAACAGGAAAATGCCGCCGCCTTCAATTTCCGACGCCGGGGAGTGCCTCCGTCGGATAAGCAATTGTCGATGCTGAGAAACGCAGGCAACGGAGCTGCAGGGGGTTCCAAGAATTGTTTAGTGACAAGATTTGCAGCAAAGAAAGCATCAGGAGATTTTCCATGCATCATGATTATACCATTACAACTAGCAAGTACTTGCTCAGGTATAGGACAATCTAGATCAACAAACAATGATAAACAACGATTCGCTTTCTGTTACCTTAAAAACTTCAATATCATTGGGATGCGGATTGAAACACTACTGGATAATGAGAACACTATCTGCGTAAGGGAACTGCGGACTGAGGGCAACAGGAAAATGTCGTCGCCTTCAATTTCCGGCACCGAGGAGTGCCTCCGTCAGATAAGCAATCATCAATGCTAAGAAGTTGCAGCCGCTTTCGATTCCTTATGGTCTTGCAAAGACGTTTTTTCTTGCGATCTCAACACTTGTATAATCAGGGTTCTGAACGCAGGCAACGAAGCTGCAAGGAATTCCAAGAATTGTCTAGTGACAGGATTTGCAGAAAAGAGAGCATCAGGAGATTTTCTATGCATCATGATTATACCATTACCACTAGCAAGTACTTGTTTAGGTATAGGACAATCTAGATCAACAAACAACGATAAACAACAATTCGCTTTCTGTTACCTTAAAAATTTCAATATGATTGGGATGCGAATTGAAAAACCACTGGATAATGAGAACACTTTCTGCGTAAGGGATCTGCGGACTGAGGGCAGCAGGAAAACGCCACCGCCTTTAATTTCCGACGCCGAGGAGTGCCTCCGTCGGATAAGCAATCGTCGATGCTGGGAAGTTGCAGCCGCTTTCGATTCCTTATGGTCTTACAGAGACGTTTTTCCTTGCCATCTCAACACTAGTATAGTCAAGGTTCTGAACGCAGGCAAGGGAACCGAAGACGGGACGGCACTGGAAGAGCTATCTAATAAGTAATAACCTTAAAACTTAGAACTCGATTAAGAGACAGGGAGGGAGAGAACAGTATTTGATTGGACTGATCAGATTGGGCCAGCTTTTTAGGCCTTTTCTTTAATTGCTTCAGTACATCGCATTACTAAATGGGCTCAAGCTCGGCCCACGTCAACTTACAAATCGTTGCCCTGGTAAACGAGTCGGAGTGTATAGTTCTGTTGGAATGACCCTCTTCGAAAAATTAGAAAATAAAAAGTGCAGGGAGTGGAGATCTCCGGACTTGAAAGAATAAAAATCGCCCTGAATTGAATAGACGGTCGGACGGAATGTTTAGGCGGAACAAGTTCCTCTCCTTCCCCATGGTAATTGGAGCAGTCATGTAAGTTTTTTTTTTTTTGTGCTTATCTGTTATATGATTTCGATTTCTAGGTGATTCTGTTCCCTTACAAACACTTTTGTGCTTATGTTTTGTTTTCTGGACATGTTGGTGCTGTGCAAAGATTGTTTATCTGTATTCACCAAATTTGAATTTCTCTGTGTTGGGAGATTATTATGAAATACCCATGAATCAATTTTAGTCGCCTGCTCTGAAATGTGAGGTCTTTGAGTTCAGCTCTTGAATGAACCCTCACCCACAATTCTGAATTTCAGAAGCCATGCTTTTGTGCTTGGCTAGTACTTCTTTCAAATATGATGTTTTGAAATTTCATTGATTTGTTACTTCTTCAATTCAAACATGATGTTTTGAAAATAGTACACTACCTTGCCAGGCATCTAGAACTTGATGCAATGGTTGCTTACTGATTGATTTATTTCTTCTTCAAATATGATGGTTTGAAAATTTCACCAAATTTTGTGCTGTTTGATTGCCTACTGATTGATAGGGGTTTTTGCAACAGACTTTTTCTCTTCCTCTTTATGCTCTAATGGTAACTTATTGTCTTTGCAGTATTGGAGTTGTTTCTGGGAAGGCAATATTTGGACCCCCACTTGATGAATATTGGAGAAAGAAAATTGAGGAAGACGCAACAGCTGCAAAGGACACGAATGCAAAGTCAAGTTAGCGGATTCTTTTCATATACATTTCTCTCCTTTCCTATGGGGAAAGCATGTGCTCACTACCAGGCTGGCTTTCTAAGTTGCCTGAATTTTGTTAAAAGCTAGACATGGTTTTCCCTATGATGCTTAGGCTAGTATTGTTTGACTGGTAAAGCCCTTGTTGGAGGCTACGAGTTTCAATATCAAATGCTGGCCTGCCAGGATTGTACTAGGTATTTGTGCTTTGTAAACGGAAGGTGAATGCTAATTTGATTTTGGTCATGTCAGAGCTTTTTCGTGGGCCTTGTTTCCTGCTAACAGAAGTGCACGTTTGTTCAAGTTTTTGGGTCATGAAAGGTTCTAGGCCTTTCAAGTTATGGATCAAACAGCTTGGTCTGGGTTTTCTTGTTCTCCTTTTTCCCTCCCTGATTTGCTTTATTTCTGATTGTAACTCCAGATATTTCATGTTGTGTTAAACCAAGTAGATTAGATCACTCAAGTAAAAGGATCTGACTTGGTTTAGGAGAGCTTTTTCTATCAAATTCTCAACGCTCAGTTGAATTTAACTTAAAAGAATGAGATAAGGTATTTCTCTTCGTTTTGAGAAGTTGGATTTTCAAGCAGAAGAATGTTAGCAGGGAGCTCTAGTTCCAGGGTATCCATCCAATGCTCTGGTACAAGGCATTGGCATAGCAACAACGACACTGTTCTGTCACCCGAGTCATAAGAACAAGAAAGCTTTAATGTATTCTTCATGTTCTTATAACAAGTATTATACAAAATGCAGTAATATGTTTCAGCAGAGAAGGGGCCATTCTTGTATGTATCACACTGTATAAAGAAGCGGTTTTTTCCAGCTTTCATGTGTAAACGAAAACAATTGACGGGAAGCAAATGACCATCAAGCTGGGACCAAGCCCCACAGTGTGCCAAGAAAGCACCGATACAAAGAGAGAAGTAAGCTGGTGACTGCAGAGTACTTAGCGGTCACATATTGGACAACCTCTAGCCCACCTTCAACAACTCCTTCATAACAAATAGTCACAAACTTCTCCGCAGAATCATTCAGTTTATCTAGCAAAAACTCCAGC